>OY979718.1:47859558-48459558 GCA_963855995.1 Muricea muricata | reverse complement strand
TGGAATGATGGTTGGACAATTTTTTCCGATACTTGTGTTCGTGTATAAAAAACTATAAAGATATTTAAACAGCCAGGAACATGAATAACGAAAGAGCATTGGATACGTTTTCCGAGCTATTTCATAGTTTACAAAGAAATAAAAGGTGAGTTTATACTTAGTACATAGTTGCCAAGTCTCTCGCATCCAGCTGGAGACTCCAGCGCAGATTTGCATGATTTGTCCGCATCGCTCTAGCATTGCAAATTTCTGCAGCTTTTTAAAAATAGTCTCCAGCAATTTTGAACTATTTCGACGTGTTTGCTGTATGCAGTGTATTAACAAATAGAAATTTTGCGTCCAATGTATCGCACATAATTTTAGAAATTTTTCTTGTAAAGGAGCGAGGACACACGACATCTTGCTAAACTCACTACTCTTTTACAAGACTACTAGGATCCTGTTCTATCACTTTAAATACCAAACTGTTCACACTGCACTACGAAATAATATTAATTTTTTCCACCATGTAATTCATGTGATCATGTCACTCACCATGAATGATTTAAAGTAACGTTTAACTGAATGGTTAATTTTTTGAATTTGCTTTTCTGGAAAACATTTCTGGTGCAATCTATGCTAATAATTGGACTTAATAATTGTATTGGTTAAGGGGTGTAATTCTGTATCAATTGGGCAAAAATTTCCAGCAAAAATTTTTTTTCAAAGTTGACAACTATGTACTTATAAATATAATATTTTACAACATAGACAGCCAGCTGACAGTGTTAGCATTTATGTGTTATCTGTATGGCTTTATATATGCTATATATGTCTCTATATATGCTTTCATTTTTGTTTTGTTGGTTGACATTGTTACATACTAATGTAATGGTTGATCCTGACCAACAAATAAATTTTGCAGTCTTAGATAAGGGGTCATTTACAAATATATTTTGCAAATGCAGATTGAGCAAATCCAGACTAGAAAGTTTGAAAGTTGCAGGCCCAAGATTTACAAAATTTGAAAGAAAATATAAGATATCAAAATTGCACACTGGATATCTCAACAACGGAGTACAATCTTCCCATCTGGGGGGGGGGGTGGCTTAGCCTTGACTACCAAATAGATTAGATAAAAACATACTTTTTCAGCAAAAATCCATTGAACTTGTCTGCACAGGAAGGGGTGGGTAATGAGTGAAGCAGTTACAGAACAAGTAGACAAATGGAGGAGAAATCAACACACTTATTAAATAACTGAATTATTTCAATCATAATTTTTAGTTACTGTTAGTTTAATGTCATTCTCGTGATTTTTCCAACCATCCATTATACTAACTATAGCAGTACTGTATTGTTCATGATCGTGCCTTTAATTTTGACCTATAGTTATTTTGTTATAATTTTGGTTTATTGAAAAATCTCATACATAATTAAAATTTATTTTGTGTACCGTATCTTAATCTATATAGCGCTTCTGATTTCCGATGAGAGTCTGAGGACTAGGGCTATTTATTAAACGATCGATATCCAATCTTGTATTGTGAGTATAACTATATAAGACTGCATACAAGAACTTTTTTAGTTTATAGTCAGGACATTTTGGTTCATTGTACCTTGGTGGCTTATTCTCCAACGAGTGGGCGAAACGGAATTGGCAACTTTATTACACAGTTTTCTTTTATTTCTAGTATCACACAGTTAGGACCAAAGTTTACACAGACAGTAATAGGATTGTCTGGATTGCTTTGAGGATTGTCTGGTGCTGTATCACTGCCAACACACATCCCGACTGATCATTTAGGCGAACAGTCATGGTTATAATAAACGCAAAAAGACTAAGACACGTGATTTTTACTTTAGACTAAAATTTATTTTGCACTCTTTGACATTGTCGACATTGAAAATAGTTTGTCATTAGCATTTAGAAACAACTCTATTGTCTGTTGCCAGTTAAACAAAATTGTTTTTTAGTGAAGAGAAATTATAGGATAACTTAGCAGCGGCTGGGTCTTTAAGAGTTTTACGCAATTTGACCAGTGAATTTGACTGCTTGAGATAAGTTAATTTAGACACTGCATAAACTGAATAGTTGGCTAAAATACACGCTGTATATACCTGTAGTTAGTTATCTTGCATGACTGGATTATTTTAAATTATTTAAAATACTTCTTATTAATTCTAAAAACAGTAAGATTGCCACATACTGCAGTAAACCTAAAACTATCTACTGTATATACTGTAGTTATATAGTTAAATAGCTAATATGTAGTGAAAGAATGGAATTTTTTCCAAACACTTGAAGTACCTGCTCACTCCATTGCGGTTTATTTGCTTTGGCAACATTGAGGCCAGGAAGTGAGAGAAAACGCTTTCTTTTCGTCGGCGATGGCGAATGACGCCCTGCACTGCGTTCATTGTATGTCTGCGATCTGTTGTGAGACATTTCCGAATGTTGATATCTACTGCATAACGCGTATGTGAAGGCAGATTCTGCTGTGAAATGCGGTTACAACAACATTGAAATTTGCATATGTTTCAAAGTAATTAAATATTTATACTTAGCATGCAGTCATGTTGTTTTAATATAGTTTATTCTTAAAGTAAAATATCTGTATGTAATAGTTCAAAACTCGTCGCATCCATTGTGCCATATTACATTCGGCATTTTGAACCCCGGAGTTGAACTGTTGAAATTTCAGCCCTGCCTTTACTATAAATCCCTATTGAGTAGCGTGTGCGATTGCACGAGGAATTTTCGGCTTAGGGCTGAGTTCAACCTAGGGGCTCGAATTTCAGCTCTGTCTGAGCTACTTGGGATGAAATTTCAGCCCTAGGTTGAACTCAGCCCAGGGGCCTGGGTTGAAAATATTGCCATGTTATCATTGACGTAAATACATCTGGACTGCCTGCTCGCAATATTTTTGCTTGAATTTTGCGTTATCAATTGAAAATCAGGAAGGTTGACGAATCTCTGACGAATATGAGAGCGTTGGAACTAGTAAACTCAATATTTTCAATATCTGGAACGATATAATTCAGTCATTCGGACCGGAAACAAGTGAAGCCCAATCTCGTTCCCCGAGCCTGCGATCCCTTGGGAAGGAAACGGAGGCTCTGGGATAATCCGTGATCGACATACAAAAAACTGTATGTCGCCTGTACTGCGCATGCGTTGGAAATAAATAGTTCAATAAGACGAAGGGAAGAAGCTGGCATTTAAGTGACTTTCCATAACCAGTAGGCAAGATACAAATCGTGTCTTTCCGGTCGACAACAACAGCCTTTACCGCTTCGTATTGACACTCCTTCAATTTGAGATTCTTCTTACCCAGTCGCTCTAACGCTTCGTCCAACACAGAATTAAATAAACTAATATTTTCCACTGACATTACAAACAAAATAGTAAAAGTACTGTTCCAAAAAGCTTTAGAAAAAGGCTATTGCGGCTTATTGAATCGCATGCGCAGTACAGGTGACATACAGTTTTTTGTATGTCGATCACGGATTATCCCAGAGCCTCCGTTTCCTTCCCAAGGGATCGCAGGCTCGGGGAACGAGATTGAAGTGAAGCCTTGGTTATAGTCTTTCACGCGGTCCGTACGTCAGTTTCAGTCCCCCGAATGCAAAACATATACGCGGTCCATATCATATAATGCATTATTAGTATAATTTCTTTTGTAAATAATGGTTTTCAAGCATTTTGATTGGTTGCCTGACCAGTAAATATGTGGCATTTACTAGTTGGCATTTTTTCAAAAATGCCCGCCAATGAGAGTCGTTTTGATGTATTATACTTTTGCCAAAATTAGCAAATGGAGAAAAATTGCAGTAATAAACTCAAAGAATACACACAAACTTTGATGTTAAACTATCTTAAAGTTAATAAATCGTCTGCAAATACCTTATTAAATACTTTTTTCACTATTTAAAAATTACAAGTAAACTTTAGTCTTTACTTAGGAATTTTCAGAAGTAAACTGCATTCATAAAAGACGACAGTGCATTTTATACACGTAAATTTTACTAAAGAAACTTTACTAAAACAATTATTCGCCTCAGGCTCAGTGATTATGGTAAGTATTCACCTCGACTCCGTCTCGGTGAATATTCACCAATAATCACTTCGCCTTCGGTGAATAATTGTTAGCCGAAGCCGAAGGCTTCATAAGTCTGCTTCATGAGTCATAATGTCGTATATTTGTTTTCAATTATCAATATACGGCGAAATGACTCATAATGTCGTATATTTATTTTCAACCCCAAATTTGGACCAAGCGGATATGACGATTTCACCGACAGCTATCAACCAATCAAAACTCCTAAAATATTTTCAATAAATAATAATCAGCAATAATCACTTCGCCTTCGGCGAATAATTGTTAATTATTAGCACTGATGGAGATCCGAGCTTACGGATCGAAAGCTCTACGATAATAAATTTACGTGGTGTTTCTACAAAATTATATTTTAAAATATTTTATCGACAATATGGCTGTATTTGGATCAAAAGGGAAACGATAACGCAGAATTTCATGGTGAACACATTCTTCTCGAAGATTTGAAAAAGACGACCGGGAGGATTGTTTAATGCTGGACAGTGGATGCTATTGATGGATTCTTCCACCTGTCATCTGAATGGAGGTATACCCGAGGCACTAACCGCTAGCTAGCAACACTGATTTTAAGTACATCGACACAGAAAGGACACCGCTTCTACAATTTACAGACAGTCATATCAGCAAACCGTTTGAAGATGGATTAAAGGAAAAATGGCAAGAATTAATTCACTCAGGCGAACGCGAATACACAGAAGCCGGAAATCGTTGCAGAGCGTCCTACACTATGGTGGCAGAGTGGGTCCTTGATGCATGGAAAAAGGTGGCAACGGATGATCTGATTGTACGAGGCTTCCTTCACTGTGGAAACATCGGCTGGAATGGAGATATATGCGCACTTCATTCAAAACTACACGCAACAGTCGAGAGTAGAGAGGTACCTGCTAAAGTGATTGACGAAGTGAACGCATTTCTTGAAGAAATGAGAATGGCTGAAGCTGAAGAAGTTGTTGATGTGGACGAGCACAATGACGAGCAAGTTGATGAGCAACTGCAGGCAGAAGAGGAGCTGGGAATGTTTGTTGGCTGCGGCGCATCACTTATTTCGCATTGTAATAGCACAAAACAAGCAGTTGATTTTGTGAGAATGTTTTCTGACACTAAACGGAAAATGTTATAAAAATTGAAATAAAAGCATGGCCTTGAGCAGGCGGATGATCGTTTTCACCCTGTTCCTGGGAGTAAAACAGGATGTTGGCGGCCATGTCGATGTACTTTAAAAGAATCTGTTGTAGTCCTGATAAACCAACATGACGGCGTCACATAAAAATGATCTATACAGTAATTGCCCTGGAAATAAGAGTAGTCAAATTTGACGTTGTTTTATATCGATGTAGGGATACGCCTGGTGGTATTTTAAGTGGTTGCGAGGCTGAATTGCAGGAAGTAAGTTTTTTTAAATTTTTAAACAAAAGCAGTTCAATGTTAGTATTGGCAATACCCAACTGTATACCACAAGTATCTATTCAAAAATTTAACAAATTTGTTTTCCATAAGGCCAACTACTATTCTTTCACTTTCTGCTCCGAGCTCTACCATTTGTTAAAACGTGTTGTTAGGTTTTTCTACAACAACAAAGCTAGTGGAATGCATCACAGGCGTTACCACATGTTGTAACTATATCATGTTATGAGTTTGTCGGGATTTTTTTTTTGTTTTCGCCATAAATAAATCGTTAAGTGATATTGCTATCGTGTGCGTGTTACATAGAGGATATTACACGGTGACGCGAAGATATGAATGTTATTTTCCAGTGGTGACGCTGGTGGCGAAAGTCGGAAAAAGCTAATAGCGAACACAAAAGTCCCGCGGAAAAACACACGCGTTTTTCATGCGTGAAATATTTTTTCATATCTTCATCAGTGAAAATATGGAAAATACGAGTGTTTTAGTTTACATATAATAAAAGTTATTGTCAGCATGTTTCAATTTGTTTACGAATTGCGTTAAATCTTTAAATTGAAATCTTTCTGCGTGTTGATCAGCTATTAATATCGCTGTAATATAATATAATTAGTAATTGCATACATGAATTGCTTGTTTTTAGCTTATGCGTCAGATTGATATCATGGTTAATGCTAAGAAAGTTGAATGGGACAGCCAACTCCATGTTCTACAACTACAGCTGGACAAGAAGAAGAAGGAAGTTGGTATTCTCAAGATTGAAGTTGGCGCAAAAATACAAGAGGTCAGCATGTACACGAATATTTGAATAGCGCGTAACTATGTACTTTAAGATTACAACATACTCTCGAAAACTTAGCATATCAGCATACCTAGTATGTTAGGTAAATATTAAAAATAATGGAAGAGCAGATGCCTGCAACTGCGAAATATTAATTTTTCGGCTAGATTCCCTATGTCCAATAAACATTACCATGTCAAAAGCTAAACATCTTGCAAATATGGTAGTTTTATGTACAGGAAGTGAATACTTCTGAGCTACCAAATTTTATTTACTCTACTACAGTAAAACTCTAGCAGGATATACTACTTGCTAATGCATTTATAATATTTTAGACAGAAAATCTAAGGCATCAAATTGCAGCAATGGACCAGAGCCAGAGAGATCTTGTAAACGAGTACGAGAGTAAACTTTCTCATCTCCGCGATGAGGTAAGTGCATGTGGTGAATTTGTATACATTAAAATGATTTGATTAATATTCTTCTTTAATAATTGACCTTCATGCCTTGGCCTGTATGCAATATGCAGAGTGCAAGCAATGTTGTAATAATTATTATAATACAGCTGTGGATATTGTACCAGTACAGGCGCTAGTTGTCAAATAGAAGCCCATTCTCCGATCCAAACTGCTGAATTCCTCATGAAATATAATTTACTTTGATTTCAAATTTCTGGTAGATTATAATTAACAATTAGATTGCGAGCTCGAGATTTCTATGCGGTGATAGTTGATGAGGGCGAAGCCCGAATCAACTATCACCGCATTGAAATCGAGAGCGAGTAATCTAATTGTTTTATCTAATCTACTTGTAGAATCAGAGGTCAAACATGGAATATTCAACAAAAAGTTTGATTTTTAAGCAATTTTTTTAAAAGAAATCTCTATAGGAAGATGATTGTTTCGCTACTCGCTATCTATCGAGGAATAGATAGCGAGTAAAGTAACCAATCAAATTACAGCATTTGCAATGGTATACTAGTATGATTCTACTAATATTATATAGATTATAATATAATTTGCTTTACTAAACGCGATTACAAAGTTCCATCAAGTTTGATCACGTAGCATAAAATATATAAGTTATTAAAAACAGGTGGCTAGCTCCTGTATTATGAAATTCAATATCCTACATTATGAAAATTCTACATCATGCATCTTTATATATCATGGATATCATGGGGTAAATACCAGCCTAAAATGATCAGGCTTTGTGATTAGACTTTGAAAACAATGGTCATCATGGTTTATGATTCGTTCTTTAGCAACCAGTTTGTATAGTTTATTGTCTTTCATTGTTATAACCGACCACTCACAAAGCCTGTTAGTATATACGTTGGTGGCGACCCTTATCATGCGGACTTTTCAATAGTGGCTGGTTGCTCAAAGGCCTTTTGGCCTAACCCTGAATTAACGGAAAATTTCAAAGTGAATTTCCTAGCAGCTTGTTTATTACCTTGGAAATATTTTTCAGGAACATTGTCTGGGTCGACTGTAGTTTTAGCTCCTGTAGTTTTAACTGGATTAACGGACGTGCAAAATTGCAGAAATTAAAACAATAGGTTGTAACCCTGTTTTAGCGCTAACTTAGCCTTGGACAACCGGCCCGGGTGTATGATTTATTGTTGCCATCCTAATTTCTTTCGATACAATGAACTTTTTACATCATCGGATATGTGTTCTTTTGGTTTGAGTGTTTAGGAGATTTCTATCGATTATTTTTCCTATAGACTCGTATTGACTTCCATACGCTTTTAGCAACTTGTAACTGGGTTGGTTCATGCTACATACGATCATCAAATACTTATCAACTTTCGTGTTGTTATCGCTTCAAGGACTGCCATGAGAGCTGAGCATGTAAACATTTACTTGCTCACTGTTGACGATACGGGTTAAGGATAATTATTTTTATGTGTAATTCGGCTTTATGTCAATTTGTACTTTAGGTTAATAAGCTGAAACGAGATCACGATAAGCTGGAAAAGAAGAGTCAGAAGCACACTGTTCAAATACAAGATGAAAAAGATAGGGTAATATATGCCTCGTACAACTTTATCGCGGGTTTTTGGCCAAAATCTATTGTTTACTTTTGTGTCAACAAATTTCATTTTTACTTCTCCATGTACCGTAGATCTCTGAAGACAACTTTGCGTGCCAAGAACAAAACTCACAGCACTCTACTGTACTTCTTATTGTGCCTTACTTTTTGTCCTTCGCGCCCCATCACTTTAACTGTGAGCGATAAGTGCAGTACGGACGAAACTGAAAATGATTTTTTCAGATATTTCATTATTGGTATTAAAATTTTATTATAGAACTATGTGTTATTTGCTGCCTATTATTAACTGCCTATGTTCGAAAATTGAAACTCGATACATCATATTGATTAAAGTAAATATAATTGTACAATTATACTGTTTTAATTGAGTTTTATATTTTCAGCTACGAAATGATCTCAATAAAAAAGATTTGGATTCTCAAAAACTTAAGGAACAAAATGAGGTGTGGTTCTGTCAGACGATTATTGTTCATAATAAAGCCTGTTTTCAACTAGGCGAATTTGCTCGTGGGCGTGAAGCAAAAATGACAATTGGACAGCGTGATTGGTTAAAATTGCTTGGCGAAAAAATTCCCTGCGAACAAGTAGGAACCGTTCCTCCTTTTTGCTCTATTCGCGCGAACAAATTGGCCAAGTGGAAAACGTGCTTAAATCTTACAACAAAGTAGTGTCAAGTGAAGTCAGCACGTTTGTTCGAAACAACGTCAATTAAGTGAACATATAAAACGTTTATACATAGTCATCGCTGCAGTTATTGCTTGTCTAGGAGCTAAAGATGAAATTGCGAGACTGGGACAGCATTGGCAGAACGTATCAAGAGAGAATTAAAGGGCTTGATAATGAAAATATGATTCTTAAAGATAAAAACGAAATATTACAAGTACGTTTGCTATAGATTATTTAATAATTATAAATATTCATTTTATCAGTCGAGGGGAAAAATTGGTACCATCATGAAACGTGCCGTGTTTGGCAGTGTTGTAAAGAGTCGCCTACAAGTCAAGTCTGAATCAAGCCTTAATTGATTCGACTATGTAGTCGAGTGCAGTCGACTTGACTCGGTTTGAGTGGGAATCAATGACTCGACTCGTTACGACACTGTCTTTTGCAGCAACGTTGTGTTTATGGCATTTCGACATCTATACTGAATTTTACGACGTACAGGGTGGATTTACTGGGCCGAGTGAACCTCCTAGCTCTGAATAGGGGGGGGGGGGGCAGGGGGTGCTTTTGTGTCGTTGGCACACTTCCCTGCAGAGCCATACAGTTTGAATACATACTGAAATCTGAGTTCAAATAGGGCATACTTGGGGTCTGAAATCATAATCACTGCGACCCCAATTCGACAATAGTCTTAAGTACAGTACTACATAAAGTTCAGTAACATCTTGAGAAACATTACTCTTGACTTCGAGCTACATTCTCAGATGAGTATAAGCCAGGTGTGATTTTTTTTTCAGCAACAAACAAAAGAGATTCAAGATCTGCTTAGTCAGAGAAAACATACTCTTGAGAATTTGGAGAAGTCGCATCAAATTGAAATGGTAGAATTAGAAAGTCAGGTAGTTTTGAATTGAACTTTACCTCTTAATGATTTATAGAATGAACTTTTTAATCATAAAGAATAAGCTAAAAGTAGAAATTACTACAACTGATTAATGATTTTCTTGACTTTCGCGCAGATAGCAAAGTTGCGCGAACAAGAAGAGCAACACAAGGGAGAAATTAAAAGGTATCTTTAAAATCATGATGCCATGCATCTAAGCCTCTCAGTTGGTAAAGTTATGTCCGGCAGAAAAGCAAAGAAATCTGTCGGGCAAAACATGAATATATGAATATACACCCCCCCCCCAATTAACGTTGTAGTTACGTCCTTGATCATGTGCCCTCATCGGCGACTGGTATCTGCTTGTTTAAAGTGTCCCCCAGACTAGGCTTTAAATTACTATCGCCAGTCAGGCAGGCAAGACTGACATGTAAATGAATTCGTTCATCTTCTTGTAAAGACTAGAAGAAGCCATGAAAGGACATGAAACAACAGATAAAGAAAAATCTGCTGAAGTGGCGTATATGGATGGTCGATTGAAACACGCGACTGAGGTTATACAGGTACGTACGGATCTTGAGTGCTAACTGCATAAGATGTGCTAGTATATATATTGTGTACACATCGCCAAAGCTGAGGATGTGAAATCACTCAAAACCTGCAAAAACTTTACATAGTGTGGTATACAAATATGATGATTCCATATACCGTTGTTAGCATTAAACGAAAAGAGGTCTTAATTAAATACAATTATTGGCCTTCACAGCTAATGTATAGTCTTAAAACAGGCTAGCTACCAGTGGAAGAGTAACTTCATTTATAGCAAGTACGCATTTATGTACCATCATAGGAAACCGCGCATTCATGCACTATCATAAAAACTTACATGGTGCGGGTTTGTTCTGAAGACAAGAAGCATATCCTGAAGAGAATACTAATTAAGAAAATCTTGGGAGGGTACTAGTGGGGGAAATAATAAATTTTCTAAAAATTATTTTTCTAGGGACTGGAAATTGAGAAAGACCAACTTCAGAAAGAAATTGATTCAAAGAGTGAATTGTTGAGGGTGAGAAATGGATTTAAGATAGTACATTTGGGAAAATATTTGGTGAAATTTCTCTACTAGACGAACTCGTTCGCGTGTAGGGAAACGAAAAGCAAATCGCCTTGCATGTTACTACTAAGTATATGGTAACTAGCTACGATGCTTGGTAATTATTTTCTTTACTGTTGCTCTTGGTTCATGGTCTTCTTTTATGTTGATGAATTTTAGTTGCTGGAAGAGAAGCAAAGAAATCAAAGAAGAGATCTTACTACCTTACAAGAAAATCTTCATCATAAAGAAGGCATGATAAGGTGATGATTTTATGTGGAGAGGTTCTATACTTTGGACTTTATACCTAGCTTAAATATTAAGGGCAGTAGGCTGTACCACAGCTCGAACACCGGGGGATAGAGGTGTGGTGATCATGTCTGTCAAATGTTGGGATCCTAGGTACAGTCAGGTAACTTAGCGCACAAAATCGAGAGATCTATAGCGGACGAAAGCACCAAACTTTGCCCAAATGTAGCCATAGGTATGGTAATTAATAGTCTGACCGGGGCCCACCGAACTCACTTTTTAATTTACAAAGTATTGTTTTAGGTACTTTGGTAACATTTTTAAATCTACGTTTTAAGGCAAAGAAAGGTGGTTCACCTGATCAATGAAATACACGTGTTGATTTAGTCTTACCTGATCACAATTACTGCAAAAAAGCAGTTAAATTAGTTTACAGAAGAACTATTCAATCTCGTACCCAGAGCCTGCGTTTCTTTTGGCCAGGACCAGAGGCTCTGGATAACGCAACGCAGGCTCTGGGTACGAGATCAATAATAAACAAAAATAATCTTTAATATCCATCTTAGGTTTTAAAATACAATGGATTTAGAAATGTTTTGCGTTAAAAATTTTTACATATTAATTAAAAAATAATACATAGTCGTTACGTTAAACTATATACTACATATAAGTTTATACTTAGTGTAATAATGATACTCCTCGTGGTATAAAAGACTTCTTATGCCTGTCAGTATAAGAGCGGATAGGTGCGCAGTCCGTGGTGGTTTGGCATCTTAAGTCATTTGGATGGCGAACAGGAGACGGAATTAAATTGTTACATTAATAATGGGTTCATACTCTTTAATTGTTTGTTTATCTCCCCTCTCATAAAGTGTGGGTAGTGAATCTTTAGAAATGCCTATTATTTTTAGGCTCCTAGCTTGTATGTTCTCCAATTCATCTGCAAGGTATTGGGGAACTCCTCCCCAAACAGGTGAAGCGTATTCCAGCAGGGGTCTGATTTTTGTCAAATAACACGTAATTCCTATTTCCGTTGGTAGGTCAGCCCGGCGGCTGAAGGCAAAACATTCTTCGATTAGCCTTCCCTAATATGGTCGTTCCATTTCAAAGTATTTTAAAGCCAAACACCCAAGAGTTTAAACGAACTTGTCCTTTCAATCATTTCACTGTCAATTGAAAGGTGAGGTGGTTCAGGGATGCAGTCTCGAAAGCAGATCCACATGTCCTTGGTCTTTTTCGAGTTCAGAGCCATTTTATTGGCATCAGCCCATTTTTGCCTAGAGTTGAGCACCTCCTGCATATGACTCACGGTTCCTTCTTTAACAGATTCATCTGAAGTACAGTCATCTGCATATTTGTACGCATCTGCTTCTATCGATTTCTGAATAGAATATTGAAGAATATCGTTGATATGTACATTGAAGAGCGTCGGTGATATTACGGACCCTCGTGGAACGCCTGCAGGGCATGATGATACAGACGACATAAATGAATTCAGTTCAACCTGCTGAGTCCGACCGTCTAGAAAGCTTTGTAACCATAACCAGAAGCTTTTGTTGATTCTTAGTTCAGCAAGCTTTCTTAACAGTATTCCATGGTCTATTAGGTCGAAAGCCTTCTGGAAATCTAGAAAGAGAGCTTGCACACCCATACAGCCATTGGGCGAGTTATCGGTTGCATTGAACCAATTCTGCGAAATGCAGGCGAGCGCAGACACAGTTGAGCGATTTTGTGTAAAGGCATGCTGGTTATATCTGGGCGTTGAGTCTTTCCTGCACGGAGATAGTTGAAGTTTTTTTAACACTTTTGCCAACTGTGGTAGGACCGATATTTGTCGGAAATCATTGTCTATATCTTTCGGTGGATTTACTTTAGAAACTGGACAGATTAATGAATGTTTGTATGGTTTTGGGTATTTGCACTGAACAATAGTTGCGCATATGATGTTGCGTACAACTAAAGCCAATTCTTCATTAAAATGCTGTAGTAACCATGCTGGTATTCCGTCTGCGTCGGTTGCTTTCTTAGGGTTAAGGTGTTTAAGAGTAGACTTTACTTGTCCGACAGCTGGTAATGGCGATGGAACATCTTTCAGAAGGTGTGAAATGGTCTGCACATCTGGGGAGTCAGTTGGACAAACATCTAGCCAGGGTTTGGTAAAGGCCTGCTGTAACTAAATGTTCAGTTACCTCCGCTGGTGGAATGCGGTTTCGGGAGTCGTTGATAGTTGCAAGCTCGTATGTTGTCTTATACCATTTTTCCGGCTGTGAGACACGTAGATCTTTGCTGTTTTTGATAGGTACTAATTTTCTTTCGCCTTTGATATCAACAATGACACTTTATCACACCGTTTCTTATACTGGCTGATATCTCCGATTGTGTAGGCATGCTGTCGAGCTTTGATCTCTTTTTTAATATGGGGTGTCATCCAAGGCTTATCCGTCGGATGCATGCGCACAGAGCGTTTGGGTAATGTGTCATCGAGGTGACGTATTAAAATGGCAGTAAGTAAGCGAACTTTTTCATCAACACAGTGTGCATCAAAAACTGGGTTCCGCTCTTCAAGGTTTAGCTTCAAGCCAAGTAATTTTACGTTTGCAGGCTTCATTTCGCGAACTTTCCTGTTGTACGGCTTTATTTTCGATTTCGTTGCCGGCTTAAGGTGGCTCCCTATGGTTTTGTTCAGTTATAACCGGATTTACATTGTTTATTATGTTTGATTATTCAGTTATAAAGTTTCCAAGTCCAAGTATTAGTTTTAAAACAATTTTTAGGCGCTTTTTATGTCCGGTAATGTAATTTTTGTTGCTCGAAATTTTACCAAAGTGTATGGACTCCGACTGAACCATTTTGTATTGTCTTTATCGACTTCATGGCTCTTCTGAAATGTTGCCGAAGCTTATGTAAGTTTTCTAGTTTATTTAAGGTCGGATGTCTATCGTGTTTTAATAACATAGTCTTATAACGATCGTGCATACAGTCATGAGTTTTGAAAATATTTTCGTACATCGGTTTTTAATGACAAGAATAAATTTAAGGAGCAGTGGTTTGATTTGATGCCTTATTATGTCTTGTTTTTACTTTTTGGCAATATGAATGTCTTTTAATCTCTTCTTAAATAAGGTTAAACCAAGAATTTCAAACAAAAAAATACTACGGCTATTATCAAAAACACGCATTTCTCGCTGTTCCGGTTGTTGTCCACGAAATGTGCCGGACTCCACGCGTGAAAAACTGGTTTCAAAAATTTTATGAGGTCAAAGCAAAAAAATGTAATGAAATTAAACCGTAAATTTTGCCCGTTTTCTTCGGTGAATTTTTTTAAAATTTTGCTCATCAATTACCATCGCTCAAGTGCTTGAAATGTCATTTTCTCGAAAAATTTTATCAAAAGGATTTTTTTAAAATTTATTTTTGACATTTTGCGGGATAATAAAAAACCTATTGATAGAATTTTTTTAAAGTGTGTAAGTGAAACCCTTACGTCAGTGCCATACAACATGTTCAATTAAAAAATAATTCACTGAAGGAAATCTCGAAAATTGCGGAAAGAAGACGAAACGCAAGCCATGTTCTTATCCATTTGTTGCCATGGCAACAATCTTTTAGCGCAAAATCACCACTTTAAAATCTTCAGCAACACTTCAATAACACTTGTACTGAATTTCATAGTTTTATAATGAAAGATGTGGAAATGAGACGGTCTTAACGGCTACAATGCACTTTTTAACTAAAACCGTAGGAAGCCATCTTAAAGACATTAGTGATCTGAGCGTCCTAGTGGGAGTGGATGCTTCACATCATTATACAGATCAGACATATTTTTTAAAATCTGGTCTAGAGTATTCCTACCCCTGGTTGGTGCTTTAACAACTTTACGCAAGTTAAAACGGCTGCATAACGGATTTAGGTTCATGTGATTGTAGTCACCTGTAACGATCAAGCCTATTGACGGAAGATCACGCAAAATTGAGTCAATGGCATTCGTTAGAAAGAATAACATATCTTTCTTAGCTTCGGCAGGTTGTCCAGGTGGATAGTACACACCTACGACCAGAATTGAACTAAACTGTCTTGGAATTTTTGCACATTTAAGCAGCAGAAACATAACTTCTTTACCATCCTCCTCAAGATCGTGAAGATTGTGAATAACGCCGATGAAAAAGTCAGAATAATTATGATTTCGGAACCAGTGCCCTATTCGTAAAACGTAGCAATATGATAGAGCAATATTCATAGATTTATAGCAGGCAAAGCGAATTATGACTTGAATAAAGAAATCAATATTTTTGATATCGGAATTGAAAAGATTACAGTTGTTTCACGAAGCCCTGAACAGAGGTTTACAGACTCTGGGGTAATGGGGCAAGAAACAGCATAAACCAATAATATCACATATCTCATCGGCGTTATCCAGAGCCTTTCGTCCTTGCCAAAAGGAACGGAAGCTCTGGGTTCGAGATTGAAGAACTATTATAAAGGTAGTGTTTCACTAGTGCCCAGCCCCCCCCCCCTTACCCCGTACTGCATTTTGGCCTGATACATACGCACATGAATACGATATTAAAAAATTCAAAACCGAGAAGAAAAAAGCACTCTGTGTCACAAGTACACTTGCAAAGTGATGTACAACTCAAACTAGATTTCACACATTTGTACCTGGTGCACTTTTTCTTGCATGAGTATTTTAATAGCTCTTGTCATTCCTTTGACACTTCTGGAACTGTTATCCATACAGGTTGCCAAATGTCGCCATTCTTTCGCCAACCAAAGCCATCGGGGGACAGGATATCCTGTATGATCATGTGACTAGTTGTCCAGACACTTGCATGAAAAACAGCTCTTTGAACATGATTAAACAGGGCATTCTAGAAAAATAAAAACACTATGGATTGGTTTTAATATTAAATAAATCTTAAAGGTTTTCAACTATTAAATTATCGTTAAAATATCACCTGGGTTGGTGGGAGATTGTCGATTGCCCAGTACGATGACAAAAGAGGTCCATTCTTGCCTCGTTTACAGACGTTCGGGGACTTGTCTTGTCGTACATGATGGCAATCATTCGTTCTATTGCGCTGAAGTAGACTGAATCTTCTGAGAGCTGATGGAACGGGTTGTTAACAAGGTACTCCATTGCTGGCGTTGAGGTGTCGACACATAGATCCCAGACTTGCCAAGCTCAACGTTTGCCTTTACCATGGAATGTCGACGTGATGTCAGAACCAGTCAGTGCGTTGAAAAAGGGGAGGGAACGCGATCTTGCAGTACCAAGGGAGGCTGCCATGGCGTTCATGTTGAAGAATCGAAAATACCTCCCCATTCTGAATGCTTCCCATATGTCAGCAGCAGAGTTGATTGCATACAGGTCAGCGAACTCGCCAATCAGGATTACCACCACATCAGTATCAACGGTTCTGACCAGGGTCTTGTCGCAGGTCTCCAAAGAATGATACAAATGCACAACGATCCTTGTATCTGCTTCCTCGTGGTTGAGCTCGGCATTTCGGCTCCATCCCCCTTTGTTATCACTGCTTGCTCTTTGAAATAAAAGCAAATATTAGCAAAACAGAACATAGGGGGTAAAGTTGTAGTAAGCAAAAGTTACCTGATGTTATATAGACATGCTTGGCAGGGAAAGGCTAAGTTGGCGGGAAAGCTCTCGCTGCTCAGTGCAACCAGGTAGACAGGTGAGCAGATTGGATTTGGCGGTCGGAAGGCGTAGATTTCCAAACTTTGACAGAGATGGAGGGTATGGTAGCATCGCATGAGAAAATGGCGTTGGGAAGCTTTGCCAGCTTCATGATTCTCGAAATTTCCAGTACCTTATAGGTCATCGTCCTCGAAGTAGTTTCTCTCGAACTGGGCGTTAAGCCGCGCTGCGTTTATCTCCTGCAGGAAAAAGCAAAAATTGAAGAAAAAACCCCTTATTAATGTATTATTACTCGCTTGGTATGTATATCATCCAAAAATATAGCACGTAGGTGCATCACAACCAAGAATACTCACTACAAATATAATACCTACCGGAAGGCCACTGCATTTTCTGTCAAACCAACAACCCCGCCAGTACACTGGACGTTTTTGTTCATTTGCTCGTGTGTTTGGTCTATTGGGATAGACGAGAACTTTTTCTTTGTCTTGGACAAGACCCAATGTTACTCCTTCTCAAACTCTGTTTTGATTACGTCTGGGAGGGACATCATATCACGGAGATAAATAGGCGTAGTTAACGTGATCCAAAGCAAAGAAGAGATGGACCAGTTCTTCCAGGACTTCCACGTAAAGGGAAAAGAGCTTTTGTCGGTGAGCAGGAACAAACATCAATATTAGAGTCTCGTAGCCTATTATGTCTCCCATGAAGACAATAGAACTACCGGCATCAACAGCTTGTGTATACGCCTCTTACTTTAGCTTGTGAAGAGCCTGGAGAGTCACTAGGCGAGAATGTCTGCAACAAACAAACAAACAAACAAACACCACATTATCAGCTGCTCAAATGGATCCACAAATTTTCCAGCGCCCATAAACTCTGAACAATATTGGTTCATCACAGCAATTACCTGGTTCTTGTTAGATGTGATGTCTTTAAGAATGATTCTGCAACTCCAGATGAAGCGATTTCTGCTACAACTAAGGCAGTAGTCCAACCAGAACCTTCTAGTAGGTCTCCTAGGGTACTTTGAAGTGCCATTTCCGAATGAAACCCGCCAAACATAAGCACATACTTGTCTTCTCCATGCGTATCTAGCCACTTCCACTGCACCATCTTTGCTAAAGCGAACAGAGGTAGATCAACAGCCATAACTTTAATCTGGGCTGGATTAAGGAACTTGATAGCTATCTTCAGGACATCCATTCCATGTTTAATCATGGCTGGCGTTGACGCTTTCTCGTAAAATAGGGGTAGCATCTCCCTAACTGCGTGATATGCCGACCACGTGATTTTATCTTCCCTGTTTAGATCTTCTTTGTCGAACAGCTCCATAGAATAATCTACCCATCCTTTTTCTTTTGCCTTTGCACTTTCAGCGAACTACCGAACCGGTAGTTGTTTCTCCAAGGACACATGCGGGTACTGTGGTGCCTTTGGTGTTTAACTTACTGGAGGAACGGCGGCGTAACTATCTGGTAGAGAATGCGTCCCAGTCTCAGGCGGTGGAATTTTTAAAGGCAGTCGACTCTTGCCTGGATTACTTTGCGTCGGTACCTTAAAGATGCTTATGCCAGTACCATGAAAGGAGGGTGTGGCTGTGGCTAAAGACGGTTGTAGTCGATGTTGTCGAAAGCACCGATTGAGAAGATTCCCTTTCTCAAGCAGACCAGAGCAACACATCTGTCTTCCTTAAACCGCTCTGTCGACGCTGTGGCTAACCAGTCTTGTATTTCCATAACTCTGTCGTATGATACAGATAAACTAACTGATAAAGTTTTGTAATCAGTGTTTTACAGCGTGTTAATGAATGGATATTGAAACCAATATAAGTTGCCAATGGTGGCTCGCGCGCTCGGGTATGGCGCTCAAAACTTGTTGACCGTTTCTTGCTGTTGAAAACTAAAGTTTGGCTGATGGTGAGACAAGGTTGTGATTCAATGTGTTGCTGTTCCTTTAATTTACCGCGTTCAGTATCATCGAAACAAGAGTTTTAAGACTTGCGGGGACTGAAAAGGAAAATCCTCTATTAGAAAAAATGTCCTGCCGAACAATTTTTGCCGCTCGCGCTAACGTAAGGGCATCATTCGAAAAGTCTCTCTCTTTCAGGGTTTCTTTTAGAATCGCTGCAATTCCTTTCCGAAATACGATGACAATTGATCGACCAACACTTTGTTCACTTGGCTCGGAAAATGCTTTTAAAAGTCTGTTCTTCAGTCTAAATCGATTAATCGAATTAGCATTCCCAAAATCTTTCAAGCGGTTCTCATACATACTATGCAGTTCTGGCATGACGAAAAACTAAGTTTCGTTCGAAACGGCGTCCATTATATACTCTTTAAGTTCGACAAAAGCTCTTGATTCGTTAACTTTTTCATCCTCCAACGCTTCCCAGCAAAACCGTTCAAGTAAATTTAGCTGGAACTTCCGTGACTCATGTTTACGAGATAGGCGTTTGGTTAAAAGTAACAATTGTTGTGTGCAGTTTGACTAATTTAAGGAAAGCGGGTAAGATTGAACCATCCAAGACTAACTCCAATTTTTTTGGCTGCGTTATAATAATAATTAGCTGAAAATGACATTACCGGAGCTTGCAGGTGACACAAGGTGCTCACTCCCGTATTTCTCAAGCTCGATTTTTTGGCACATACAATGAGCGGGTGACTTGTGTCTAGCTTCTACCCTTACATTCGCCTACTAGGAGGTAGTTTTCACACACATGCACTAACAAGGGCGTGGTCTTCACATTCGTAAACTTATCACGGCGTGATCTTCACACACATTCTCTTACTTGGACGTGATCTTTATAAGAAGACATCTACACACGTAAAAACGCACAAGTTGCTACAGACCTGCAAACAAGTTGTAACAAGTCTGTTCACAAGTTGTTGACAAGATGTATTCGCACTGCTTGTTTCGAATTTGTTAGAACAAGTTTGGAACAAGCTGTTGACAAATTGTAACAAGCTTGATGGGACTATCAGACCTGTTACAAGATTGTTCCAACAAGACTGATATAGCATGATATAACAATATTGTTACAGCCTTGTGTTATCAATCTTGTAACAAACTTGCTACAACAGAATTGTATCAGAGTTGTTAGAACAACCTTGCAACAAGTCTGATATTTTCGTCAAGCTTGTTACAAGTTGTCAACAAGTTTGGAACAACTTGTTGACAACTTTGGAACAAGCAGTGCGAACACATCTTGTTGACGGCTTGTCTGCAGACTTGTTACAAGTTGTGAGATTTTTACGTGTGTACTAGGGCGTGGTTCCCTTAAACATACATTAATTAAGGTGTTCACATGCACACACTTACAAAACGTGTAAATACTGCTTACTATTAACGTATGCGAGTGCATCAAAGATCGTTCGTGTAGACAGGTTTTTATTATGATTGATTCAAATCTTAAAACGACTTTATTTTATTATCCTTTAATTTCGGATATTCGCGCAATTTTTGTCTAAGAAAATTGAAATACTGCATTGTTAGTATAAATTAGTGACTATTAATTTTCCTGTATTCCGATTGGTCAAGATTATTCATCTCTGAAGTGATAGTCACTGGCCAGTGACTCTAGCTTTTTGCTTTTTTAATGCAGCAACAAATTTGAATTGATTTTTTTTAAAGTTGTGTTGATTATTATTTGTAAACACGTAGAAATTTATACCAAAACAATTAGTTGCCTCAAGCTTGGTAATTACAAGCCTATATTCACCTCACATTCGGTACAGTGAATATAAGCTTTTAATCACCTCGCCTTTGGCGGCTAATTGTTAAATAGACATTGTGATTATCCTTTGTTTAGGGATCTTCAAGAGTCAAGTGTGTACGAAGAATCTAGTGCAATCCAGAGGTTGCGTGAGGATTTACGTATTTGTCAAACAGAATTAAGGTATGCTACACATGCAGTGATAAAATGGAGTGATAAACTTTGTGTGTGATTTATCTCTCAATTGTGACATATTTGTGTCTACTGCTTTTGTATCTTTTGAAAATACGTAGTGGTTACTAAAACGTCAAGCGTATTAGGGATTTCGAAAATAAAAGAAAGTAGTAAATAAAAGGCTAATTGTGACACGAATAAAATTAAAAAAGATTGGTAGATTACATCGTTAAAAAATCCGGTGCAATGTGTGATAGTTTATCATTTGTATGATTAAAGAGCAATAAAGAATAAAAGAATGAAAACAATGATGATCTGGAAATAAAAAATGAATAATGAGACACCTTGATATGTCGTCACTAGGAGAATTTTTTAAAGTAAAAAATAGTTACATTGGAATATGTTTTTCAGCAGCGTACAAAATTCTCAGAGAGAGTTCTTGGTTCACACTGGACTCTTTTTTTGTGCTAAGATTATTTACTAAAACAATATTTCTAATTAACTTGTTTGTTTTATTAGCTCCCGTAAAGACACAGAAAATTTTCATGAAGCTGAGATAAAAAGGCTACAAAGAAGGTACAGAAATTGATTCTTCGAACTAACGTTGCCAGTATCTGCAGGACTGTCAAAAGCACACGAAACGATACAAATACTATCCATACTACCAACTTCCCAACGAAAGGCTTTGCTCAAAACCTCGACGTTCTGTTTGTATTTATGTTCTGGTAGGTGGTTAAATATAAATTATGCTGCCTTCATTTGTTGTGAAATTCACATTAATCTCAAGAAAATCAAGTCATGGGATTGGTTGCTTGCATGCATGCAAGGTACAAAAGGAATTTCTGGAATATAATTATAGTGTTATTTAAGAACTTGCTGAAGGAAATTCGTGGGCATCGCCTGCAGCTTACTGTGCCATAACTAGTTCCACCACTTCAACATTGCTTAATATTGAAGATCTTACCAAAAATGGTAACATTTAGCGATGGGTTAAAATGATGTTGTGTACTTTCGTCTGATGCAAGTATAGTCTGAAGAGCTCTATGCTCAGAAGAAGCAAAACAGCTGAGCGTTTTGAACCAAACTATGAAGGGTGTTTGACATTTGTAGATTGGCTGATTGCGAAGTTACATTCACCAAGTCCAGTAGTGAATTGAAGCAGAAGGTGATAAAGTTTGATAGAATCTCAGTTATTTAAATCACTTTATCTTCGTGATGTTTTTATTGTCTCTTACATTAGTGCTTCTCAAATATACTTAATCCTTTTCTAGAATGATCAATTAGCTGAAGAAAGCGAAACTGAAATTAAAAGGCTTTTATCTGAAAATGCAAAGGTGAGTAATCATAACGACATGTGCTTTTTTCCAAAGGCCAGTCACAAAGCCTGATCATTCTAGGTGGGTATTTGCCCCAAATTTACTGTTTCATCAAATCTCTCGCCTCGGGTCTATAGATTATATTTCTACAGTAAATTAAAGTATAATTTATTTAGATTAAGGAACATCTAGAGAGGTTGGAAGATTCCAAGAAGTCACAATCGGAAGGAATGAAAAGTGAAATTGGTAATCTTACTTCAGACCTCCACCAAAGGTATCCTTTGTTCATCAACGAAATGTTATTTTCATTCGATATAAGCCATCGAACTGCATGCGAACTGCTCGTTAAAAATGTTTGTGGTGGATGGCCCATTAAATGATTTTCAAAAAGATCCATGTTTTTTGTTAAGCTAACAAGCTATTTAAGGCTGTTCTTTATAAACTATGCTACAGTATATTCTTAAGTTTCATATGGCGTCATAGATTTCAGTTTGGGTCAACTGGACGCTCAGTCATGAGGGGACTGTTATTCAAAAGCGGGTTATTTTGTGTTATCCTGTGTTCGTAAAATGAACGGAAAATTCCCAGCAGTTTATTTAATTAGAAATTTGGAAATATATATTGTCTGGATCAATGGTTGTCTTTTTTTCTGAAGGTTTAATATAAACGGTGTGCAAATGCAGAAATTAAAACCTGCACCAGATTGAAATAAATCATTTTGTATTGTCATTGTGCTTGGTAACAGTTTCCAACATTTCTTCGGAATATGTTTTATTTTGTATTTTATCAAATTGTCGTCTGGTCAAGGTTTTTGGTAGCTGAAAACATACATGATATCATATCGTGTACTTACTCGTGTATACTACATCATTAGCCAGAATACCCAGTTAGTCTTGCTGTCTGTTCATAAACATAAACATATACTGTATACATGTTTAATATGATGTTAATTGGATTAGAGACCTTGCTGTTGCTAATATAACTGAGAAGATGAAGAAACTGGAAAGAGACTTACGAAGTAGCAATTCAGAGTACGATAAAGCGATGGCTGATTTACATGTACGTCATTAAACGGTAGCTATGGAAGATCTCTCAGTACTGATATTAGGACTGCAGCGGTTATAGATTTTTGGGAAAACGAATCCAAGTTTAGAGATATCACAAGAATTAGAGCTAAGTAATTTATGCACTCGAACAAATAAGTTTGTGTTTTCCGTGGAATCATCAATGGCGTTGTCATTATTTGCAGCGACTTTAATCAAGCATCTTCATGTCTTTGGAGCGATTATGTGACGTTGAAGCTATTTCCTATACAGTCGATGCATCGTTTTAAGGCTACACGATACGCACACGTAACTCCTCTGGATGTGATCAAGTAACACATCTATAGATTGCTGATCTAAGCAGTTTTTTATTTAGGTATAAGTTTGAATGCATCGATTACGTTTGCGTTCGATGATGCTGTACACCAGCATGTTTAATAGATTTAAACAGGTCAATTTTATAAAGAACGGTTTTATTTTTGTCATTGATAGTTTTATCTATGTTTGTTTATAAGGTTATGAAAGCACAACTTGATGCAGTGCGACTTGAAAACCACCATCTTAAAGAAACATCATTTCAAGGCGAGCTCAGGGTAAAAACGAGTTATACATGTTAATTCAACAAAACTAGAAGATACTTTTTGTTGTTCTAACATGACTGTTTGTGCAGTGAAGTAACATCTGAAAAATTTAAGTAATCTGTAGACGAACATGTATGATCTATACATTAGGTTAACGTATTAACTTCATACCCAGGCTTTTTACTCTGTTCACATATATGTCAAATTTTATGTAAGTGTCTTGATATAAACACTCTATCTGAAATAAAAACATACACAGATATAATCTTTAAATTTAACTGTGCGTTTTTCATCGCATTTTTAAGGTATTTAAAACTATATATACATGTCATGTGGTTAGTTATTTTGTATATATTTTATAGGATCTCGATCTTTATCACAGTAATAAACAGTTCATGTCAGACTTTCAGGTACAGTCTTTCATTAGTGAATATTATTTTCACCTTTCATGCCCGTTCAAGCCAGTCTTGTGATCGTAAGACATTCTCTGAAATGACTCAAATTGGTTTATTTTATTTGACAAAAGGATGCGAATGCAAGTCCCCGGACGAGGTCCAGTCTTTCTCCGAAAGACACTTCCAGATATCCAGGAAAAACAAGCTCCTCACCTGACAGGCACTCAAATAAAAAACTAACGTTTACAACATCCCCTAAAAACAGGTCAGTAAATCGTTTTCTTCTTTTCCGGACATTGGTAATTTTATGCTAAAATGGAAATTATTTGAAATGTTTAGCTAAAATTAAAATAGTTTTGCATTGTAATATGTAGTTGCTAGAAAAAACTGAATGCAAAAATTCTTCGGAAAAATTGTAATTCATTATCTGCATGATTGGTTTGAAATGGTTATTTGTATTCATTGAGCAATCTATAAGGTTTTCTTACCTCGTAATCTGAAAATGTATTTGATCGTACGAGTTAATGTGATTGATCCGCTGAATAAAGTTTTAAATATTCCAGGATTAGTCCAACTGGGCATGGATCGCTAAGATTCTCCGATGATGTAAATTGCCAAGGTATATTTAACCTTCTGTATCCTATGTGCACGTCATGGATAGTGAAAGCAATTAATACAAGCCAGCGTATCTTGCTGTTTTGTAAAGGAAGTCATTAGGATGCGAATGTGAAGATGTGCATCTGTGAAACTGCTCGAAATATATCTTAATTGTTTCCATTTTTAGTGTTCCCTAATTCAAACCCAATGTCGACATCCCAGGATGTATTTGTACTTTGATCGCTTATCATTGGGAAGGGCGGGAAGTGAATTAGGCTAACTTCAATACATTGCATCTCCTAGTGCCAGTCCTGTTCGTCAATAGTGTAACGCTCTAACATGGTTAGACTGAGTGTTTTATATACTCTCAACAGGTTCAACACATGGAACAAATCCTGTTAAAGGAGATTCGTTTAATCACGACCAGCGAACTAGTTCTTTTACCACCAGCTTGACAGACTCAGAAGATCCATTACGATTATCTTTTGGAGATTTAAAGGAGCCTGGGTCTGATTATGAGGTTATTTGCAACAGCATAACTACACTAAACTAAACTATAAAATTTAAATTATGTTTGGACTCATATGCAGACCACATACACTTACACGCAAAGCAGACCACATACACTTACACGGAAAGCAGACCACATACACTTACACAACCACGAACTAATAGCCATGCTAAGGATTTGTTTTTGCGCTACTAAGGGGTGCGAATTTTACTTATGTAAGTACTGTAGTAGATTGTTCTCTTAATTGTGAACAAAGTTAGCATTGTCAAAGAATATTAAGTTTAATAGTTACAATCCACATTAGTAAAAAATCTTCCATAGTACGTAGTGTTGATAGGTAATAATTTCTCAGCCTCAGTGACTGAGTTTATTTATATAATTACTCAGCTTTATCTCAGTAAATTTAGGCTCACATGTATTGCAAAAAACAACCGCTGCCATGATGTTAAAAGCTTACAAAAACGTATTCAACCAGACAACCTGTAGCCCAATTTTAATGTAACCACATGATACGTCGATTAAACACGTGAACAATACTAGGCATTGTTCTAACTGTTGTTCTTATAAGCTATGCATTTAATTTAGCGCACATCTGAGTGCGCATTCTTTTCGTTTAAAACTCGTGTTGTTTTTTTTTTCTTTTCAGAGATCATTATCAACCTCTAGACGCTCATCAATCACAACCAACTTCATGGCTGAAGAAACAAGACGTGAGAAAGAACTGGAACGAATATTGGAAAGCCGCCTGAATGATCTCAAGTTAAGTACGAAAAATATTCTCACAGGTCTTCCAACCAGATAGAAATGTTGTATCTTTTTTATACACAAGAAGCATTTTATCAAAGTGTAACATATTTTATTTTAAAGTGTAAGTAGTAAGATTATTTATTTACAGTGAGTATTAGAATTTCCAAATGTTTCTTTGTGCCCATCACTGCATGACACTGGGTAAAACTTCAGTGAGTTTTGATAAATATCCTGGTATTCATCATATCTCAATGAAGAAGCAGTCTGCATGAGTTAAAGTAAATCATCCAAGTACAACTGCAATATTTGAATATTTCATTTTATTCCAATAAGTTTATTTCATTTTTAAGTCGGTTATGTGTAGAGCGATCTCTAACTTCAATAGTGCATGTAATATTGAGACTCGTAAAGAAATCTCGAGAAATCTTTACTGAAAGTCGATAGATTGTTGTTAGAAAACCTTGGTCAAAATTGAATAAGTCAGACAGATACCCCGGTATCTCTCTGACGTGAATTTTGCGTTAATTGTGACATGTTGGAAATCATTTGCATTTGCGTGCAACATATACAATATATTATCCAATCACCTATGGTTTCCACAACATGTTGTTCATTGTTCTATATTTAGACCATGTCTGTACTGATAAGTCATTTCATTGGAAATTTGAAGTTATTGCTTTCTGAGTCTTATTATTTAACGTATTATGTAAATAACGTTTGTTTTAAATGAAAAAGAAAAGTTTGTGCAGAAAATGCAATAAATAAACAATAGTAAGCAGAATTTTTATATAATTTCTAATTATGACTATACTGTACTTGATTTACTTCAAACCTATACACCGCTGCTAATTACACCGAAAAATCATGATTAGGGACTAAAAAGGGGAGGGTTTAACCAAATCTAGCGCTATTTCGTCTTCTATTGTTTCATTGTTTCGTCAACACTCAGGCAGAAAATATTATGATTGGACTCGGTAGAATACGATGCAGGCGAAGCACCAAGTGAGCGCAGAAGTATCGTCTGAGGGGAGGGGTACTGAGATGATTGTGTCAGGAAAGTGTTACGTCCTTGACAAGAGATAATTTTGAATTACACATAGACAAATTTACACAATATAAACTGGATATTTATGTATTTTAGACAAGGCATATGGAGAATTGATGAATTATAGTCACTTAATGTACTCAGCCCGTTTAATCGACATGCATCATATGCTGGCCGGAACAACGGGTTCGTGCATGTTACAGCACGAGTCGAAATTTAAATTTTTTGTACTATACAGCCGAAATAGTAAATTTTGAAGTTTGGTATGATGCACTATTCCTGTAGTGTTGTTGAGAGCCTGTTTATGCAGGTCCGCGCTATTGTTTTGTTTTCGTGAAATCATCCTTGAGATTTCTAAAGAAAACTGAATAATTGAACACCAAAAAGTCAACATGTACACAGTGCATTGCCAGTGGTATATTATATAGAAGAAGAAAATCCGTGCTTGTCGATGCTGGTAGTCGTTTCACAACTTTTCCCACTATACAAACGGGTCCATGATCACGCTCCATCCAATCCATGATTAAGTTTACTATTTCGTCAGGCATTTTACTATATTCGGAATAGCGGGAATTTCAACTACTGTACAGGTTTATTAAAATCGTCTTAATGTTGAAAGGAAGTTGTTTCGTATATCTGCTTTAGCAAATATATAATGACCACGATGATCATGTGAGGAATTAATGTCAGTCCATGCATGCATTGAATATATCTTGAAGTTTGTAGAAATCTTGTGGTCATCATTCTTAATTAAAAAGGTTCCCCTTTGTCAACAGGTTCTGACTAACATGAGGCTTTACCTAAAGAGACCTTGTCGTACCAAACTCAATTGTGTTGTGCTTGGTAAATGCACACTTTTTAAAATTTGAACATGAATCTTTTAAAACGCAGAATGTTTTTAACTTTGCACGAGTTTGTTTTCTTATATGTTCAGTGCTTTATTTTAGTTATACACATTTATATGTGAAACGAAATTAAGTTCTTGTCAGAAATGACATGTCTAAATATGAAGATCCGATATAGCACTCAAATGACATTTTTTAAAAATCTACTTTGACAATTACCAACTCTAAGATGTATGGCAACATTAACATGCTTTATAGCCGTCATTAACAGCAGCTGAATAACTTTGATGACATCCTATGCATAATTTTCTTCGGTGAGCCTTTTCGTACTGAATGAAATACGAGTCATGCCGAGCCAGTGTTGCAGTGTAGGAGGTTAAAAGGCTCCGAAAGTTTAAAAATTGTAAGAATATATGTAAACGGTATTATTGTATTATTGACAAGAAAGATATTCAACACAATGTACACAAACGATAATCCATCTTGCTATCTTATTTGCATTTTTTATGAATTCTTCAATACAAAAGAATTAAAATATCACTTGACTTGCTTGAACCGACATATACATATGTGATGACGCTTACTTTAGTTATCTAATACATGAATATGATGTCCCACAGCGAAGTTTAAAAGATATCCAGAATAATCCTCGTAAAATGTTGACCGAAGACCTTGCAAGCGTCTATTATCAATATAAGGTTTGTGAAGCGAGTGCATGGGTTGCTTAGCAGCTGAATCAGAGTGTTGATGTTATTCGACTCATTTCATCTAAATTATATAAAAATACATTTTCACACATAGTGTATGCATATTTTATGAAATCATCATGATACATGTTTATAATGTCGCTTGTTCCCAGGAGGAAAATGGACAAAAACCAAAAGCAGAATCCCAGTCTTTGAAACCAAAGATTGATGCACTACGAAAGAACTTCGATATGGTGAGTATATTACGTTGAAGAATACGTTATAAATGCTCATTAACAACTTCCTTTATAGACCTTTTACCAGCAAAATGTAATTGCTAAACGTGAAATAGGGATAGAGTCAGTATTCGTTTATTGTATATGCACAGTATAAAAGCTGTAAGAAATTATAATGTTAAAAGTATAAGTTGTCACGTTAATCCAGTACATCCGATAATTACTTTATAGTATAAAACAAGTGTAGTTCATTTTATCATGCAGAACACTGGAAATTTGGACAGGAAAATACATACCAAAGTTTGGCGTATTTCTTTGTTGTCGTAATTGTAAATATTATTCATAACGACCGACTAGTTCTTGAACTAAAATAAATGTATGTTGTTACATACGATACATTTGACTGTCTTAAACGTAATAAACCGTTTTCTCTTTTTAAGTGCGTTTGTGTCATTTTTTAATTTATGTATTTTTTAACTTTTCGTTAACTTCAAATCACATGACTATACTTACATTAACTTACGCGCGCAAATAACCTATTTCGCATAATTACTTCGAATTATAAATTATTACGGGAAGCGATAAAAAGTCTTATTGCCGTGGCAATAAGCCCCTATTGCTGATTTTATTTTTGTTTTTTATTGATACACTCTTATACGCAGAAAGCAAATGCATACATTTCTGCAGCAGAACTTCTATACTTAAGGCCGAGACACGCCAGACGCGATTTGACAACGCGACACGAATTTTCGAGTTTTGACGTCCTTTAACTTTAATCCTTTTCGATTCTATTTGTCTCCAATCTTCGGAAGAACTTTAGCAATTTAAGCTATTTGGTGCACATATCTAACCAAATTTCTTTCCGTTGATGGTTTTATTTGCTTTTAAAAATGATAAGATCGCGTCGCGTTGGCAAATCGCATCCGGTCTTTGTGAACCTTTAATCATGTAATGAAGTGTAGTGAGTGTCAATCTGTGAATTCATTACCTAGAATTCTTAAAGATTATCTTAACTTATTGTAAATGTATGTTTTTGTATATATTTTATAGTGGAGGCTTACGGTATTTTTGTTTTATAGGTTTGTGCAGCATTTGATTGTATTGTGCATCAAGATCCAGAAGAGGGTTCAGCGAAACGAAAACTGGATGTGGTAATATAATACACAGTACTGTGCAGAAGTTTTAGGTCACCTATAAAATTTTCATTTATTTGTAAAACGCAGCATATTACAACACAAAACTACAAAACAGCAACATAGTTCATTGTTTTACAGTAGTAGAAAATTGTTCTGCACTGGTAGAACCATTCAACAATTCCGTACAGAGATGCTTGGCAGTCTAGTACAGTAGTACTAGGTGGTACCACCGTGAGCAGCAATTGCAGATGCACAACGCCGAGGCATTGAGGAAACAAGCTTCTTTGTTACATCTTCATCGATATTTTCCCATATTTCTAAGATAGCCGCCTTTAGTTCTTCAAGGTTCTTGCATGGTTTTGCATCCAACGTTTTCTTTATTTCTTCCCAAAGATGCTGGAACACACAACTGTCCCTGTGGAGTCCGCATTCCCTCTTCAGTCCTTTGGATGTTGCTTTTCTGTTAGATAGAGGCAGAAACTTTAGAAGACGGTCTTGTCGCTTTGATGTTACGCGAGGTCGACCAGTCCTAACTCTGTCCTCCATTGTGCCAGTTTCTTTTTCTTCGGTATTTCCTGAACAGCACACAGGCTAATCTTCTGCTTCCTGGCAATAGCACGTTGACGGTATCGTTCCTTTTCGAAAGTGACCACTGCAGCTCTTTCTTCCACTGTCAATATGAAAGGAAGTGCGCGTATACGCTTTCTGGAGTGTAAGCAATAGCACATGGAGCGAAATAGATTGCAACAAATATGAAATTGAAGTTTCATTTACTTGTGTTTCAGAGGCTGCCCTAAAACTTCTGCACAGTACTGTATATTAGCTCTAAATTTCGATCCAGGCGTGAAAGATAAAATCTGTCACCGTATTTAGAAAGAGCATCTTACGATTAGTAGAATTGCAAAGTTTGATTGCGAAGTGTTGTAAAGTACAGAGCCTTGTGAAGTTTCTAAATGTTGTTAATAGCCGCACAAATTGTAACTTTTCACGCGAAATTTCCCATCCTAACTCATCAAGCGCAACACCAGACTAAGAATGTGGATGGCAGTCGCGCGATGATTATTTTTGCTGCTGAAGAATTTCAAGGGTTAAGGGTTTTAAGGGTTTTCTTTTGGTACTTCTGTATTTTTCTTATTTAATTAACAATGTATATAGGACATAAAGATAGGCAGATTCAATTTGATTTGCTTATCCCTGCTACTTCCGCGTATAAATGACCTCTATAGTATAAAGGAAAGAAGGGTAGCAATTCTTGGTGTATATATTCATTTGTTTCATTTATGTAGATAATGGAGCGACTCTTAAACATCAAGAGCATGTTAAATGTGAGTAGATGAGTTTCTTGTCCTAGATGTTCCAACTGGATAAGCGAGTTTCTAAGAACAGAAGTTAATATAGTTGAACTGAACTGGCTGTTGAGAAACATTGAAAGCAAACCTTTTCTGAACGTGGTCCCGTAGGCACAGGTGACCACAACAGCACCACACGTAGAGCATTTCATGCACAAATCGTGAGATTTTACCGACTGCAGAATAAAGAAATTTATCAGCACCCGTTAGTCTGAACAGAGTCCCATACGTTTCGCCGTTACTAAAAATTATAGGACCATCGTCTGCGATCAATGTCGCATGCCCATAATTTTGAATCTTTTATTATTTTTAGGAAAGAATAGATCCTTCTGACTTTCGTTATAGTTCATATCAAAACAGATTATCGGAGTATGGTAAGTATCTTGCGAGGTACAAATACTATAATATAAACTGATCAACAGTTTCTAGTGTATATAAACTGCATGTACATAAGGTGGCTCGTTTTCTATGCCACTTTCATTCAAACTTAAATAATGCAAACAACACGCATGTTTTGAATATTTCTGCATAGGTAATAGCATGGTTTCGGCTGCACTTTAGAAATAACATGAGTTTTTCAATGACGCTAAAATTGCACGAGTTGCGTTTAAATGCTCGCTTGTTAGTAATAATCAATTATTTGACTTCTTAAAACAAAATCCAATTGTAGCGAACCAACAATCAGGCTTTCGTCCTCTTCATTCAACCGAAACTACACTTCTACATTCTGTAAATCAATGTCTTGTTAATATGGAAATTGTAATATTGAATTCTAATCTCAAAGCTAGAAAAATACAGAATAAGAGGAACTGGTTTGCACTTGTTTCAATCTTTCTGATAGAAAACAAATATGTAAACTTCAAAATACAATGTCGGAAGTTGTTGACATTACTTGCGGTGTACCTCAGGGATCAAATCTTAGTCCATTACTTTTTCTGTTATATATTAATGACCTTCCTAACTGCCTAGAAGAAGCACAAGCTTCTTCTATATTTGCCGACGATACAAACTTGTTTTGTCAAGGTAAATCGTCCACAGAAATTGAAAACAAAATTAATACTGATTTAGGCAACGTTCATAAATGGCTAATTGCTAACAAATTAACATTAAATCAAGAAAAAACTGAATCCATGCTGATAGGCTCTAAACAAAGTTACAACAATCTTTAAACAATCCTGAAATAGTCATTGGCAATCATATTATACGGCAGGCTTCAAGTAAGAAAGTTCTTGAAAGTTCTTATTCTAAGAAAGTCATTATTGACGAACAGTTAAAGTGAAAAGAATACAACGATTTACAATGCAAAAAAAATCGCAGTCCATTGCTCTCTTAAGAAGTAATGACACGTAACAATTAAGAAGCAATGACCAAAAACTTTATTTGAATAAACCAAATACTAATTTTCTAAAAAATAGCTTTTCATACCGCGGAGCTTTATCCTGGAATAGCCTTCCTGCTGAAATTGTCGATGTATACGATCAACATTCCTTGTCTTCTTTTAAGACTTTAATAAATCATCACTACAAGGACTTGGAAGGAAACACATCGACAACTTGAGCAAATTCTCTTTAAAGTGTTGTAAATAGTTTCATTGTTGTTAGTGAACAGTGTTTTTAGTAGCTATTGTAAATTATTGTATTCTTATTCAATTACTGCGTGTATCGATAAACGCCCCTTTGAAAATCAGCTCTCCATTTACCGCTAAAGGGCTACCGTTTTCAAATATTTTTAAATAATAATAATAATAGTAATAAAAGGAAATATTCGACACAAGAATACACGCAATACAACTGTACTGACATAACGATCGCTCCCCTTCACTTTTTCCTTTGAAAACTTTTAATTTACGCTCATAACCTCGTTATGAGTACTTTACTGTAAAGTAGACGTTCCCAATAGTGATGTGTTTTATTTAAATGAATAGTTTTGTTTAAAAACCCAGCCAAATTTGACCGCAATTGTTGTCGAATTTCACGCGTGTTTGGTTTGTCAAGAAAATTTGCACTCTCGTTTTCCTACGTGAAATTTGAATGTTCTTCTGTTGTTACAGATTTTTGCACATTTGTTTGGGGTTAACTGTACTGAAATTGACAAATCACAGTCGAGATATCTTTCCCTGTATATTATTATTTGTGATTATATAGAAGTGACATTTGCCAGTTTGATGAATACTTTAACAATGCAAATTGATGACTTTAAAAACGAAGTTTTGGAAAGTATCGAGGTTAGCACAAGTAAATTTAATATTAATAATTCACCTTCGCCCTTGTTTCAGTTGTCGTTGTGCATGCTGTTTTTGGTTCAATTCGGATACGGATATCCATTCTTGCAAAAATATGCATAATAGACAGCCCCCAGGGTGTTAGCTGAAAAACCAAAGTTAAGTCCGTTTTTGGTAAATCGGGAAAATGTTGTTTTTATTTACAGTATTTTCTTTATAATATAAATAACGATAAAAGTAAACAAAAATATACACACTCACATTCATCTTATAAAATAGAAACTTCCAACTTCTGATTGGGAAAGTTCCTTAGTTATCTCAATTGGGAAGAGTCTGTCAAACGGACACTATATGGGCTAGCTAACACCCTGGCCTCGTACCCAGACGTCTCTCAGAGCAAAGTAAAAGTGCGCGTATTAGCCAGGTATACATGCAAGATATAAGCGCGCGGCGAATTATGGAGAGGACGCGTCCTCCCCAAGCACGCCTGCGCGCGCGCTCAAACTGTAGTATTTTAATTTTGAACTAAAAAGCGCCTGGGTACGAGGCTAAATAATAGATGAAACAAATTCTACAGGGTAATATCGTCAAACCACAACGCCTCGTTAACGTTCAGATGAGCATTTCAGATAACTAGCTGCTTCAGCTATTTACAAAACTTCTCTAAATCTCTGTAGGATGGTCTACAAAATGCCATGGAAGTTGCGAGGGAAAATCAGGAATTAAAAGGTAACACTAAGTTCATAAAATCGCTTCTTTATGGAGCATCAATAAAAAAGTAAAATAATTATTTTACTAGTGCATTGAAAGGAAATATAATCATTTCATTTGTGAGTTGTCGTAATGACGGAATGAGCTACTTATAAAATAATCACGCTTCCAGTAATTAAACGAGCACTGATAGTTAAAGCCATTTATGAGCTTGAACTGTATGTAAGCGCACGTTTTAATTCTCGCATTCACACTGTCGTTCTTTGACGTTCAGTTTTATTAAAGCGAGAAAAAGAAGAAGTCATGCATCAACAACAAAGGTATTTATACCCAATGAAAACTTGAAATGAAAACATGTTTTATTTCCTCGTTTTTATCCTCATGAGATCGTGCTGGTTGAGAGGTGAGAGTTATCAAATGGTAAAAAAGCAGGCGTCTTTTTGGAACCTAGACAAGTGACTAGTGAGGACGGCGACGGTACGACGGCAACACTTGCGTTGAGAACAAATTCTTTGAACTAATAAACAAAGTAAATTAAATCTACCTTCACTTATATGGCCCAGGTTGTTCAAAAACTCAAGCCAGGGGGTCGAACCCGGAGCTCTGAACAATCGGTTCCTCTTTTATAACTGATGCAGTTTAGTAAGACAGTGTCAGTGCAGGTTGAGAAGAGTTCGAGGCCATGATTCCAGTAACCGTCTTTCGTAGTTTGAAATTTTTCGTTGTATTCACGAAGTGCCTAATTATGCAAGTAACGTTTTAGCTACAACTATTCAGTGACTGAGAAAAACACAATCTTGGCAACGTGCAGGAAGTTAGAAGAGCAACTTGAAGAGAAAAATAAACAAATATTACAGTGAGTATTCTTCCTTTGGATTTTCTGTTAATACTACGTACTAGACTAACTAATAATACAGTAGACTATATTTACAAGCGATAACTAAGCCGACAGGCTGATGAGTGCCAAATCAGAGATACGAATATACCGGTATATATATATATATATATATATATATATATATATATATATATATATATATATATATATATATATATATATATATATATATATATATATATATATATATATATATATATATATATATATATATATATATATATATATATGTATATATACATATATATATATTGTGTTAGTAAATTAAATTGTGTAAATAAAACGCGTCTTTGATAAGTCGCGACAAATAGCCCTGTTGTGTGTATAAAACCCATGATGCTCTGAGATAGGATTTAAATAAAAAGACTATCCTTTGCTAATAAAATATAGAGATTAAATGGCCATGATGGTTTTTTAAAATAAACCTTGCAACTCTGGGAAGAAGTTCTGAATCATTAGCATATTGATCACTCGTCACCATATTGCCAATTTAGAGTATTATTGCTCAATAAAGAGTTGGTCAGTTCTTTTTCTTTGCTGCAGTCTATTATTATTATTATTTTAACATATTTATGCTCGGTTACCTTTCAGTTTCCTGATTGTCAAAGGGCCATGCTTTACGAGAAAGAACAATATGTGAATTAATGCTAATGATTAAGTGATACTTAATTCAACTAATAATACTTAATTTAGACCGAAATTTCCAACCAGTTTCCTCCGCAGCATTCCCTACCCCGCAGGTATCCTAGTTCTATTATTAATTTATAGGATTACGGTGCCTGTGAGGGTCGCGCACATTGCATGATGTAAAAGATTATTAGCCAGTGTGTTGTGCATACCACTCACCGCATTATATGATATTCGACGAATAAAGAGTCCACTCAAAAAATGTAAATATATATCTTTTAGTGCACTTATCATGGATAATTCTATATACATCATGTGCAGCCCTTAAGTATTGTGTACAAAGAGGTGTTGTACGGCCACGGAAATTAACTGGGGGAGGGGTTGATAGTCAATAAGAGGTGAAGAGAGTTTGACCAGGACAAGGATTTGAGCATGCGTTTGATGCAGCATCCCAGAGGATCCTGGGTTATTTATGCAGGCAGTCACCAAACTGTGGAACATTCAAATAATAAATTTCTCCTTGTATTTTCAATTCAATTTACATGTTTGCGTGTGCAACGTTTTGCAAAACAAACTTCAGGATCGCTTCATATATTGTAATAACGTTTATCCATTAGTAGTTATGTAGTAAAAGAATTTTAAAGCTTTTATTTTTTGGATGTTTTAAAGGTTACAAAAAGAGGGTACGGTAACACTGTGGAAGAGAGAAAAGACAAAACTGCTCGATGGTATCAAAACAAAGTATGTTCAAAAGAGTTCCTGTTTTGATAAAAGTTGACTTTTCCTCACTCAAAAGAGTTAATCTCGTGATTTCCTGGTCCGGATCTCTTTGTTATCTTTGCAAAAATGCTTTTTAATGAAAATATTTCTTAACTTCTTGACAAGGGAAATTGATCTGTCTAAACAGTTAGAGAAAACTCAAGTGGAAGCTTCAGAAGCTAAGGATAGGTTGCAACGTAGAATTGTGGTAAGAATTATATTGATTTACATGGTATAAATATGAGCATTCCAACCTTTTCATTGGTTCTAGAGGCATGATCTTCAGCGAGAGACACATGGCCTGACGTTTGCCAAATTATAATGGGTTTACAATTTCTATTTACAAAAAAATCGAAGTATATGAAAATAATGCGGAATATATGCCTGATGAGTGATCAAGTAAAAACCCTATAACAGAAAAATGTACCTATTACACAACACGCAAACGATGTCCTTTTCAATCACTATGTTAAACAAAATCATAGACTTATGATTCTAACAGCATGTTTTTAATAAACGAGATTACCAATTTAATTATAGCTTTTTTTACGTTTTTGGCGCCAAATTTGTGATGTCATCATCCCGCCAAAAACGTAAAAATTCCTATAAATTTTCGAAAAAACAAAAATGAGTTACTTGAAACTGCGACAACACTGAGTATTTTAATAAAATAAGTACATTATAGTTAGTCACCCATAAAACGACCAACATTTATAAAGAACTGCCTTTGGCACAACCTAAAACCTGGTTCACACTTGTCGTAAGAATTAGAGACGACTTCGTCTGGCCGATGGGATTGAGTGAATTCTAAATAGCATTGCAGACGCAATCTGTTATATTTCCTGTAATAATTTATTCAGATAGTCATTCGCAAACGTGAGGAGAAAATCTCCGATTCTTATGAGAAGTGTGAACCAGGTTGAAGTTTCATTTCATCTCATAATTATATTATTGTGTTTTATTTTGTCAAGGAATTGACAGATCAAATAAAATTGCTCAAACTAGAAAAGGAGTTAGGAACCAAAATAGGAAGTGCTTTAAGTCATCAAGACGGTCGTAAGTATTTACCCTGTCCAGATATTAAAGCATAAGCAAATTGTGTATTAGGTATATTGGGCACAGATCACGGTTCATACGCATGTTAAGGTGTCAGTCTTCATTTGGTCTCGGGAATCCATTGTTACTATTTAGCAATTGCATTACGAGCTGGCACATCCTATGTGGTGATGGTTGATGAGAGAAAATTCCAAATCAACTTCAGTATTACCGCATAGACATCGAGAGCGAGTAATCCATGTTGTGTAAAAAAATAAAAATTGTTTTTGAATTAAAAAAATTTATCTGAAAATTGTTGTTTCGCTACTCGCTATCTATCGAGTGATATAGATAACAAGCAGAGTAGCCAATCAAATGACAGAATTTGCAATAGCGAGAGATTTAATGTTAAATATATACTCTGAATATTTTATTTTAATGTATGAGGGCTAAAACTTTTTCCCAGTATTGTACATATTATTGCAAGGTTATACTTTATTTCAGACAAATACATTTTCATTTTTTCATTCTGTCTTTTTAAAGCTACTATTCCTAATCTAGAAGAAAACTCGTTGAAACAGCATTTATACCGGAAAGAACGGGTAGGTGTTTTTATGTCTGGGATTATTGACTTTCTACTAACCGCTTTAATAAGATGTCGATTACGTGACCAATAATTTTGTGTTTTGAAAATGGCTATGTTTGTAAGAGCAACCACCACAGAGCTCAGCTTATATATCTGGAGGTGGTGTTCTCGAATAAGCGCCGAAGCCAGAAACATTGCGGAGCAATCTACTCATTCTCATGAAGTTCTCACTGACCACAGCTAAACGTTAGCCTGCGTCAACCCCCCCCCCCCCCACCCTACTCCCTGATTTAATCGAAGAAATTATTGTTCAGTGAAAGATTTAACGGAATATAGTAATAGTAACGTTCGCATTCCAACGATGTATGCTGCAAGGCATATCTCAATCTTGTTTGGTATAAGCTATTTACACACGAAAAAGACCATGCTAAACAGCATTAGAATATGTTTCAATTCAGACTATTATTTGTAAGTTTTAGACTTCCTTAGATATCTTTGTAATCATTGTAATATTTGTTATCTTTATAATCATTGTAATATCTGTGATAGCCGTAACTCTCGTAATCTTGGTTATCTTTGTAATCTTTGTAATCATTGTAATATTTGTTACCTTTGTAATCATTGTAATATCTATAGACTGTAATCTCTCTGATCCCCGTAACTCTTGTAATCTTGGTTATCTTTGTAATCTTTGTAATCATTGTAATATTTGTTATCTTTGTAATCATTGTAATATCTGTTATCTCTGTAATCTCTGTGATCCCCTTAACTCTTGTAATCTTGGTTATCTTTGAAATCTTTGTAATCATTGTAATATTTCTTATCTTTGTAATCATTGTAATATCTGTTGTCTCTGTAATTTCTGTGATCCCTGTAACTCTTGTAATCTTGGTCATCTTTGCAAACATTGTAATCATTGTAATATCTGTGATCTCTGTAATCTCTGTGACCCTCTAAGCTTTGTAATCATTGTAATATCTGTTATCTATGTGATCTCCGTAACTCTTGTAATCTTGGTTATCTTTGTGATCTTAGTAATGGTTGTAATATCTGTGATCTCTGTAATCGCTGGGACTCTGTAATCTTTGTAATCATTGTAATATCTGTAGTCATTGTAATATCTGTTGTCTCTGTAATTTCTTTGATCCCTGTAACTCTTTTAATCTTGGGTATCTTTGTTATCTTTGTAATCATTGTAATATCTATGTTTTCTGTAATCCCAGTAATCTTTGTAATCAGTGTAATATCTGTGATCTCTGTAATCATTGTAATATCTGTGATCTCTGTAATCGCTGTGACCCTGTAATGTTTATAATCATTGTAATATCTGTGATCTCTGTAATCATTGTAATATCTGTTGTCTCTGTAATTTCTGTGATCCCTGTAACTCTTGTAATCTTGGTTATCTTTGTTATCTTTGTAATCATTGTAATATCTGTGATCTCTGTAATCCCTGTAATCTTTGTAATCATTGTAATATCTGTGATCTCTGTAATCATTGTAACATCTGTTGTCTCTGTAATTTCTGTGATCTTTGTAACTCTTGTGATCTTGGTCATCTTTGCAATCTTCGTCATCATTGTAATATCTATTATCTCTGTGATCTCTCTGATCCCCGTAACTGTTGTAATCTTTTTTATCTTTGTAATCATTGCAATATCATTAATCTTTGTAATCATTGTAATATCTGTTATCTCTGTGATCTCCGTAACTCTTGTAATCTTGGTTATCTTTGTGATCTTAGTAATGGTTGTAATATCTGTGATCTCTGTAATCATTGTAATATCTGTTGTCTCTGTAATTTCTGTGATCGCTGTAACTCTTGTAATGTTGGTTATCTTTGTTATCTTTGTAACCATTGTAATATCTGTGTTTTCTGTAATCCCTGTAATCTTTGTAATCAGTGTAATATCTGTGATCTCTGTAATCATTGTAATATCTGTTGTCTCTTTAATTTCTGTGATCCCTGTAACTCTTGTAATTCTTGTCATCTTTTCAATCTTCGTAATCATTGTAATATCTGTTATCTCTGTCATCTCCGTGGTCCGCGTTACTCTTGTAATCATGGTTATCTTTGTAATCATTGTAATATTTGTTCTCTTTGTAATCATTGTAATATCTGTTGTCTCACTGATCTCCGTAACTCTTGTAATCTTTGTTATCTTTGTAATGATATTAATATCTGTAATTTCTTTAATCTCTGTAACTATTGTAATCTTGGTTATCTTTGTAATCATTGTAATATCTGTGATCTCTGTGATCATTGTAATATCTGTTGTCTCTGTAATTTCTGTGATCCCTGTAACTCTTGTAATCTTGGTTATCTTTGTAATCATTGTAATATCTGTGATCTCTGTAATCCCTGTGACTCTGTAATCTTTGTAATCATTGTAATATCTGTAGTCATTGTAATATCTGTTATCTCTGTAATTTCTGTGATTTTTGTAACTCTTGTGATCTTGGTCATCTTTGCAATCTTCGTCATCATTGTAATATCTGTTATCTCTGTGATCTCTCTGATCCCCGTAACTGTTGTAATCTTTTTTATCTTTGTAATCATTCCAATATCATTAATCTTTGTAATCATTGTAATATCTGTTATCTCTGTGATCTCCGCAACTCTTGTAATCTTTGTTATCTTTGTAATTATGTAATATCTGTGATCTCTGTAATCATTGTAATATCTGTTGTCTCTGTAATTTCTGTGATCGCTGTAACTCTTGTAATGTTGGTTAATCTTTGTTATCTTTGTAATCATTGTAATATCTGTGTTTTCTGTAATCCCTGTAATCCCTGTAATCTTTGTAATCAGTGTAATATCTGTGATCTCTGTAATCATTGTAATATCTGTTGTCTCTTTAATTTCTGTGATCCCTGTAACTCTTGTAATTCTTGTCATCTTTTCAATCTTCGTAATCATTGTAATATCTGTTATCTCTGTAATCTCCGTGGTCCGCGTTACTCTTGTAATCATGGTTATCTTTGTAATCATTGTAATATTTGTTATCTTTGTAATCATTGTAATATCTGTGATCTCTGTAATCCCTGTGACATCTCGTGTTATCTCTGTGATCTCCGTAACTCTTGTAATCTTCGTTATCTTTGTAATCATTGTAATATCTGTGATATCTGTAATCTCTGTAACTCTTGTAATCTTGGTTATCTTTGTAATCGTTGTAATATCTGTGATATCTGTAATCCCTGTAATCTCTGTAATCATTGTAATATCTGTGATCTCTGTAATCGCTGTGACCCTGTAATCTTTGTTGTCATTGTAATATCTGTTATCTCTGTGATCTCCGTAACTCTTGTAGTCTTGGTTATCTTTGTTACCATTGTAATCATTGTAATATCTGTGATCTGTGTAATCACTGTTATCTTTGTAATCATTGTAATATGTGTGTTCTCTATAATTTCTGTAATTTCTGTGATCCCTGTAACTCTTGTAATCTTCTTTATCTTTGTAATCATTGTAATATCTGTGATCTGTGTAATCACTGTTATCTTTGTAATCATTGTAATATCCGTTATCTCTTTAATTATTGTGATACCTGTGATCTCTGTGATCACCGCAACTCTTGTAATCTTTGTAATCATTGTAATGCCTCTTATTTCTCTAATCATTGTAATATCTGTTATCTCTGTAGTTTCTGTGATCCCGTAACTCTTGTGATCTTTGTTATCTTTTTAATGTCTGTAATCATTTTAATATTTGTTATCTGTGTTGTGTCTGTGATCCCGTAACGTCTGTAATTTTGGTTATCTTTATTATAATATTACCAGTAGTCTGTATTTTCGTATTGTTTGTAGTCTTTCAAACATTGTAGTTTCTGTAATCTCTTTAACCTTTGTAGTCCCTGTAGTTGTTGTAAAATTGGTAATCGTGAAGGCCTTGTAACCATACAATCTCGTAATTTTAGTGCATGTAATATGTGTAATCATTGTAATCTTTATAATCCCTGTATAGCATTTATAATCTCTCCTTTTTTAGTCGTTGTAAAAACAGTAATATCTGTAGTCATTGTAATATTTGCAATCTGAGTGTTTGTAGGCTATAATATCTGTAATAATTGTCGTCTCTGTTATTTCCAGATCTTTATAATATATGTGTAATTTCTGACATCTTTTTTGTCTGCGTAGCCTATCATTTGTTTTGCACCTTTATTTCATAACATGAATACCACTCAGTGTATGGAGGTCCTGTTTGATAGACCTATGGCTATTTTTCATTACTGACCAACTCATAATCATGTTATTTACAAGAAAATATAGTGCTGTTGAAGCACCAGAAGTAGGGATGAGGTGTATAGATTATATCAGTGCAGGGTCTTTGACGATACGACAATTATATTGCTGGAAAGTTGATCATGAGTTACCAGTCTAATACTAACCGTGATATTTTCAAGGCCTCGTGATTCAGACTTCTCGTGCATAGTCTAGTTAGTGGGAGATGTCGCTGAAATTTCGTTCCCTTCATTTAACGCCGAAACAAACGTTTTAGTAGCATGATACAGGCACGATATAAGAACGACCAGTTAATAAATTATTTCGTGACAGTATTAGTGCGTGTCATGGGTAGTGATAATGAGTAGAACTAAACCTTTTTTCTACTATTTTAAACGTGGATAAACATTTGAAAAAAATTAATTAAAACTCATTTATTCATAAAGCGAAAGTAAATTAACATGTAAAATAAAAGACGGCTTTAACAAAAAACGGCTTTGTGTAAAACGGCTAGTCGCCATTTTGTAAACTTGTTTTTACTGTTATATTCACCTGTAGGTAAATATAAGGAATTTCACGTCAAATTTTACCAATCACAACGTCAGATTCCTTATATTCACTTGTATAAAACTACTAAATATAATCATTTGATCATCTAAGTATATAAACCATTAAACAGTATAGTTTGGTATTATCATATACAACACCTGCTACATGACTATAATCACCCTACTATATAAATGGGAATTTGTACTACATCAACCCTAATCATCCATTTTTTACTACAGAGAAGACGTAGCTTAGTAAATGACAAGATAATAAAATGGATCGTTTTTTAAGCTATTTAATATACTTGCAATGTTTTAAAAAATATAACTTATAATTTTTAAAGCGCGTCCGTCATGTATGCAGAATTTGTATACTTAATTTATTATTTTATTTCGGTCTAGTTCTTTAGATCGTAACGTAATCTTAAATGTAAGCATCATTGTTATGTCTCTTGGTGCTAACTGCTATGCAGAGAGCAGATTTTATAATCAAATAATATGTGTTTAAGTTCAGTCTGCAATTAAAGTTGCCAAAACATTGCTAGCCAGTAATAATTCAAGACCATTTGAGAAACATTATCCAACATTGTGATTAACTAAATCTTAACTGGCATATCTACACAAAATTTAGCCCCCTCCGTAAATAAAACACGTTTTTATCACAGAGATTACAATGATTGGAATAAAATACAATCATTGCAAAGATTACATAGATTACAAACGTTACAGAGTTAAAAGAGATAACAAATATTACAATGGTTACAAAGATCACAAAGATAACCAAGATTACGAGAGTTACGGGGATCACAGAGATAACAGATATTAATCACAATGATTACAAAGATAACCAAGATTACAGTCACAGTGATCACAGAGATTACAAATATTACAATGATTACAAAGATTACAAAGATTACAGGGATCACACAGGTAACTGATATTACAATGATCACATAGATAACCAAGATTACAAGAGTTGCGTGGATCACAGAGATTACAGAGATTACAGATATTACAATGATTACAAAGATAGCTAAGGAAGTCTAAGGAGTACTAAGGATATCTATGTATGTGTAAGTATATGTTAGTATATAAACTATAATGATACATTATAATGGGGGGTCACTTAAAGTATTTACCAGGAAATACGTGGATTGTGTTGTCAAATGACGCGTTTTACGTCACGCGGCGGCCATGTTTGTGGCTTCACTTTTTGATTCACGAAAGTATAGGAGCGCAGTATCCAGATATATAAGTGGAGCTCAGTGGCAGGGACCTAATTTTTGTTCAAGGGAAAAACTTTTGGCCAGTTAGTACCTGTTTGTGTCGAAAAAATTAATGGATTTCAAGTAAATCACCAAAAGCATATGCGGGTACTCTTTGGTTTTGAAAAAAAAAGTTTTTAGCATTTCGATCGAAAATTAAAAATACTGTTTTTTAAACTAGTTTTTTGAGATACGACTTCATGGCTCATTCGCTGCGCGCATTCGTAAAATATTTGTTTTCACCACTTAAAGATAAAATTCATATCTTAGCATCGCCGTATAATATCCTTTATATATATTTACATTAAAGGGAAATGGCAACAAAAATTTTTATCGTATCGTTTGAAAGTGACTCCAAAACATTACATAGAGGTCTATTACAGAATTTTTATACTTGCCTTATTTGGTGAGATATTTTGATTTGAAATATTTACTTGTCCGCTATCTTGGATATTTGTGGATATGCATGATACGTCACAACTGGGGTCACGCAATTTGTTTTTCTTACGACACAATGATTAATCTTCTCCAATAACCACTCACATGGTAACTGTTTCGGATTTCAGCACGGATTAAAAAGGTTTCAAAAATATTTTATTTGGTGGTAAGTATTTATGAGAAGCTTTGAATGACTTATTCCTGTTATGACGTCACCAAAACATTGTTAATGAGGTAAAAAAATAATCCAAGATGGCGGACAGTTCGATGATTTAGGTGACAATATCTCCCGAAGTAAAACAGATATAAAAATTTTGTAATAGACTTGTATATATTATTGTAGAGTCTCTTTCAAATGAGACGATAAAAAATTTTGTTTGAATATTTTCATAGGCTCTTGTTATGGCTGAAGCAGAACTTCAAAAGCAGCAAAAATACTTTATAGGATTCGTCCATGGTTTGAGACGAGATTTTACGTACGTTTCTTTATTCTTGGCAATATTTAGTTTCCTTGCAACTCAATGAAATGACCGAGTACTGTAGCTTCAGCATTCCAACGTGCACCACCCTCCTTAAATTTTCATAAACATGCAGGTGGAAAAGATTATAATTACTTTACTGACAAGAAACGATATAATTGTAGGTGAGATTGATAGAAATACCCCCTCTTTTTTACAATTCACAGGGCAGCAACAAAAGTCAGTACGTCAAATATATATTCCTAGCATCATTTTTTTGTTTCTCCATATTATCTTTATGAGTATGAACAGAACATTTTGGCACTTAGTCAGTATATATCCAAAACGGCAAGGAATTTGTAAGGAATCCAAAGTTATTTATTGTAATGGGTTATGTTTTTAACACCCTGTACAGTATATCCGTTATGTACAAATATGTACAAATCCAACCAGTCCACTTTATCATTGGCATTTTCTCATATGCCACTCTCCATTGATATCTACATTAAATTAATTTCTTCTTCTGCAAAAAATTCAGTATAATGCTGGAGAGAGAAGGCAAGAAACCAGAAACATATTCTAAAGATAACAAAGCTTACATGAATATGTTAAACAGACTGTACACTGCGTCTAAAGAAGGTAAGTTTGAAACGGCAAATAAATAAACATCGCACAAAAAGAAAGTTCCCCCCTAAATACATCAGAATAAATTCTAAACAAATGAATCGCTGTTAATCAAGCCTAGAACTACTTGGACCAATGGTAGGTTGCTTAATGGTGTGGGAAGAATTGGGTCACACATGCGTGCAATAATGAGTTAAACCCCCATACAAATATGAGTTAAACCCCAATACAAAAATACCCGATTTCAAAATTAACATGCTGAATATGCTAGTGTGATCCGTCTCATTCACCATTCATTGGTAAACAAAAAATCGTAGTGCAATCGTGTAAAGCCGTTTAAATCATGCCCAGAATAGGTCCAATTAGTTCTAGGTTTGATTAACAGCGATTCATTTGTTTAGAATCTATTCTGATGTATGTATGGGGGAACTATCTTTTTGTGCGGTGTTTATATCATTTTATGATCTGGGTGTCCTCATTTATAACACAAAACAGTGAATGGAGAGTAGAGACACACAGCAATGAAACGTGGCGTCTTCAGGCTGCGACCAGCCAGTTCAGCGTTCTTAATTGCTAGAAAATGGAATTAATTGGCACGGATAATGGTCATGAGTAATAACATTCGTAATGCGACATGCCCAGATACACAAACTTCACTTGAGCTTCTCTACTGTCCATTCATTGATATGTGTTAAGACTGGATAGTACATCGTAATACATAGCCCAAATAAAATTAAAGCCGGAAGCATGTCATATTTTGAGGCTGGTCATCTTGAATGGGCCCACTTGATGAGTGAATCGACGTAGTTTCTGTTAAAAACATAAAACTTGTTTTAAAACGAAAACTGTACATGCTGCAATATAAATCAATCACTGCTAAAGTGGGGCATGGTAGAAAATCTGGATTCACGTCGAGATTATTTAAAGTCAATATTTATATGCAATATGATCGTACTGCTCCAAATTTGAATAACCTATTTGTAATTGTAATCTAATTGTTTTAGTAGAATCTGAGATAAATAATTGATTCTTAAGTCATTTTGTTAAAAAACTATTACAAATTGTCTTTGAATTGAAAAAAAAATACACCACAAAAATTACTGTTTTTCTACTCGTTATCCATCGAGCAATAGATAGCGAGTAGAGTACCAATCAAATTACAGCATTTGCATTAGTATGCTAGTATGATTCTACTAATTGTATTTATATTATCTTCCCTCACGCCCAAAGTTTAGACATTTGAGCGGTCGCTGTCAATATCCACGAAAGTTTCTTTGTTTTCGTGCAGTTCATGATTAGCATATCTCACTCATGCAGATTATGACACCAGGAGACGCGAAAATTGTATAAAATTTCATCCATTTTCTTAGATTTCCTTTAATTATTTTATCTTTTTGATTTTCTTAGGAATATTATCAGACCTAAAAGCCAAAGTTCCATTGCATTACCAAGGTGTCAGTGAGGTAGAGATCATATACGATTTTGACGGGCAGCTACATATTCATGATTGCATGGCTAAACCGATCGCTAGTTAAATCTATTTTATCTACAAATCAATAGTTTTGATTTCTAAATCATCCACTTATTTTTTTTTATATTTCCAGGACTCTGAAACATCCACTTAATGTTTTATGTTCACAGGACATTCTGAAACATCCACTTACTGTTTTATATTTCCAGGACTCTCTGAAACATCCACTGGGAAAGCGTCTAACAAGATCGATGTCTCAGCTGAATAGAGAATATTGCGAGCTGCAACGGAGTGGAGCGTAAGTAAAATGGGTTTTGGGAGAGTTTACAAGGATATTACTGTATAACTTATGAAAGAAGCGTAGTGTAGTATATTGTAGTTAAAAGCACACAAAATCTCGATCTGATCGTTCACTACCTAAACGACACGAGTAGAAATACAACGTTTTGTGTAATTGTCGGGAAATTAGTGAAATTAGGCAGTGAATTGAAAGTCTTAGTTTTGTGTGCTATATATCATTGAAGCATATTGTTAGTGCATGTAACCAGGAAAAAGTTTGCTCTTTTCGTGTTTTTTTTCTGTTAAGAACTTATCTATACTTTTCCAGTTCACATGACTTGTATTCGCTAATTTTTGTTCACTTTTGTTTACTCAACTTTTTAGTATCTATGATCCTTCAATAATGAAACCATCATTAAAAAAGTGGAGGGATGCTAAATCGAGCAATGATAATACATATTCACAAAGTAAGAATGGGTGAGATCGTTATTGTGAGCCAGGGGTGGACCAGTAATGATTTTGTAGCACATTACTCGATCTTGAAATTGACTTTCGTACATCCTGTTTAGAAATTATTGCCAATATTAGTTTTCAAGTTATTTTGAATTTACATGCTATGTCGATGAGCATTTATAGTCTGTAAATATGATTTGCAGTCTGTTTACAAATTCCCACTGTTTACAAGCAAGTACACACTATATTTTTTCCAGTGAATTTAAGCCGGGAACAGTTGAGAAAAATAATCAACTGTAGGTCCTCCATCGTACGCCGCCTTTGCGATGCCGCCCGGTGCGTTGATCTGACCAGTGTATTTATGCATGGTGGTAATGCCTGCGAATGGGCTGAGAGTCACTGCATGTTTTTGTGTTTGATAAAGGACCACGTGGCGTGCATTTAGATTCGCATTTGGAAAATTATTCCAATATTCTCCTCCATTATCATAAAATATAATTCATCAACAAAAGGCTGGTTTTCTGTTTCTGAAATAAAATAGCTATAAATTACGTGGTTGCGAGGAAATATGAAATTTATTTCGAGACAAGATATCTCAGGAGCGAGCGCAGTGAACGAATTCGATATCTTGTTCTACACGAGAAATAAATTTCGTGTTTCCGACGAAATATGTGATATTCTGTTTAATTCATAAACTGCAAAAGCAAATTTACTTGGAAACTATGTATTATGTGATTTTATACGTTTTCGATTGGCTAGCGAAAATGATATTTTAATTCACACGTAGAAAAATATCGTATCTTTTTACAAATATCGTATTTTTTACGTCTGTATAAATATGATTTTTCTCATTGGCCATAAAACTCTATATAACACTGATGTTTATAAAATAAATATTATTATTAGCTATTTATTGAAAATATTTTAGGAGTTTTGATTGGTTAAGAGCTAAAGGTGAAATAGTCATATCGGCTTGGTAGTTGCTCAAATTTGGGGTTGAAAATAAATATACGACATTATGAGTCATTTCGTCGTATATTGAAAACAAATATACGACGAAGTGACTCATGATGTGTAATTTATGCCGCTTTTGACTGACCTTGTAATCTGACAATTGCTTTAAGAATATTTTTTCGTTGGCTTATTTCAATGCTGTTCCATTATTAGCTGCTTGTGTCGTCTTACTTACAAAGCAACCGTTTAAACTGAGTTTAAAATATTTTCAAAAAATAATAAAACAATTAATATTGAATTCGGTTCTCGCAGGACATGAGGAATTTTTAAGGCCTCGGTTTGTGTTATCTGCCTCAGGCTTTGGCTTCGGCAGACAACACAAACCTCTGCCTTAATAGTTCCTCAAATCCTGCTCGACCTCATTCAATAATTGTTCAATGTTGCATCCGTGAGTCTATTTTCAACTTATTGGAATTCTCCTCACATAAATTATTATGTTGATGGTGTGTAACACATCTGAAGTAATGTAAAAGGCCTAACAGAGATCCCCTATATATAGAAATATGTTCAAAAAATAAAATATACAAAATCTTCCTATCGGTTTCAGCATATGGAGTTCATCCTATTCTTGTTGATGTTGTGACGGGGATACCACTTGCAAGCCAGGCTGTATGTTTTTTCCCTGAATGGACTGAAAATGATGTAAGTTCGAATTTATTTAAATTGTCGCTGGCACTGTTGTTTACTAATTTTGCAATATGATCAATGTTATGCCTGATCGATGCATGTCGATCTGCAATGGTTAGTATATTTTCCCTTAAAAAATACTCTGCCTGCAGCTCCCTAAGCAAAAAAGGAATATTGTATATAAAATACTTCATTTTCAGAATGTATTCCTCGTTGCAGCAAAAAAGTGCGTGTATATTGGTTAAAAACATTAAAAGCTAACAAAGCTTTAGAGAATTATACATTAACATATATAGAGGATATTTCATGTAACTCTGCTTTGCCTTGTCTGTAATTTTAGATCAAAGAAATGTTTGAACAGTTTTGTAAGTTTGATACAAATAACGATTTTCACTTGGATTCCGATGAGGTATTATCACCCATTCCATAAACATAACTTTATATATGGTTGTATCTTTGTTGGCCATTTACTGCTGATTGTATAAAAATATAACAAAATCAATTTTTCAGAGGCGTAACTACTATTTCAAATATTTCAGCTTAGACTATTGGGACAATTTAATTTTTGTTCAGTTTTCTAATGAACTTTTTAGTTGATAGAATTATGGCATTTAAACCAGTCTGTTTTGACTGAGACTGAGTTTTTGTGGAGTGGGCCTTTATCAATTTTTCCCTGGAGACCTAGATGTAACGTTACGACACTGTGCACAATTACTGTGATCGTGCACAATAAATTAGTATGAACTTAGACAAAATGACAATATTCAACAGCATATTTCTGACATATCTATATCTTGAGAGACCATTTATACAGAACAATAATTACCTATTATTTAGAAGATTTACCTGATTAATAATTATTATTGCTAGTAATTATCTATTAATAATTATTATTGCGCAAAATATGCCTAATTATTTGTGAGCTTATGTGTCTTGAATAATTATGTTGCTCAAGAAGCAGGATCTCTTATACCAGCCTTTAGTGTGTATAATGTCATGCAATTTGCAAAACAATAGATATAATTTCTCGATATAAACTTCATCTTGAGTTAAAAGTAATTAACAAGTTATTCGGTTCTTTTCAGTTACTCCATGCTATTCCTGACATCCTTGGAAGAATGACAACAACTGAAGAAATACAGGTAAGTAGATAAATATACTCAAGACAAGCTGCTCATCTAAATGTATGGTAGACTCCATCGCAGTCGGCATTTGCTGTCGTTTTAACTCCCTCAACTACCGACTGCTGACTCGAGGAACAAATTCCTTTCCAATCAGAGGCCAACTCCAGAATCAGGAATTCGTGACCTTTTTCGTTGTTGGTAAGAAAATGATGGCAGATTTTAAGAATGCTAACTTTTGATTTGACGAGTTAAATGAGTTCTGCTCTGTTTTCAAGTTGAATATACACCATCATAAAGCAATTGAGTTATTTGTGAATGGAAAAAGGGATACAATTGTTAATTTATCGGATCAATTGAAGTTATCGCCCCCCTCCCAGTGAGATGGCGTATATGCAAATAACTAAATTTCGCGTTTGAATATACGCCCCCTCTACAATACAGTCTGTGGTTGGAGAATCACTCATTATTTACCGTCCGTTCTTTCCTATTTTAAAGTGCCTATGACACGTAATTTTGTGCAAAAATAACAGTGATTAGTAGATTGAATATAGTTTGAAGGATACTTTTTTAGTGTTCCAATTAATTGAAATATGTCACTCACTTAGATTACTTTTCAATAGAAAACGTGTGATCCCTAAAAACAATCCCAAAAAGATTGAAAATTCAATACATTAGATTGAATTATCAATCTCTTGAATTAAGAGAGTGACTGCACTTTTGTGCGGAATATATCGATCACGCTGCAAATTACTGATATTTGTGAAACGTTATTTTGCAGTGTAATGTCATAAGTTGTGTAATTTGCATATCCAATAAAGTTGAATATCTCGAGAAGGAAAAGAGTTAGGGAAATTCTATAAAAGCGATCTTTGCAATGTAATCAATAAATAGTTGGGCAAAATTTCGTTTCATAGGCATTCTAATTTCAAATACTATATATATATAATACTTTTGGCGATATACTAAGATAATTGCTTAATATTTACACGAAAGATCTCAACGTAAACAACGTGCTATGACAAATATAATTTAACGCGCTTCTGTCTCAAAATTTATGACGTATTTTGTCCAAAACAAACTCGTTTGTTCATCGCTACACTTTCATTATGAAGTCTTAATTAAAGTGTTTGGCAAACTGTTATGAACAATATGGAATCGATGAAATAGCCTAGAAGACATTTTAAAGTCGACAAAAATCGCCTTGATAAATACATTTACGACGACTGCGTTAGCCGGTCGAGGCTAAGCACAACACGATTTTATACGCAATTACTATGTATGAATATCCAGTATGGAAACAAAAATTAAATATAAGAAATCAACAAACATATAAAATGAAATTTTGGATTTTTAACGTGTTTATATTTTTATTTTGTACCGTAGAGGGGTGTGGTGTATATTCAAGTGACCATTTGGATACACGCCACCCATGTGTAAGGGGGCGATAACTTCGATTGATCGTCTTTGGAGTTTCTGGTTTTCACTATCCATATTAATAATAAAGTGGTTCACTTTTAGCATAACGCAATGTGAAGATAAACGTATAGCAAACTTTTATTATACTTTGGGGGACTTTACCTTGAGAAGTTGCCAAGGCAAGCAGCGGATTGGTCAATTCGTAATAAATATCATTTAATCATTTATTCGTATGGCTCGTGATTGGTTAACGAAACAAAAGGAATGGAGTGTTGTTCTCGAGTAAGCAGGTTCTAGTGAGTGACCCTTGGACGAAAACACTATAGTCTGCGCAGGAGGCTAAATGTATAGAAGCTAATGCAGCATTAAACTAATTCGTTTTTGGCCTCTCCGGCATGGGCAATCTGTTACAGATTAAGCAATTGAAAGCTTTTAAAAGTTGATCAAACTTTATATTAAATATAGGAAGCAATGAATGAAATTGACCTGGACAAATCAGGCACGGTTGACTTCTTTGAATTTTTAAGTGTAGCAAGACTTGTAACACAACAGAAGGGTAGGTATTGTTCAATCCTGTTATACACATGCTGGCTCAGTAATGTTTGCTCGGTAGTTCAATGTTGAATTACGTTAAGCACATGTAGTGAACAGATGGAGCTTTCAATTGCACTACAATTACTGCAAAACTCTAGTAAAAACCTCTATGCCAATATTAGAGAATATTTGGGTGGAGGGAGTTGTGGGCAACAAGAACTGAAGGTTCTTATTTTAATGCATGAAAGGGCATAGCCCGAGCACCTTTTAAACATATTTCCTGAGCGGTTCGCATGAAAGGCGTGCACATTGTGGCCATTTTCGTCTCGCCAGGTGGAGTGAACACCTTAGCACGCGTCTTGCATTGAATTAGAAAGAAAAATTCTAATTTTTGTCACATAAACTCTAATTTTGGCCAAACAAACATCTCGATTTGCTTATAGCTTAAAATTTTTGGAAAAGGAGTTATTAGGGTTGCTTTGAGCAGCAAATGGGTTTTGAATTACTTTATATGTCGTGCATGGCTTTGACGGAAAATCTCCCCCTCCCCCTCTACCGAAGCCTTGTTATGGTAAAAAAAAATTTGAGTATCAACGCAGTATATATCAATAATTACAGTACAAGCATAGCTCACCTTCTCTTACAATTTACTTTAGGAAGATCTGCAATTTTCAAGAAGAAGAGGCTTACTGCACTTCAAAAGTCTACGCAATCCAGTTCAAAAGTCTGTGTTATACAATAACGCAGTTTCTTATCCAGCTTCAAATGCTATAACCATACTGCGGAAGTTAAATCAATCAAGATCTCGCCTTTGCACGTCATTTTTGCCTACACGGTTAAAAATTAAAAGCTGTGGAAAACAGGATGCAACAATGTTGTGGGGGCCAAATTGTTCCTCAACAACATTGTTCCACATTTTTACACCTGATTGCGCGTTGATTCAGGCTCAAGAATATTGTTCAATATTGTTGAAACCCAGGAACAATGTCGCCTCAACAAGAACAACATTGCTGCATCCTGTTTTCAAAAAACTGTTACAACGGCATAATTTTTGGCCGTGTAGTTTCCCACGCGGAGGTCCCCTGTTGTGAGCGGCAGCGCGCACAAAAGTTTTGGCAAACTTATGAAATATAACACCCAATGCGAACGTTATAAGCTAGTAAAATATTTGTATCCAGTAAATTACTGGGATTGTTAGTGCTAGGGCAAGGGTAAGGTCATTTATGTGCATGAAAATATAATTGCAATTTTGAAAAGTTGTCACCAATCATCTTATTGGATCACAACTAGTCCGTATTTTGTGACCTCGTTGTGTCTAGGAAACGATTTTTATTTTGCATGTCTTAAAACTGCAATTTTATCTTAACTAATTTCACGACAATTTTTTTCATTGTTCAACAAGACGGATGGATGAAGACACACTGTTGCTTAAAATGACTAATTCCTGTGAACTAGTCTTCACATTTAAGAAAAGACCGTTTTGCTTTTGAGAGCGTTGAACGTAAACATATCTTGTGTACAGCTTTGGTAAGGTACTGATATCGTTTTCTAAAATCGTCAGTTCCGGCTCTATCTCTATAAAATCACAAGGACGTTACAGTTTAGTCTTTGGACTACGTCTCTGGGTTGAGAAATAATTTCTTGCATGCGATCAAACGGTATCATGCAACGATGTAAAATGCCAGTCTTACGTAGCTAATTGGTCAGCTTTGAAATTTCCAACACAGTTTTTGTGACGTGATTCTCAAGCGCGTCTCCGGTGCTTTGATGTTCTGTGGCAGATACCTACACGAGGGGGGGAGTGAAAAAATTGTCCGGGAAGTGCCTGGCAGATTACTAGCTTAGAAAGGCCAATCCTCTAAGCTTTTAGAAATGAGAAAAGAATGTTTTCAACGATGGTTGTGTTGAAAAGATGACGTTTTTTGAGCACAATGACATCGCTGCATCGACCTTCGATCCTCATCTCCAGAGCTGCCACTATTAAATATCTACAAAAATTGAACGCCCCCCCCCCCAATATTTTTACTGTTTTGATAAGTAAACAAAAAATATATAAAACATCGTCGAAATTATTGAATTTGTGTTATGATCGAAAATAAGGAAGCATAATATTTCTATGCTATGCCATGTATTCAGTCTGGACCAGCAACACGCAGATATAATGTTTACAAACTTATTTGAATATTTTTAAAAAGAAATTTAAATGAATTTGCCTTCTATAGTTATTGCTTTCAAAGAACTTTCGATATTTTCCATTTCAAACCAAATTAGATTTTCTCCAGGCGAGCAATTTAAAAATAATACGTCCGTTGGTCCGCTCCGCTTTTGACGAACTGACGCTGCGCTCCAGTTTTCGACACGGTTTCTGCCCCCAGGCGCTTCCCAACCACGTTCCCAACGCACACATGTATACCAAACAGTTGCGGATCTAGCGTAAGTCAAAATAAATTACCACAGCTCATTCTAGGATATATTTACATTTTAAAATACCTTCAAAGCAACTTCATTGGTTAGATTTTATTCTTTTGAAATTCATAACCTATGACATTGTTATAAAGTTATTTTGAATTTAAGATTGAGCTGCTATAATTTATTTTGACTTACCCTGGATCCGCCACTGATACCAAATGACTGGCGCAGTCGTCACGCACTGCCGTATAGAGCATCACAAGAACACGGTATAGCGAATAAACAGTAGGGCCACTCAGCAATTATTATTATTAGCGTCTTTATTATAAAAAATAGCATCACAGCATACGTGTGGCTTAACAAAATTGTCAATAAGAGAGGTAAGAAGATTACAACGATTCCATATTGTACCTACAAACTATAATCAGTTTCAGGATAGTAATTAACTTTAAATTATTATATAATAAGTTAAAAATAGATAAAAAGGGTTAGGTTAGTCTGCATAGCACACCAATACCTAGTTCTTAAAAATAATTAAATAAACATCTATTATAAAAGGACTGTTTAAAGCGTTCAGTTTTGTCCTCGTTATCTTAAAACCCTGTGTCTCTTTCCTGAAGTAGATCATACAAGACATGATCAGGATCATACACAATGTTATTAAATGTTTTATCTCGCTCTTCTATCAGTTCAGACATTTTATATTCTTTTAAAACGTATCCGTATCGGCAAGTTCGTCTGAAAAATTTATGAATACGTTCTAGGTATTTCTTCAACAAGGCGGAACCCCAAACTTCAATCCCGTAATAAAATAATGATAAGATCAACATTCCAAATAACTTGTTTAGGTGATCCTTAATTGGAATAAACGTACGACTTGCATGCTCGTAAAATGTACATAGGGCTTCCAGCTTTCGATGATAGTTTATCCACATGTAGACCCCAGCAATTAGGGTCGTCTTGGAATGTCATCCCGAGAAGTTTTAGTTATTCTTTGCGTTCAATCTCGCTAATTTGGGGTGGTAAGGGCTTTTGCGTTTTTCCACTTATGACCATTTCTCACGTTTTAGATAAATTTAGCGACATTCTGTTCTCGATTACTCAGTTATCGATATTTATGGCTTCAGCTATAGCTGTTTTACCGCCCGTTTTGACGGGAGCGCTAACAGTTATATCATCAGCGAATTTAATCAGTAAATTATCTTTCGGTTCGAGAGGCTTAATATCATTAACGATAAGAGAAAACAAAAAGGGACCGAGGACCACACCCTGCGGTACACCTCTGTTAATGTCAACAAATTCTGTCACGATTCCGTCCACAACAACTCTTTGTCTCAGATGCATGAGAAAATTAATTATCCTGTTGATGATGTAGGGATTAAAATTAGTCAATTTAAGTTTTTCACATACAATATCTTGGGACACCGAGTCAAAAGCTTTAATAAAGTCGAAAGATACAATTCGAACAAAGTCAACATCCTCTTCTTCTAACTATTTAAGCCAATAGTATTGACGTGTTAAGAGAGCAGTTGTGGTATTAGAATGCCCTTTGTATGCAAATTGTCATTTCTTATAATACTATTCATATGTGACGATATTTCCAGTTTAAAAACAAGCTTTTCAAATAGTCTCATTATAACGTTCGTAATTGGTCTTAGTTGGTTATACGTTGAGATGAAGGAGTTTCTTTCGGTATTGAAGAGATGTTCGCAAGTTTCCAAAGCATATGGACATACTGCTATTTTAATGAGGCATTTATTTCATGGGTGAGTATCGGAGCAAGGTATATTGCAAAATCTTCCCACAACCAGCATGGAAGCCCATCAGGTCCTGATGCTGTTCGCTTTGTCATAGATTTTTCTACATTGGCCACATCAACTGTGGGGATATAAGTTCCTACCAGGATGGATACTGGTACAGAGGCGTATACTGAGTATCGGTGTTGATTTCTTGAAAATACTCATAAGGATAGCATCAATTAATGATCTAATAGCTCTGCCAGTAATCTTATTAACAGTTTTACACTATCCCTTAGTACCATATCTCTGTTGTTTTCTTCGTAGACCGCATGCACGAATTTGACTATCGTACATGAGTTTATACGTTTTTGCATGAATTCATCTGTTATCCCTCTCGTCTCCTTATTCGTCCATTTCGTATCTTTAGTGGTGACATGTAGGGGGGGGGGGGGACACGTGAGGAAATTTGACTTTGATCAAGGGAAAACATTCATTAACCAAAGAGACGATCAGTTCATTTAACACAGTAACTGCGTGGTCAACACCACTTGTATTGTATACACTGCTCCACTCACATGTTTTCAATTTGTTCTCCATATCTATCCTCCGGTGTTCTCTTACGTGTCGAAAGTATACGTGCTTTCTTTCTGGTTTAGCTAAGATTTTTGGAGTGGTCATTACTGTTAAATGGTCAGACCTAACCAAGCCTGCGAAAACAACGGGTGGTTTCCACCAATATGGACTGTTTGTTAGAAATACATCCAATACTCTTTGACCCCTGGTGTGCTTTTTAACTATTTGCTCCAAATTTTGGTGTTTACTCAGATCATTTATGTTTAATTGATTTATATCGCCAGCAATTATAATTTTTGCAGAGGGATCCGGTAATAGAATCTGTTCACAACTATCAGGCAAATGATCTAATAATTCAGATAGATTCAGCGTAGATCGGGTCTGGCGGGTGAGATACCACAGTAGTGTAATATTTACTATTTGTCTTTTCTTGAATTTTGCACCATAAACATTCTAAATTGTTTTGAAAGTCTAGTTTCGAAATATTCCAATCGTTTCGACACAGAATAGCAAGTCCACCTCCACTTCATACATTTAGCACTCGACCTTGCTTCCCCCTTCACTATTCCCTGCCATCCATGGGCCTGCGCGCAGGCTAGCTCCCCTCCCCTTTTGAATCATGCTTTGCGGTCCTAGTACACCGCTAGGACCAGTGGCCTAGGCTTGAATACCAAGACGGGGTTATGTTTTTATGTCACAGTGCAGAAGATGCATTCACGAAATAAACTGTAAGTCCGAAATATTTCATTGACTTCGTGACTGTAAACCCAAGATGGCGGCCAAACTTTGATAGACGGTAACTGTAAAGCAGTGAATCTCTCAGGCCCTCACAAACCGGACGCGATTTGCCAACGCAATTTTCGATTTTTAATAGCAATTCAAATAAAACCATCAACGGAAAAAAGTTGGTTAGATATGTGCACCAAATAGCTTAATTAAATTGCTCCCCTTCCGAAGATTGGAGAAAAATAGAAAAGGATTAAAGTTAAACGACGCTGAAAATCGAAAACTCGCGTCGCGCTGTCAAATCGCGTCCGGTCTGTGATAACTACCATGACTACTGCCCATGATTGGGTGAGGCCGGCGCGCGACAAAGCAACATTCAAAAGGACTCGGGAGCGTTTTCAGGGAGCGAGGAATTGACAAGAAGTTTGTTTTCGAGCTGAAATTTGCAAGAAAAATTCAATTTTAGTAGGGAAAACGTTTATGTCTGGGATATCAACTTCATATGTTAACTAATTCGGACAGTCCTGCAGCTATCTTAAGTTAAGAGGTATTGTGTTTATATTTTGCGAAAATTACAAACGTACAAACGTGCCGGTGAGAACTTTGCATTTTAACTCTAAAAAATATGCTGTAAAATGCTATGACATTTGTCATTCTTGTTTGTATTGACCGCTTGATGTTCATGATAATTTTGAGCTTTTAGTTAGCTGTTTCAACCCACCCCCCCCCCCTCCCTCCAAATTACCCAGGCTGAATCGCTTCAAATATGGCGAGCAGACGTGACATGGCGAGCTCTAAGCTGAGGTTTTACCGCCATTTGTAATTGAGCGTGCACCGTGCGTTTTTTACGTGTTTGTATCTTGTTATGAAGCTTAAAGTTTATTGGCCAAAATTTTCATGTTGCTATGGGCGGAACCAATGTTACTAAGGCCTCAATTGCAAATGGCGGTAGTTGGTAATTTAGTCATGACGAGATAACTTTTTAAAATCGAATACTCTTCCGAGAAGTTTTGTTCATTTTTTGTTAATATGAATAAACAAATTAATTATTCTTTCGTGAAAGTAACGAGTGATATACGTAGCAACATACCCTCACTTCAATACCTTACTCCAACAACAATTCGAATCAAGTTTCGTGACGACGATGGCGACTTCGTTAACTTGTCTATCGAATGCTGAAGTCAAAACGTCAAGTAGCAGATCGCGATTACATCAAAATCCACTTGAAAGTTTTGGAGTTGGATTCTCCGGCAAATATATCTGCCACTTCTCGGCGTGGAGAACGCCCCGTTTATGAAGCCAACATGCCAAAAGAACTAGTTCCACCAGTACCAGACAAATGTGATGTAATCCCAGCGATGAAAAAAGCAGCTCCTCTGCCCTTTCACAGTTTTTGTTCTACGTTCGACAGTGTTTGCTGATCACGATCATGAAGAGATCGCGACTTCAAGCTCCACAACGACGCACACGTCGCCATTAGAACGATATACCAACAAATTGGAAAACGATGCGAAAGCACAAAGGCAAAAAATAGAATTGCTCAAAGATGAAATAAACGATATCGACGACTTGCTGAAGCGAAATCTACGCAACTACCTGGAAATTTAACAGTTTGTGGAAACTGCCACTTGAAACTAGGCCATATCGCTCAAAACTGTACTTAAGAGACATGCTCAGACGTTTTTGATTGTGGATTTGAAAGATTTCATACGCGCCAGATCAACCGTACCAAGTTGAACCAGGAGGAACAAAGCGTTCTGCAAAAACTTGAAAACGAACTGAGAAATCGACGATCAGCTTTGAGAAGTATGAAGGAGTCAATATCGTCCCAAATGAAGTTGCTTCGTGAGAACAGTTCTGAATATCACGTTGGCAACTACAGGAATTGGTGATTGTTACGAAGGCATGCTCATTTGGTAGAGACCTATATTGCAAAAAGAACTTTGGTGGAAAAATTCTACCAAAACAAAACCTTACAGATATGTTGCGTTTCGCTGAAACGGACGAGCAACGTCAATCGGCTTTAGCACATTCAAAACGGCGACGCGTTTATGGGGCGCCAAATGTATTTTTATTATTTAGATAAATTACAAAGACATTTTGGATGATATATTTTATTTTCTCATTTTGCTCACAACATGGCCGCCGTGTTGGGGAAGGAGCGAAAGAGTATTTGGCTTTTATGTCTAAAAGAAGAAGAGTTTCTCCAATAAAAAAACATGAGATGAAAAGAACAGCTTTGACTCACTGTTTAGGCGAAATAACGGAGAAACAAATGGTATGAATCTGTTTTGAGAATTCAATATTTTGTTTCGACATTCTTCGCCTTTAACAGGTTTCCAGTGTCAAAATAATCTCTATATGTTTGACATAAACAAATTACTGCATGGTTGGCTCGTTTGTACGATTTTTATTATTTTTATATATTTTTATTATATATATATATATATATATATATATATATATATATATATATATATATATATATATATATATATATATATATATATATATATATATATATATATATATATACATATATATATATATATATATATATATATATATAAATATATATATACATATATATATATATATATATATATATATATATATATATATATATATATATATATATATATATATATATATATATATATATATATATATATATATATGTATAGGTTATCATATGAGAGGCGAGGTGATATCAGTTTTATCGCTCGAGAGACGATATCATATTAATATCGAAATAATTAATTATGGTAAATAGATTACATCTTATGGCATTTTAATTAGTTATCCATTGTTTACTAAGCGTATAAATAAGTGGAATAAGTGTAGTTACCTTTAGATTGATGAAGGCTGTAGCCGAAACGTCTTAATAAAGTTCAGTTATAAATTGAAGGTTGTCAGAAATTGTTGGTGGTTCGCTTTCTTAAACTCCTCATATATATATATATATATATATATATATATATATATATATATATATATATATATATATATATATATATATATATATATATATATATATATATATATATATATATATATATATATATATATATATATATATATATATTATGAGCCAGTGTTGATAGTTCGTACGTTACACTTCGGTGCTTGAACATCTATTGAGTTTAGTTGTCGTCTTTCAAGCCAGATATACACCATGGTTTGTGAAACTCATTTAGGATATGTGCATGGGTTGGGTGGGCGGGAAAAACGATTTTTGTTGAAACTTTTAGCCGCGTACCGGCTTGAGCGAGCCCAAATACAATATAATGAAACTCAGTGCGCGTTTCGCTTTGTATTCAGTTAAGCTTGGCTTGCGATTGGTTATTGTTTCGCGCTTGACAAAATCACAGTTTTCATTGGCTAGAGAAGAATTATTTGTTATTCACGTGCATCAGTCATTTGCATGCTCTAAATCATGCACCTTGGAACGAGTCTGGCGTATATCTGACATGATGACAACCTAATTGTGCCGCATGCAGGATGCCTGTTTGGTTTTGCCAAAACCATAAGACATTATAAACCGTAATCTGATCAGAACGTTTCCTCATTAACTTCATTTTATTAATAGCTTACAGCTTAATAAAATTGGCTTATATATATATATATATATCAAATGACGTCAGATGATCATTGTATGCCAGAAAAATACGTGTATGTATGTTTGATCATCTTTGTACGAAGGTGAAAATAAGTTTTATTGTCCGAATGAGTTGTTTTTGCCATTATTTCTAACTCTGTTTAGCTCTGTTTAACGATATTTTGTCTTTGAAATAAGGAAAGTCCAAGTTTGCAAAATTACTAACTGTTGTCTTTTTTGACTTTCCGTAGGCCGTTTTCTTCTCGATCGAGCTTGATATGCCATTACGTTCAGTGTCCTTGATATAGGGAGTCACTTATATATGGCATTGGGTTTAATTCCCAAACACTGAATGGCAGCTTTTAGCTTTTTCAACTAAGAGATAACATTGCAACAAGATGGTATCATTACCATCTTGTTTTTTAACGTTCGTAACGTAACGCTTGCCCTTTGAAACTCAACGTTTGCCGTTATAATTGTTACTGTTTAAAATTATCCAAACTGAGTCCGTTTCACGTGTAACAAACGATTATTTACAAGCTTTATCCACCTTTATCGGTTTTGTATCATTTGAAAACCTTAAACAAGCTTCTACACCACGAATTGGTATGTTTTTAAAAAAAAAAGATAAAACGTGCATCAAAACATGACATAACATGACCTTTGCAATTACAGAACCGTCGGGTTTTGTATCTCAATGGTTTTCGTTTCAAACGGCCAAACGTCACGTTATAAACGTAAAAAAACTCGCAAAAATGTTTGCGCTTGGTGCTTGAGTGCAAAGAGCTTGACGTTTACAGCTTGCACCCGCGTTTTATACATCATAAGTAATCTGAGTGCATCGCCGTTGTCTTACAGTTACCAGTGCCGCATATATGCAGTGCCATCTTGTTGCAATGTTATCTCATCACAAGTTGTCTTTAGCTCTTTTAATTAATGAGATAAGAATGCAACAAGATGGCACTGCGTTATGCTGTGCCTAGTCAATATGTCACGCTGTAACCAATTTGCGATTCAGTTTGTGTAAAATATGAAATAGTTTAAATAGGTGCTCTTAACTGCTCTGGTGGCACTAGTAACTTCAATTCGGGATTGTGATGCACTTAGTTTACTTGTGACATATAAAATGCACAGTTATATATGCAAGCTGTAACGTCAAGCTACCTCGTTGGTACAAACTGAATAGCTGAGTTCTGAGTTAGTTCTGAGAGTTTAAGGCTTATAGAATATATACTATGTGTTTGTCTGTCGTTGTTTGCGTATGTTGACAAATTGGTCGCAGGGGTTACATATTTCAAAGTCAGAACGCAGTGCCATCGTGTTGCGATGTTACCTCATTAGTTGAAAGAGCTAAAGACTGCCATTCAGTGCTTGGGAATTAAACCCAAGGCCATAAGCAAATGACTCCTATATCAAGGGCACTGAACGTAATGGCATATAAAGCTCGATCAAGAGGTAAACGGCCCACGGAAAGTCAAAAAAGACAACAGTTATTACTTTGAGAACTCGACTTTGAAAACTTTCCTTCTTGTAAAGGCTTCGCCATAAAAGATCGTTAAACATGGCTAAAGAACTCAAAACATGACTACACAGCTTTGATTTAGTTGACGTTGTCGTCTTTCAATCATTCCTGAAAGAAAACGCTTGTTTTAAAGGCTTTAAAGTGCTTGCGCTTCTTTGCGCATCCATGTTTGTACCGTAAGCTTTGGGAAGAAGTCCGCCATATATACTTGGCACAGTATATACACAGGTGTAGTCGTTTAGTGGTGCCTTGAAGTCTTCACGTCGTTATTTCTCGATGGAGACAACTTCTCTTCTCAAACGAAGGGAAATGACGGCAAAAAGTCTTCAATGCATCAACCCTGCAAGCCTGCCCGCAACATTCAGCTTAAGAAAATTTGCTTAAATATTAGATAAAAACACTAGGTAAATAACGTTAGCCTCCTTGGCCTCGCGGTACTGCCTAGTATTTTCCTGTACTCCACACCCAGGTTTGACTTCAGTTTTGGATGGATCGCGAACCGATCAGTCTAACCTCAATTCGACTTGACCTGTCCCCGATCCACCCAAAATTAAAGTCAAACGATGTGGACAATTCGGAAGACAGTTACTTTTACCTCTTCGCCACGAAGGGAAAGATATTTGCCAAAGAAATTACGAACAGGTCTTTCCTTGCTCATCAGCATACAAATGATTTTTTTTGAAAAACACACCCATTGCAGGCGTTTTTGGGCGAATTAACTAAGTAAACTACAAGTAAAGAAGAAGAAGAAAGACCTGAGTCAGAAATAATGGCAAAAACACTTTATTCGGGCAATAAAAACTTATTTTCACCTTCGTACATAGATGATCAAACATTATACATACGGGACTTTTTCTGGCATACAATGGTCATCTGACGTCATTTGCTGCTAGTTCCTCTAACACGAAGCTTCGTTGAAAATCTCTCCTCTTACACCGAATGTTTAGACACCAAACGTCTTCAAAGTTCCACAGAAATGGTGCAGGATTCCACAGAAATGGCAACGAAGACACAAAGAAGACAAATTGGGGAAATTTGAGCTAAAATGTCGAAGAAATGGGGAAAAAATTGAGAACGAAAATGTGGCGTCGTCGAGAAAATTCAAAATCAAAATGGCGTCAGTCTTCTTCTACGATTTAAAGAGGCGACGAAAATCGCTGCAGTGTAGTTGGACATCGACAATTTTGGATTTTTACTACACATGTAAGTATTCTTTAACTACCATACGTATGTATTAGCTGTTAAATGTTCTCTTGTTTGACGAAAATTCTGTTTGCTCACTAGGTCGAAATTTCGCTTTATAGATTTCAGATGAATGTACTGACATATACATGACTGAGTTATTTTTCCTTTTCGCTCTAGATGCACCGCAAGACAACCGATCAAAGTGATTAAAACAGAATCTTTTCAAGGTAAAACAATTTTTATCTAAAGTTTAAGTCATTCAGCTCTACAACTGTCTGGCTAGATATTAATTTTGTTTGAGAAAATAAGTATTTGCGTCTTTTGAAATTTTTCTAATTTTTCATTTCCAATGGGTATGTTTCGATTTTCATTTTAGATATTCCAGTGATACAGCGAGACAATCACTTGACGAATGCGATGCGATGCAGTGGTAAGAAACTCAAATAGTACAATATACTTGCTATACTTGTCAATCACATGCAGGTCAAAAATACTAAAATATGATTGCCGAATGAGGAGCGCATCTTTTCTTAATTCAGGGCAAAAATTACTTGACCCTGGTTAAGCGACACGTTTCATCTTCTCAATTAGAACAAAATATTAAAAGAATACACGATAGGATTCTTCGATAAATAAAATGCAGTGTTTTAATTGACCTTCTAGCGATTCATGATTACAATATGGTCTATTGGGGGATGAATAGACTATTATGATCATCGTATATCAAATGCTGTATTGAAGGTTTCTATATTATTCTTTCCAAATTTTACTAGGACTTACTTTTATTCATTCTTTCTGTTTCTTCAAAACCGCTTTTGTTCACTGATACACTGCAATCTGTACAAGAAACAGGTAGTTCAGATTTCCAGTTCAAATTCAATACTAATTTAATGAGTGCTCATACGAACTGGCTTTAATTTGAACTGCAAGTCTGAATTTCTCGATCTTTAGCATTCAGGCCTTGGTTTAATTTCTTTCACTCTAATTCAATCTTTATCCTCTACTTTCCCCCAGTTACCCTTCCATAAGTTCTTCGTTTGTCCTAATGATAATTATTCGTTCAGTTTGACACTTAAATTTACATGATAGCTACAGTGAACACTATCAGAGCCTTGTTGAGTTACTTACCGATATTTTATAACTACAACCCGCCCATGTCAATATTCGCAACCGTTGTAATCAGAGTAAACCTACGACAGTCGGCAGACCGTTGACTAACTCCTCACATAAGTGTCACAAATCTTCAGGTAATAAAAAATGCAACCCAAATTGCGGTCATTTTTGGCTGTTCGTTTTAGTCCTCTAAAGTGCACCGTCAAATACTTTTTCAATTGTTTTAAGTACCTGTTTAAATGAGTAAATTTAACTTCCCCATGACAAAACAACCAGCATTCAAGTGTTTATTCAAAAATTTCATCCAAGTCTTTTTTCAAAAACTAAAAAAAATCAAACGTTCCCGTATCGAGATTTTGCGCATGTATTTCAATCATCCAGGAGTTTTGTCCGTTGACAATCCTGTGTTATATGGCACGTCTATCATAATTACTTATAGCCCTCTCTAATACTTGTTAACCTACTTTCCTTCGCTTACCTTGCAAATAGTTTTTTAAACATCGTAATTATTTATTTTTTCACAGGATGTCGAGTGAAAGAGTGAATACACACTAACCAAGAACTCGAACAAGATTTGAAATCGCCAACCGTTTACATCGCAAGACGTCAACAAGAAAATACTATGCAAAAGTGCGGTTTGACAAAGTCATTTATGATTAAATTTCCGTTTAGTTTCCAATATTCTAAAATACTGTTTGCAAATTTACATATTGGAATTTTTTCTTATATTGTGATGGTTGACGGAATATAAGTGAGATTTTTACCTACTGGAGAGAGAGATAATACCAACCGGATGAGACCATAAACAGCAGGATGAAGCGAGATCAAACGAAGCCATGACCATCCAACGATAAAGTGAAAGTAAGTTTATTTCGTCGCTTTGACAGTTCAACTTTCAATTCTTTGCTTCGTGAACTTGTGAATATTTTAATTTTCTCAAACTAACGTTGCGAGTGTGGATACAGAAAACATAGGATCTTTCACTACCTGAAACGAGATAAACAGAATTGGACGTTTCTAGCGAATGCCCTCGGTGGGTGCGGAAATTAATAGTCACAACACTAAGTTTCTCTCATTTTATAGCAATTAAATAGGCTGTCTGCCATCTTGGGATCATTTTTAATCTAACGTTGATTTTGGTCACTTAAAAAGCGGATTTTGGTCACTTAAAAAGCGGCGTTAGTCAAGTAAAACTTCCGCCAAAAAACAATACATAGATGCTTAAAATGTTGCGAATGAATATGATGTTGAAAATCTAATTTCGCGTCGCCCTGCTTGTCACGTACAAATCCTATGTCTAATGTAACATATCGCATATCCAAAATAATCCAAGACGACGGATAGCTAATTTAGGTAATATTTTCATGCTCTATAATCTATAGCAGGTTAGATAACAGTTGTTAATAGTATGCATATCAATATACTGGGTGTTTGTCCTCTATTTGCGCATACAGAACGTGGAATTACCCTAATTTGCAATTTTTAACCAAAATATTTCAAGAAGTAAGACACACTCAAATATTAATGTCTTTAAGTGTTATTGTACACATGGAATCTAAGCTAACGTCTATCAAATAGCCATACATACATTCTACAATGCTAATATTTTCGCTATAATCTAATCAAAATATTTTTGTTTTTCAAAAAGGACGCAAAGGCAACGACAAAGAATCCAACATGAAATAACAAGCCAACATGCAAGGTTGAGAAATGTAAGTTGATAGAATAAGTATTTTTGTCGAAACGATATTAAGTGATCTCATCGCAAACCTCAGGAGATATTCCATTCATTAGAAATAATTGTCACTAACTGGAGCGATTGCGGATGTACAGTTATCAGAATGCATTACGGTCGGAAATCGTTTCAAAAAGCAAATTGACGGTTGCTGAAAGACAAGCACAATAGAGGAAGTTATTTTCTTTGTTTGGTTTTATGTCCTTGGGTGTTTTTATGGCGTACGTCTTTTTCCATTCGTCTTTGCTTGATGCCCGAAATGGATTCTGGTAAAATGTACATACGGTCATCTTTTTCGTTATGGTCATGTGTACACATAGGCGTAAAAGTGTGACAAAATTGACGTTCAAGTGCGAGTCCGGAGTGCATTTTTTGTTATATTTGTCAGCGCAGATGATAGCATTTGGCCAGGAAAGTAGGAGGTTTCATGTTAATCTCCTTGTTTTCAAAAGTAATGCTCTGGTTTATTAACGTAGAACATGGTTTTCCACAGTCTTTGTGAAAAGATGAAATCGACATCGTTCGCAGGCACCGACTGGATTTTCTGCAATTTCATTGGTCTATCACCTCACACAGTGAATATACTCAAAACGGTATGCCCTCATAACTCCGTGGAGAAAAAATGCAAGTAAAATTTCAAACATTTAACGCCTTACAAAGCCGCTGGATTACGTGATTTTTTCTAAACACTTCAAAGTGTTGGTAATTTTGGAAAAATATTTCGCATGTGTAGTTATCGCGCTAATTTATTCAAAAACCACGATTCCGTGGTTTTAAAAGCCAGCCGGTGTCGGGGCCTTTCCTCCAGCCTCGAAAAGGCCCTGGGAACGACGTTGAGGAGAAATAGCTTGTGACAATGGTATTAAATCTGTTTACAATATCTATGGTACGGCTTTTACCTGGTTTTATCATTCCAGTGTTTAAAGAGCTCACTGGGTAACACATATTGACACAAAGCCTTTTTCTCGAGTAACCCCTCCCCTGCAACCTCAACAATAACGCCATGTTTGCAACTTTTAACATTAAGCAATTGATTCTTAGGGAATAATTATCATGAATACTTGACAAAATTAGCATGAAATTTCGATAACAATTTCTGCATGTTAAAAAAAAGTACTAATCTCGTGACATTTTGGAGCCAGTGTATTTCGAACACAGAAGAATGTTCCCTTTTTGTAATTTTTTATATAATAATAAAGTAGTTTAAGAATTATTCGTAATTATCGTCTAATAAATTCAGTTCTTTCATTTCAAAAGGTGATAAGCGCGAATAAACGCAAGAAGGAAAGTCCAGAATGAACGACCCTCGATGACATGGACCCACAAAAAATAACAATCCACAACAATGAGAAAGCAAGTCATTACTAATATGACAGTAGTGGAAATAGTACAAATGTAAGTTAGTAAAAAACAAGATACTTATTATTTAGAGATCAAAGAGGATTTAAGGGAATTTTAATGTCTATTGTTGAAAAAAAGTAAAAAATTGAGTGAATGAATAAATACTGGATTAACACTTAAACCAATACTTTTGAAAAATAAGTCGAAGTCTTGAGATATTGAGACTTCTGTTTGTTTCGTTTCATATTTCGAGTTCAAAAAATCAGGTAAAAATACAGCAGAATGGTTAGTGTAAACAAAATTTCTGAAAGAAACAATACCCTAACGCTAGGAAATCTTACCTCCTCCAATGATAATTTAAAAATGGATAAGTCTAAGTTTATTAATTCTTTTCTATTACAATCATAAGCATGCGTTTAAAACAACGGTTAAAAACATTTTCTAATTCCCAGGGGAATACACTATTTCTTTGTTTCTTCATTAATATATGCATGAAATCATTAGGATGCATTATTTTTTTGCGCATTTTTAATTCCCTAGGGAATACAGATTGCTTTGTTTGGATGACTTTATAATGAGAATCCTCTTTGATTAAATATGATAAGTAACTTGGTGCTTTCGAGTTTGTTTTGGTAAACAGAAACAATGGAGTCATTGTTTGTGTGCGCTAAAGCAAATGACGGAATGGTTTGAGAGCAGCGGTGCGTACCATGCAAATGAAGGCGTTTCGGTTAAATAAGTATGAGAATTGCGGTAAATGTTTCTATCTTTTTTTAACTATAAAATATACCAGGTATAGGGTCCTTGAATTGCATGTCAACTACAGCTTAGGATTTAAATTTTTATCGATGAGTCTTAAATAAAAGTTTACGCCCGTTTTTTAAAGATTTATATATACTTTTCCGTTCTCATGCTTATTTGACCCAGCCTTAGACTTTGGTAGGTATCAGATTTATATTTACTTCCGATCAGTTTAACATAACGAGAAGCCCATGCCCTTTCAGCTAAGGTTTTACGTTTGAAAACTCAATCAGATACTCAGTCTAAGTGGGTTTAAGTAGCTAGAGATAACGTAATTTATCTTTTCATTTTTCTTTTTTGTTTATAACGTAATTTATTAGCTAAATGTATGGACTGCGAAGGTGTGAGCCGTGTGTAAGTTGCATGGGGTTAGGCTTATTAAAGGAATTAAAATTTTGAAAGTATGTCAAAATAAAGCAAAAAAAAGCGTCGAAAACAACACAGTGGAACAAAATAAAGCATTTGTACATTTCGCAATTTTTACATTTCATGTATAAAGACAAGTAAGGGAGCTCACCTGTTTGTACAATGGACCTTTAATCTTCTCTTCAAATTTGGCCTAAAATAACCGAATAGATTACGTACACTGCATACTTAATATAATTTTAATTCTTTTAATTTTCGAATTTGGGTGGCAGTCAGGGTGGTGGTGGGGCATGTGGGCTTATCAGCTGTGAGTGACTGTGCGATGGTGAGGAAAGTGAAGGTAACGAATGGAATGCAGGAGCTTAGGACCGAGGAAGACAGCTTAGAACTGAGGCAGGTAGGAAGTTGGTAGGATCAGAGGGGGGCACTTGTCATTTTGGCCTTGGGAATCAAATTTGCATGCTAAGTCACTAACGTTTGTTGTTTTAACTTGTTAGGTATGCGCTGCTGCTCTCTGGGGAAGATCAACTTAGCAAATTGTATTAGCATTTGCAAAGTTGGTCTTCTCTTTGCCTCGCTACCCCGGCCAGCTTTCCGAGTGCTACTTCCACCGTAAATAAGTAGAAGTACTTGTACTATATGTATAGGTACTTCTACTTAGGTGGAAGTAGCACTTAGGGAGCTGGCCGGGGTAGGAGGATTTTTTTATTCAATTTCTCAATTCCCATGGGAATTGAATATTTAATTAAAAGGGGTCACATGTAAATTTTGTAAACAATTTATTGAAAAGAATTTGTAAAGATTACAATTTGAATAACAATAAAAAGAGATTATAATTACCACAAACTTGTACTTAACTAAATAACAATAGAAGAAAACAGAACATGGCTGAAAAATAACAAATAACCTTGCGCTTGGCACAACTGAAAAGGCAAGGTTAATAAAACAAGACAAATTTTTATACTTCAGGATAAAAAAAAATTATGAATCAACTGGAAGTGATAAATTTTGCAAGTTTGAAAAATAAATTTTTTATTAGTGTATAAACACCGAGTTGTTTCACAATTACACAGAAAATATATGGCTCAAAATCACGCAACTGATTAAGTCGAAGTATATTTTGTTCTCGTTAGAAACGTAGTCAGCGAATTTTTAGTTGTTTCAAACTTATCTTTTGTAAGAAGAGGACGGTAATCCTCAAAAGGCCTAACTGGAAAGGTTTCTGAGAGTTAAAACTACAATGTCAACTTCCACGTAGGAAGAAACCCGCAGAGAAAAGACACGACTTTTGGCAGAGCATTGACTGGCCCTTACCAAACAATGCAACTAAAGAAATAAAAGCGTTTTCCTAATAGAAAGATTCTTTTTGCTGTGTAAAGATTACGCACATATGATGCCGGTAAAAAATGTTTTTACAGCTTGAAGAACTGTTTCAAACGTCGAAACTTCGCAAGGAAATGATTAGTTTTTATACTGATTGAAATATTAAATTGAAAAGGTTGTGAAATTTCTACATTCAGAGCCATATATTTTTCTTGTGTTTTTAACCTGACAATGTCAAATCGATTAAATATTGTCAGCTTCATTGTCGAAAAATATCAAGGCTTTCCATGGAACAAAACACTTTGCCTGTTAGAGAACTGACAGTTTTAAGAATGAAAGAAACTAAAGCAAATTGTCGAAATATACAAGCTTGGTCTTGCACTGGAAAGAAAATGCTTTAGGGTTCAATTTAGCCAATTTTGGAAGATATCATTGTCAGGTTAAAAACAAATCTCCTTGAAGTATATAAAATTATCTTTGCTTACTTTGAAAAGACATGTTTAAAAGCCATGTAAACCTGTTTTCTTATATTATTATTATCATACTATGGTTACAAAGTGGAACTATTTGAAAAGAAAACTTGAACTAAAGCGAAGGAAATGAACATATAAAATAACAAATTCTTTCAAATTTTTTCAACTGCCAAAACACAAATTCACCATAACCAGACAATACGAATAATTCAGGAAAAAAATCAAAGGTTAAAAAAAATTTCTTGTAAATAAAAAAAAAAAATACGATTAAATCAAATTTACTTCATCTAATGCCAGACTATTTTATTTGTGAATAGGAAAGACCCGACATTCAACAAACTAAATTTTAAAATTGCTTAACATGAGCCAAATTAGATAATTTCTGATGAATATGAAGAACTCTGATCAGGTATAGTTCTACTGCTTCAGTTCATTACGATTCCAAATATTAGTTCCACTTTGCAATAATTTCACCTCAAGTAGTTCAACTTGAAGGAAGAAAGTTCACTTCAAAAATCACTAAGAATTTTTAACTTTTAGGGTGTGTGTAGTTCAATGGTTCCAATGTGACTTTCAGATGATCTTTTTAAACTTTGAAATGAACAGTCAAAGTTAACTTAAACAAAAGAAGATTAAGATGGTAAACCAGGAAACAAAATAAACGTTTTCAAAATGCTTTGGATTGAATAAAAAACATAATCACTGTTTTGATGTCCAGGCAGGAATATATTTCCCATAGATAGAAAACTTAGCAATAAAAAATCAACAGTATATTTGATAGACACACTTAGTAAGTAAAGAATTTGTTTGTGATAAAACCACCTCAATCTTCATGTTTGTTTAATCAGCATAACATTACAAATTCAAATAATGACAAACTTCAATTGTTTTACAGTACTTAGAACAATTTTGAATCAGAGTTTTTTTCAAATTAATTGCTTAAATAAATTTGTCAGAATTGAAATATTCAATTAATGCATTTAGGTCTACAACAACAGACCAATTTTTCTCAACAAAAAATTTAAATTTGCTCTTCAGAAATATAATCAATGGTTACTAAGTTACACACTCTGTCTGGTTTTGAATAATGAAGAAACTACATTATTGGATTGTACAACATGTTTTCCCAAAAATTGTTGAACACAATTTATTTATAATTTGAATGTATTTCACTTGATGTCTCAGCCTGCAAAATGAACTTGCATTTACAGAACATGCTTAATTCCAATGGGAAATTAATCTATGGGCATGACATTTTTAACATTAAGTGGAACTATTTAATGCTCCTAGCATTTTGTCCCCCAAAAATTAGCCATTAAAAACAATTAATTCAAGTGTTAAGTATGAAGTCAATAATAAAACTGGTACCAAGATTAAATGTTTTGAATATTTTAAAAGGCTTTTTTCATGTGCTTTTAAGGCCAACGAAAAATAGAAATAATTTTACCCAAACAAGACTTTTTTACTTTTAGAAAACAATGAGTTCATCACTATTTGACTTTTTTAAATTTCAAATGCTTTGGGAGCATGAGATTTTCCATGTGAAGTGATCACACAAAATAATGTTCTATTTGGATGAGAATAACTGTACAATGAAAAAATAATGTTCATTGACTAGCACTCACAAGTATTTTTGGTGATGGAGAAGATATATGTATTTTTCCAAAACATACTGTAAACATAGCCACTTCTTGTGAGAAATACCATGTACATTCCAAGCATTTCAATTTGAAATGATAAAACATGAAAATATTAAGACCTTCAGTGCACTTTTCCATCAACATTGTTCACTATATCTCATCATTGATCCAGCCAGATACGATTCATAAAACTTTCATTGCACCATAGGTCTAGAGGGTGTTGTGGCTATAAGATAAGCGAATTAAAATTTGGGTAAATCTCATTACATATAGTGAGCATATGTTATTACTCAAATCAGTAGAGTACCTTTCTGTAAGTTAAAAAACACAGTTTAAAAATATGCCTATGGTATGTTGCAGCCTTACTATTTAGCATGGCACAGCCATTTTTGTACCTTCCTGCTTAACATTTCAAATGGAAAATGTCTCAAGTAGTTGACTTAGACAAAGACTGACGATGCTTACAGGATACTTGCATTCAAGAAGAAACTGCAAATATATTTTCATCTGTTTGCTCACTTTTGTAGTTGTCACTTGAAATGGAAGTCATTCAGACTTACAAACCTCCGAAACTTGACAGAGTCAAGCTGCATTCATTTACTGTAATGTCACACAATTACACAAAATGTAGATGTTTTTAGATTTTACTAACTGCCTTTTTGCTTCAGGGAAAGCCACTCTACTAATTTTACCAGGAGGGCAAATCGCCACAACAACACATATCAATTACTGTGTATCTGCATTACCTAACACATCCAGTCAACTTTGCCTGCCAGAAGAAACAGGAATGCCCAGAGAAGCCCACAATGTTTGGCAAACTTTTGGCTCGTAAGTACTCTTCTCACAAGAACATTGGTTCAATCGTTAAGACCCTAATCAAACCACACTCAATGTGTGGTACTTTGCAGCTATGTTATGGTTCTTTGTAAGGGGCTTTGGTGGGGTAGTGATAAGTAGGGTCCGAGTTTTGATCCCCAGTAAGGTGGGCTTGAACCCAGTCCTCATGTGAAAAGAGTTTGCAATGCTCCAATCTCATACCCAGAGCCAATGCCAGCCTAACCCGCGAACAGGCATTGCTCTGGATACGAGATTGGCAATGCTCCGCCAAAAGTTGTGGATTTTCTCCGGGTACTGCAGTTTCCTCCCACAGGGAGAATTGAAAGGATAGGTAATATGGGCCGACAGTAATTGGCTCACGCTGTTGTGGTGATCTTGCCCTTGTGGCTATGCTAAATAAAATTAAAAATTTAAAAAAAACTTGAATAGAATCAAGATCAGAATAGAAAATTATGGTGCTTTATAATTTGCCAAAAATACAGAGACTTTTCTTGCAAACCAACACGAAAACAAACAGCAGATTTGATCTAAACTGCAGTTTTTACTTCGACAATCAGACATAGCGAAGATAAGGTATGCTTTAATAACACACGTGCAAATTACAAACTTTGCATGTTCAAATATTTCGTTAAAATCAGCCTTGATTGCCCCAAAATTTATATATATCAGAGATAAAGATACTCTGCTACAGCCCCTGGTGGGGGATAAAGCATATTACCTTGAAATAATGGCACGATTACTTGAATATCTTGAAGGATTTCTGCACGCTATTCTGGTTTAATTCTGGTCAAAATTACAATTTGAAATTTGGAGAGCCGTGCCGACCTGCCTACGAACAAATCCGACGTTGTGCGCATCTGTACAGTCACAAACATAGATATAGGTCTTCTATATCTATGGTCACAAACTACCCTGCTTTCAAATTCAGAAACGTTTTAATACTAATTTTAAAACGTTCTTGTCAAGATATCCCATATGGTCTAGTGGTTAGGATCCGGCGCTCTCACCGCCGTGGCCCGGGTTCGATTCCCGGTGTGGGAACATCTACTTTTATCTCGTTATATTTTCATTATTTTTTTTATTATTGAAATACGTTTTCCTCCATGTCTTTACTGTTTTTAATTAAGATGAAACATTATGTTAATATAATATTTATATGTATATATGTGAAATCCTTCGAAATTTGTATTATTACACGCGGGCTCGACAATTTAGCCTACGAACAGGCTTAGCTCATAGCCTGCCAGCAGGCCGTAGGTTGAAGGTTACCGTACGGCCTGCTCGCAAACTCTAAGTAACTCTAACACCCCTGCATGAAAAAAATTATGTTAAATTTTATATCACGCCCTAAAACGCTCGAACAGATGATTGCAATATTTTGTAGATAACAAGTTAAAAAAACATCACGACAATAAAAGCAATCCCATTCCCATACCGGGGATCGAACCCGGGCCACGGCGGTGAGAGCGCCGGATCCTAACCACTAGACCATATGGGAAACGACAAGCACCTCGTGCCATTATAAGGCAAATAATCTTAGAATTTTAGACTCAACCGGCGGGGGAATTTTTTGCGGTTCTGATTCTTTATGGGCAAATCTTTCAGGAATAGATCAGTTTATAAAATTAAAAATCAGTCTATGTATACGCTTTTCTGAAGTATATAAGTTTTTTTGTTGTATGTAAAACATGTCACAGCACAATGGGGCCAGTCCGCCAATGTCACATAAACAACAAAATTTGTTTCAATTCAGAATCTCGTAATCAAGATTTTTTATTTAATGTTTAAAGTTATGCAATTGAAAATCAAAAACTTTGTCTTTGGTTTATCTCTGAAGTGACAGTATCAGTTTCGAAGCTGGAAATCGTGTCTAATTAAAAATGTTTTTATATGTAGGTGATGATGGTCATGCATTGTTAATGAAATGCGTGCCGACACCAGAGTTAATTGTTTCATGTTCCCCACACGATGCCCTATAATACATGAGTAATTTATAGAACGAGGTCATATTGTCATATTATAAAAGAACGTGGTGGCACACTAACCACACTTCATATTTGTAAACAATCATAGCGATAGTATTGTACGCACCGTTGTATATAAAATATAGAGATATTTTATAGAAGTACACTACAAGAAATTATATCATAGAAAAGGAAAATTATATGCTTATTAAAAATATCGAGAATGTTCCAAAACAGATCATGAATTAGCATGTTATAAGAGCACTTTACCTACCAAGTCCTGATTGCTGAATTTACGCGTGTCAAAGTTTCAGAACAATGTCGACAGTTAAAATGAAAACGGAACTGTCGGAAACGGAAAATAAAACCACATTTCAATTTCAACCGTATAACACTACTTATACCGTATTTAATAAATAGAATCAAATTTTGGGGTTAATTTCTATAGAGTTTTATAATAATACAATTTGGGTTTGATTGTGCAAAAAGTCGATCGCTAACATAATACAATTCTAATTACGTGATTTGAATACAAGACGAAATGTTACAAACATCAGGCAGAATATTTGCGTTCATTAAATCCAAAGTCTATCGGCAGTCTAAAAATTTGTATTTGGCTGGAAACAATGACATTTCCATAAAAATCCAAACTTGACACACCCACTGACCCGCCATTTTAAATGCATTTTCTGCCAGGCGGTTCCCGCTCAATTTTTCACGTCTCGATCTCTCACGAGTTATCCCGCGCACGTCACGCGATGTTGTAACATGTCAAAGAACCTGGGGACGAGGCTGTATCGCCCACACAACGCAAAATTCCCATTGGCGAAATCGGTGTCAATGAAATACTTCCCAGAAAGAGGTTCCTAGTATTACCTATCTGAACCAAACCTTTTTGGAAATTTTATTTATATGTTCATTCCATGATAAAAATTTATCGATACAGACTTCAAGTGCTTTCGTTTGTTGTCGCCAACAAATACATTTGGAACAGCAGAGAGGTTGTTAATGTTATGTCGTGATCCAATTAGCAAGTATTCGGTTTTAATTACGTTAAGGGACAGTTTATTTGCAGAAAGCCAGCCCTTAACCTGAACAAGGTCATAATCTATGGCTATTTCTACATCAGAAAGTGATTTACCAGATACGGTTAATGTCGTATCGTCAGCAAACATTCTTGACGACGAATACTTCAAACTGTTCGGTAAGTCATTGATATAGACTAAGATAAAAGTGGACCAAGGATTGAGCCCTGGGGGATTCTACATGTTATATTTTTTTCTCGAGATAGTGCGCCATTAACACTACATATTTGTGTTCTGTTCTCTAAATATGATTTTAAAAGACTTGTGGCTCATGTTTCTAAGCCATAGAGATCAAGTTTTTTTAATAATACATCGTGGTTTATCGTGTCAAATGCTTTTTGTAAATCAAGAAAGACTGCTATATTAAATAGACTACGATCCATATCAACAAACCACTCATTTGTGCTGTCTAAAAGGGCATATGTTGTCGAGTGAAAACGTCTAAAGCCAAATTGTTTATTTGAAAGTAAACTATTTGCGATAAGATAATTATATAATTGCTCATATAATACCTTTTCGAAAACTTTCCTTACAATTGGAAGGATAGATATAGGGCGATAATTGTTTAGCAGATTTCGAGGGCCCTTCTTATGCAAGGGTATGACTCTTGCTATTTTCCAATCATGTGGAACACACTCATTTCTATTTACCTTATTGAAAATCTTTGTCAAAGAATCTGCAATTATTGGCGAAGCAACACGAATAATTTTTGCTGGTATTTTATCAATACCAGTAGCTTTACAAGGATTTAAGGATAAGAAAAGTCTATGTACTTTGGACTCAGACACAACTTGAAACTTATAAAGTTGCCATAGTTGCCTTACTTAAGTAATCCGTAAAATTTCCGTCACTGTTAGGAATACTTTTGGCAATATCTGAAACGATATTAGTAAAATAATCATTGAAACAGTCCGCTAACTCACTGGGATTATTTGTTTCTCCAATTTGAGTTTCAATGCAATTTATATATTTCACTTTTCACTATTTCACTTCACAATATATATTTCACTTTTCACTTTTATAATTTAATTTTATTTCACTTTTTCAAATTCCAACTTATAATAAGCTGTTTTTGCTTCGCGCAATGTAGCCGTTATGCGATTTCTCAGTGATTTGTATGCATTCCAATAATTACTGGATTTATGTTTTATAGCAAGATGTTTAAGGCGATCTCGTTCTCTGATTTCTTTTTTTATTGCACCAGTTAACCAAGGTATACTTGGTTTATTTTTCACTCGTTTCTCTCTCATTGGAGCATGTTTGTCAAGTACTGACATAAAAAGAGTTTTCCATACGTCCCACATTTTATCAACCGAAGCTTGGTTATCTAACAGTTCTCATTCTTGAGTTAGCAAATCACTCTGAAAATTGTTAGCATTGAAGTATTTAAAGTTACGAAACTCAATTTTCTTATGCCAGTTTTGTTTAGAGTAGGCATTTATTTTACGAACAACGACGATCATATAATGGTCACTTATTGCTATCGGTACCACTCTGGATACAATCAACCTCTCAGGAGTAGAGGTGATACAAACATCTAGTAATAAACTAATGAAGAAGAAGTAATAATGGTCATACGAGTGGGCGAAGTTATTGTTTGAGTTAATTGATATTGTTCCATTATTGAGAACAAGTGCATTGTGTCATTGTTCGAATTGTCTACTATGTTAACATTCAAGTCCCCAAGTAAATAGAATTCCTTATCTTCGTTGTCTATTAATTTCACCAATTGTTCGATTGCGGAAAATGAGTCAACTGAAGCACTTGGAGGTCTGTAAATTGTTCCAACAATAAAAGATGCGCTGGAAGGTTGGTGAATTTCAATAAAAACAGATTCAACATTATCTTTGATTACATCCTTTCGTTCAGAAAACGTAATAGAGTTTTTAACATATATACAGACGCCTCCCCCTTTTCTAGAGCGATCCGACCTAATCAGACTATAATTGTCTATATGCACATCTAGATTGGTAATATTATTGTCAAATCTTGTTTCGTCCAAAGCAAGTATATCAAAACAATGATCGGCCAGCAATACTCTTATTTCTTCGAGATGTTTAGGTAAGCTAGCTTAATTGAGCATACTCATTTTAAAGTCTTTAACGTTGGGGAAATAAGGATTTGTTGACAAGTATTTATCAACACCTGGCCTGGCTGTATCTCAATAGTTATTTAGATAATTATTATAATTTCTACTTAAAATATTGCTACCCTTTTTATTTAGGTGCAGCCCACTCCTATTCAAACAACTATAATCTATATCACTATTTTCAATATAAGTCCAATTATTTAAACCTCAAATTAAACACGCCTGAGAACATCATTGACTTCTTTTATCTTGTTTTGAATAACGGCCTTGTCTTTTCTGACAGTAATGCCAGATATGCATATTTTTGTATATGGTAAATTATCTTTAACTTGAAAACCTAAATTCAATATTTCCGCAGCAACTACCTCTGCTGATTTAGTATGGTCTTTAATATCATTAGTACCAATATGTAATATTATCGTGTAAGGCTTTTTGCGTATTAAAGGCTTTATATAATCTTTCATATCTTCTGTTTTTCATTAAAATACAGCTGAAATATTAGAATAATATACCCCCACGCCCACCCGATCCGAAAGTTTTAACCCAGTAAAATATTTGTATCCAGAAATTATTGGGATTGTTACGGTTGAGGTTGGGGCCTGTGGCAGGGTCATTTTATATGCATGACATTACAATCCTAGTAGGTAATGCCTGTTTAAACGTTGTAACCAGCAATTTTATTTTATATATTGACTTATACATGGCTACGTGTGTGGAATTAGCTACGTGCACCACATTGATTACGTGTGTGACACTGGTTACGTGTGTGACAATGGTTACGTCTGGGACATATATTGGTTACGTGTGTCAAAATGGTACGTGCGTGACATTTGTTTACGTGTGTGGCATTGTTTACGTGTGTGACATTGTTTACGTGTGTGACATTGTTTACGTGTGTGACATTGTTTACGTCTGGGACATTGGTTACGTGTGTGACATTGGTTACGTGTGTCAAAATGGTACGTGCGTGACATTTGTTTACGTGTGTGACATTATTTACGTCTGGGACATTGTTTACGTGTGTGACATTGGTTACGTGTGTGACACTGGTTACGTCTGGAACATTGGTTACGTGTGTGACATTGAATACGTGTGTCAAAATGGTACGTGCGTGACATTTGTTTACGTGTGTGACATTGTTTACGTGTGTGACATTGTTTACGTGTGTGACATTGTTTAGGTCTAGCTGGGACATTGGTTACGTGTGTGACATTGGTTACGTGTGTCAAAATGGTACGTGCGTGACATTTGTTTACGTGTGTGACATTGTTTACGTGTGTGACATTGGTTACGTGTCAGTTAGATCCTTTTCAGGAAGTAAAACAGAAGATATGAGCAATGGTAAGTCCCAACACACATGGCAAATGACCCTGCCACAGGCCCCAAATTGGTGAATCTAACTTTTCAAATACGTTTATAAAATAGATCTTAGCTTTTATATTATATATCTATTATAGTATTTGTAAATTGTTGTATATTGTATGTTATTTGAAAATTTTTCTTCTGTTGACATAGGACCTCCCCGAAAATCATCTTGTTATGAGTGGAGCTTCCTACTAAAACATTGTTATAATAATAATAAATAATATGTGCGCTAAAAGATGAATAGTAACAACTAACAAATTCTTCTGTTTAATTTTTTATTACTCAAATTTAAGTCAATATACTTGCTCGGTTTTCCAGAATATAGAACATGATTCCCAGATTTGAATTTCTAATTGAGTTTTCTACAATAGCGACGCTATGTTCAATTTTGAGCATATGCACTAATTGCATTGTGTACTATTTAGTGTAATGGACCATTCCTCTTTAAAACAAACTTTGGAATTAAGAATATAGTATGGAAAAAGCATCCTAAACTTAGTAAAATGGGAAAGTTTGGTTGCAAAACATTGAAAAATGTAACAAATATATCTCTGTGAAGCTTGCAAATTTTGTATATAGTTGTATTATGCGCGGAAAAGTGTATAATCACATTTCGAAATTTAATTACACTTTTCGGCGCGTAATACAAAAGTATACAAAATTCGCAAACTTTACAGGACCAAATTTAGGATGCTAGCTCTTTTCAGCTGTACAAATAAATATTCCTAATTCAAAAGTTTGTCTAAAAGGGGAAACGTCCATTAACTGTAACAAAGTGTATAGCGGCTGTACATTTTACCAGAATGCATTTCGGTCTGAAATCGCTTCAAAAGCAAATTGACGTGTTTGGAAGAACAAGCATAAGAGAGGAGGTAATATTCTTTGTGTTATTAAAGTTTTATGTCGTTGGTTGTTTTGCTTGGCATCTTTTTCAGTATTTGCTCGATGCTCCCAATGCATTCTGGTAAAATCTACATGCTGCTATCTTTTTCGTTATGGTCTATTCAGCAATGATCATGGATTCAACTACTAGCTGTTTTGAACCGCCATAAATAAAATATATTAGGAGAAACATCATTGATCATTTGCTATTATTTTAAATAACATAACAAAATGCTGGGAATAGCTAATAAAACAACGAAAACCTTAGAAAATAAATTCGAATGAAATTTAGCATTTAAGTATTCATTAAGCCATCACACTGATGGCAAAAGATGTTTCAAATTTTTTTGATAGAACAAAATGCATCGTGATTCAATGAAGAATACCGCTGGAATATTTGTACAAATAAATCCCTTAATAATGTATAATTTATTAAAGTAGAGGGGAAGGGGACTCAGTCCCACTTCAGAATGAGAAAGATGGATACTTAATCCCGTTCCTCGAGCCCGCGATCATTCTACACGAAAGAACGAGATTGATAGCCAACCAAATCAATGCTCGCCCTCTTTACAGCACTGCAAAAGGCCTCTGTGGGGAGAGCTGTATGATCTGGTAATAATGAGAGACTAGTCATCTTTCTGTCGAAATATTTTGCACGTGATTACGCCAATAATCGTCTATAATATTGCTCACAATTGCTGGGGGCTTGGCGCTAGTTGTTCGAAGCCTGTTTAGCGTAAACGGTGGATAAGTCAAAATTAAATGACACTCTTACATCACTCGTTAAACAGTTCACTTAAATATTTTACATTAAATATGTAGTTGTAAGCATAATCATTTTATTAAGGTTCAAAACTTTTAGTTTGGTTGTTGAATGAATCTATAAACTTGGTTTCTATTTTGAGCTTAACCACTGTTTAAGTTAAACGGGCTTCGAACGACCGGCCCCAGGACATTAAATTTCATTGGCATATAACCATCAGTGCACATGACTAAATTAAATTACATGAGTGAAAATGAAATATGAAGCTACATTTTGGTAGTCTCTGTGATATTACTGATTGGAGTTGACGAGTCTCTACTTGCTGAATAAGATCCTACATTACCAAGTCCGGGTGTCATTGTGTCTCCAGACGTAATACCAATGCGCCTCAAGAAAGACTTCAAAGCTGCGCGAAAATCTTTTCCCCATAAACCATAGATGAAGGGGTTGAGAGTTGAGCTGAGTAAAACCACGATAGAGGAAGCATTGTGAACGTCAGAAAACCAACGTACTTGACGATACTTCGCCAAAATGAAATATATCTATAAATAAAATAAAATCATATATAATCTGCAGATCATGTTTTCCTTAATTCCCTTTCAATCTTTGTAAAATAACGGCATGTTAGTTTGTAATAGGGGCCTATGACAGGGTAAAATCTTCAGTATACTAGCAAATACACCAAATAAAAGAAGAAATATGCAAAAACATCTATTACTGGTCCAAAGATTGCAATGTTGAGTCTGTTTTAATTAACTAGTGTTAGTTTCAACTGCGTAAAAGTTTACGCATACCCTGTGAATCCTATTTACATGCACAAGACCGCCTCGCTGTAACAGAATCTTCGCTTCAGATATGTTCGTGGCTTGTGTAAATTTAATCTTAGAATTGCACGAACAAGTATTTTAAACATTAAACTAATCTTCAGTTTATTTCTTACGTCATAGGGAGAATGAATATCCTAGAACAATGTACCCAAAAGCATAATTGAAGAGGTGTGTACATATGTGAGCGTTATACGATGAGAGCAGTGCAGTGGATAAGGACGGTGATGGCTAATGCAAAATCTGAAGAAATCATGTGTCAATTTAGTTTTAATTGGGCCCCTGTTCGGTTGGGCGGACAATTCCAGTCTGGTAGGGCTGGTGAAGATGAGGCAGATCACTGGCAGGTACGCGAGGGACGGAAATTTCCGCAGGTGCGCCTAGGCTCGTGTACAAATTTGAAGCAACATACCTGATTTGGCAACCAGCAGATAACCAACACTGCTGAAGCTATGGCAGCCATTTTAGTGACGCTTTTGACTGCTTGATCTCGAGTACTTTGACCTTGCATTCTTCTGTCATTGTCTCGTATTTTCAAGACAGCGATAATGTACAATATCACGATAATCACTGAAGGAATCACAAATTTTCCAGCCACTGACACAATTGCAACTAATCCTTCCAAGTTGGTTGGGGTGATTTGAGTTCTTTTACAAGATGGCGCTGTTTGATTGGAATTTGCTGGTACGAAGGAAAAATCAGGTACACCTATGTAAGCTGTTCCCAAACCAAGAACCCAAATGAGGATAACAAAAATAATCAAATATTTAGATGAAAATCTCGTTCTATATTTAAATGGTCGGCATATAGCCGTCCATCTTTCAACTGTAAGAAATAAACAAGTATACACGGAAACCGCACCAAACGCAAAAATGAGCCAACGACTCCAAAGGCATTGACAATAAAGGAAGCCGAAAAACCAGTGATTTGGAACTTTTAGTGGCTCAACAAATACTATATTAGGAGTGAGGCACATTACAATTCCAGTAATCATATCTGTGAAAGCAAGAACAAGAATGAGCACATTGTAAGGCCTTTTCAACCATATTCTATTGCACAAGAAAATAACCAAGACAGAGAGGTTGGTGATAATGGTTGAGAATGCAATTAGTGTGAGCAAAAATTTCATAAAAGACATTGTGATCCTCTGTGAAACAAGTTAAAACTTCGTTATCGTATCAGCAAACTCTTCTTTGAATTCCTGATTAAGACCTAAAAACAAAACTTTATTTAGGTCTTGTTTTGCAGGGTCAACTTTAAAGTTGGTTAAATCATGCTCTCATGGGAGCGAATTTTGCTGCGATTTACGGCACGATTTCCTCCTTTTGAAGGCCCGGATGTGAAAAAGTCGACGAGTTACAAATATTCCAGGTTAAGAGATTTTATAATAACACGATCTGAGTAAATTACAATTAAAATATCTATTGTATAGTTTACAAGCTACTACTGCAAAGCTGTCCATGTTGCAGCCAAACAATGGGAACAGTAGTTGGTGCAGCTGCGAAATTGCTATATTCATGTATCGTTTGAAATTTGGCTGTTATTTAAAAAGATGTTCACCATTTTAATTTTTATAGATGTAATTTATTATTTGTGTGTAGATGACGTCAGTGACAACTAATTTGCAAACAAGATATCGATACTGAAAACGCCATTAAGGCGGTATGGAAGTGTTGTTCCGTTGAGCTTAAAATTCAATCAACGGTTTTTCGTAGTGGCACTTAAAAAGTTACAGATTGTGCTTGGCAACTTTGTTCCAGTTAACATTCTTTTCATAAACATTCACGAAAAATAACAACAATAAGAAGCACAATGCGCCAGTCCTAATCATCGTGTAATAGCTGCGGATAGCTGCAGTACCTCCAAGCAGTGTGTGAGAAGTGTTATTTTCTGCTGGCTGAAAAAAGAAAGAAGCAGAAAATATTTTCTCTGACCCTGGGAATAGCCCGATTTTTTATGGGTAAGCATTGAGTTCCTGGTTGAAAAGCTGGCATGGCTAGCCTTTGATCAAGGAATAATTATTTTTTCATCTTTTTCTGTTCATACTGACAAATAAAATTGTGAAGGAAAATTGTTGTCTATCTTTAGACATGTTTTAATTTGCTGCCTCTCAAGCACTGATTGAACTATACGGCTAGAATTTGATTGAGTTTGATTGGACGGAGGAGCATTGAATACATCCTCGTTTAAGCGAGTGATCATCCACGTAATTGTGTACTTTTTACATATTTTCTACATTAAAAGCACGATTAATCATATGGATTAATGCCCACTCAAACCATGGTCAAACCCAACTGACTCGAGCTTGATGTACTTTTGTCAAACAAGTAAATAATATACATGTATAAGTGTTGTTATCATGAGTAATTGGACTGAAATATTTTTTATAATCGCCTTTTTCATTTAAACGTGTATACGATCATGCATAACAATACAGTGCAGACCATGGTATTAGTTTTATAAGATATTTATGCCGTACGTATTCAAAATCAGCATTGGTATTCATTAAAACTTACGAACATCAAAACAAAGTTGTGAGAAGATCCTGGCGATGTTGATAGTTGATGTTAGCCACATGACTGAAAAAATATGACGCTGTTCCATATTTGAGGTGGACCACGCTATTAGTTTTAAAAATATGATAACACGATAGGACGTCTTTTTGAACTTAATTTGAAGTGGAAACGACATTCTTTAACCAAAAACGGCATAGGTAACAACAAGAGAATGTTTTAGTTAGAAAATAAACGAACTTGGTGTCATAGTTGAAGGATTTTTCAAAGATTATGTGGAACGGTGGAAAAGAGGGATTCTAGATTTCTAAAATGGATAAGAATGAGAGGTATTAGGCGTTCGAAGGAGAACTGTTCGTAAATTATCATGATCAACGTCTGTCAACATTTTGAGAAAGTTTTCTTTGTCATATATCTTCAAAACTAGCAATGATGGATTCCTGGCAAGCAGTAGTGATTCTAAAAATATACCTTAACTACTGTCATGGAAGAAACTGAATTAAGCGAAAAGTGCATGAAGCACAACAAGTGGAGACAGAGAAGACAGACAAGTCGATCGAGATCAACATGATAATGCCCTAATGCTGAGAAAAGGAAGTTCTGATGAAAAGTTTTAGGTACTGCCAAAGAAGTGGTTGAACGATCATTTAGATCCGTATTATTAGCAACCAGCATGTCTTCATATGTGCCTAAATGTGCAAAAAAGACCTTTGATCCTTATTCCCGCTGTTACCAGCAGAACTCATTTACTTTACCACTTTTTTGTTGACTCCTTAGCCTCGCCGGTCACATACCAATATCAATAATCTAACCCATGCATGCATTTTCCAAGCTTTATCATGCTGATTAGTCTGCCCGTCAAAAGGACAAACTTCTGTTGTGCTCTGAAGCATTTTTTTCCTCAATCCAGCTCCAAACGTTTATTCCAGAACAACAGTGGAGGTACTTTTAGAATTATTATTGCTTACCAGGAATCCATCATTGCTGGTTTTGAAGATATATGGCAAAGCAAACTTTCTCAAAATGTTGATAGACGTTGATCATGATAATTTACGAACAGTTCTCCTTCAAACGCCTAATACCTCCCATTCTTATCCATTTTAGAAATCCAGAATTGCTCTTTTCCACCGTTCCACGTAATCTTTAAAAAATCCTTCAACTATGACACAAAGTTCGTTTATTTTTTATCCAAAACATTCTCCTGTTGTTACCTGTGCCGTTTTTGGTTAAAGAATGTCGTTTCCACTTCCAATTAAGTTAAAAACGACGTCCTATCGTGTTATCATATTTTCAAAACTAATGGCGTGGTTCACCTCAAATATGGAACAGCGCCATATTTGTTCAGTCATGTGACTAACATCAAATATCAACATCGCCAGGATCTTCTCACAACTTTGTTATGATGTTCGTAAGTTTTAATGCATAACACTGCTCGTTTTGAATACGTGCGGCATAAATATCTTAAAAAACTAATACCATGGTTCGCACTGCAGTAGATAAGTCTGTAATCTATAAAACAATGATGGCTAGCTGTGCTCAGTTATTACCGCATAGTGTTTTTCCACTCTGTATTATGCCTCAAATCTTATCTTTATGCCTCAAAGAAATTTTATACATATAAAATGATTGGCTTACCAATTTATTGATATTCAAGTCTACAGTTCAGCTTTGAAGCCAGTATAGCATCAAATGATTTATATCACATGACAGAGCAATATCTATATATATATCTTAGTTATTACAGTAATTATACATCACCGGGTGAGTCTGTTGTTATTATGCAGATTTGATGGCATAGAAGTTATTTAGCATCATGCACCTGCTTTTCCCGTTTAATTATAATGTAAATTAAGATTTTACATGCTACCTTTCAGCTAAATTTGCCATTACAAAAACAAAATACACGATTGCGTACTAGACATAAATTAAAGAAGAGAAGTTTTCAAAAATATGATATGGATTTTTTGAGTGAATGTTATACCAACAAACTAAGGCAGATTTATCCTTCACAAACGTTTCCTCAAATCACGCATCGCTAGACGTTTCGAAATTTTGTACGTTACAAAATACCTGCTAAAAACTGACAGAATTAATTCTCAATTCTTGTTTTTTTGAATCTTTTGTTTCTGCATTTCGTTTACCCGATGCGTTTGAATATAATATTGTAATTAGTACATGAATTGTTTCGAAGGATATTAAAATTCTCACTTTTCTTTTTTAATTAATCCAACCTGTTAATTATACATCAATGCTTTATATTGAAGGTTGGATCAATTTCATGCACGTGTTAGAGAATAATATACTGGTGTCCCTCGTTTTGAACATGACACTATCATACAATTGTTGCTTATATATATATTACACGAATGTGTTGTTCGTTTTTAAAAAAAAAAGTAATTTACTTTCTCATGCATTACTACGGACATTTAAATGAAAATCATACAATTCGTTCTGAAGACGTTCTGAAGGCCTAGCCAGCATATCCATATACCAGGTCTGTGGCAAATGTTTAGAACTTTTGTGCTTCGCTGTGATTGGTCAATTTTACGAATTCTGAAATCGACAAAGAAACATGAACGACAAAGTGAACGTGTAACACTTGTGTCTATTTATAACAATATTTTTCGACTCTACCACAATTAATACATGGTTTATTAAGCTTATCGGGGGAAAAGATCTTCAAAGTTACACCCATATCGATTTAAGCGAAATACGTACGTTATTTAATGCATAAAATGTCGATATTGAAGCAGCAATTTGTAATTCTTCGTGGCGCCACTGACATCAGTTGGCAACATGAAGTTGTGTATTACACTACTTTTTTCATCTTAGACGTCGTTTTTATGTCTGAATTTCTATCCTATTCGGTGAAAACCCTTTTGAAGACTATTGACTGTTAACTATATGAACTAAAGTGGCTGGAGTTGAACAAAATAGGTACAAATCGAACAATGGGTGCATTAAACATTTGCCACAGACCGGATATACTTACATCCAAAGTAACAATGCTACAGTTGTTGCAAATATCATGCAAGCTAGCTACTTTCGTTCAATTAAAATGATTAAAATAAGGTAGCATCGTTCTTCAACAATATATCAATCTTAATTATTGCAAATGCGAATAAATCGCAGATCGTTCGCGATATCTCACGTCAAGAATAAAGTCAAGTTTGTTCCTTATATAAAAATGTATATTCTCGCTTATAACGGCCACAGTTTGCAACCATTTACATCCCGCACAACGGTTGGTAAGACGTTTGGCGAGTCGTCTCAGACGAGGGATCAAATGCTGTGGCCTCGTGGGCGTGTTCCACAAGTTTCTCAGCGTAACTCGAAGTGTCCAGGGTTTCCAGTGGATAATGACTTTGCACTCTACATCAACACTCGAGCACTCCGTCGTGACTTAGTTGCAAGTTCAACTTCAAACGATCTTCTTCCACTCTGTTCTGGATAGCGGTTTTGGACTTTATGTACCCATAATTGCTTTTCCTGGTCAATTTCCTGTGCTCCGATTAGTTCAAATGCGAAACAAGGAAGTTGATTTCCCATTCCGGCCATTTCTTCACCAGATGATCAGGTAAGGTAGAATACCATATGTATTTTTCGATTTTTCGTTACATGCCTCACTGTATAGGAGTTTTCTACCAAGGGTGATTGGCGAGACAAGTCCGAGAGGATCATAGATTTTAACCACTCTCTTACAACTTGTACCTTGAAGCCTCTGCCATTTAATGTTTTCAAGATGGCGGATTTGCATATTAATTCTTTCAAAATATAACAAATCTCAAATTATTTTCTCTAACCTAAAATGATTATTTGTAATTATAAACAATTTTACTTGCCATCTATGATAAGATATTGCAAAGAAATTTCATGTATATCTATATAGGAGGTATCGCCACGCCATGCCGTGTTCAAAAAATCAATCGCTTGAACACATTTTATATGACAGAGGTTTCCCTTCTCAAATTCCAACTTCCCATAATTCTTCGTGAACCTCAATATCTGGGAAAATGTCCTGTAAGACAAATTAAAAGGCACTAGCTTGAGAAATATAAAAGCCTCTGCGGAGGAGAGTGGATCTTAACAACTTTACTCAGGATTCCTCTTTTAGACGGTATGCTCTCGTTCTGCGAGAACCTAACTCCGACGGTATCCTTCTCTTTCAATCCGAGTTGGGTTGTTTTTGCGCTCTTCACATCGAGTTGCTCTTTGGCGTGACTGAGGCTGGTTTCTTCGTCTGGAACCTCTTCCTCCAAGGAATCGACACTTCGTGCTGTGTTTGTCATGATTCTGTATCACTCCCTCGAGGAGGAAAGGGGAACGCCCAAGAACGAGCAGTGCTCTTGTGAATCGTAGGATGCAGACTCGAAGCGGACCTTTGTTCTCAGGCCAATGGAACCGCAAGGCATCCCTGTCACCAGGATGGGTTCTCACTTGAAAGAAGGCCATTCAGATATCCGCGGTGAGAGCGATGGCATGGGATCTTTCTCGCACTAAAACGCTCCATAGTTGGTTCTGTAGGGGAGGACCCACTTCTAGACAGTCGTTCAAGGATGGAGATGACTCGCTAGATCTAGCTGAGGTCGTAGACAATACGTGTTTGGTCGAAGCAGCATTCCCTTCTTACTACGGCTTTGTAGGACATATAGAACTATCGTCCCCTAGGAGCAATGTCCGCTCTCTCCACGATTCCGTCTCTATGCTGCTCTTGAATGATAGCGCATTCGTTAAGCATATCGCTCTTCTTTAGGCGTTGTGTAAGCGTTTTCAACTGTCTCAGACTTCCTTCTTCATTCAGTGGGAGCGGAGGGTGATTTCCCTTCAATGGGAGTCGCGTTTGGTACCACCCTTCTGGGCTGCGTTCTAATTGCTCTAGGAACTCGGAATGTACCATGCTCTGATCACCACAAGAACGGTCTTCCAATCCGAGAACATCCATTTGGCAAAGGTTTTCGTAATCATTGGATCTTGTCTGAGTCAAGAACATGTTTTTCACGTTTGCTTCTTTACCAGTTATGACATTATTGCCCATCCAAACTTGGTTCGCTCAGCTACAGGCTTCACATTACCAGTTCGTTGAGCCGCGGACGTCTTGATCTGCGTGTATTCATTCGTGTGAAAGATAAGATGGACCGAAAGTACGTTTTTCTTGTCAACGTCATCCTTATAAACTCCACGTAAACGCTCATATTTCTTAAACATTTCTGGATAAGCAGGATTGTCTATCTTCCGTCATCTGGACACACTTTTAATATATTAAATCCTCGGTCTACTGGACAGAATAACATTAATATTAATGCTTCACCGCAAAATATAAACAATCAGCAGTTGGGTGGGAAAGCGAGTCAGCAACTGTTAAACAGAGCCCAAGCAATTTTTAAGCAAGTAGTCATTAATTCTTTGTTGATATTTTATTTATATTAATAGCTTGCTCCAACACTGAGATTAATATTTTATACTTTATTTATTGTATGTTCTTACATAAACATTGCTAAAGCTACATGACGCCTCGAAGAGCTACATGACGCGTCAAAGAGCCATACAAGGAGTCGAAGTGCTACACGACGTGCCGATCTTCGAAAACGCCACGCGACGAGCCCAAAATTATTAGGAGGCTGCGACGAACTCGAAAAGCTACGACACGGCTTTTGACATGACGGAATGAACTTTTTGTCCACGAATTGAAGCCATAAATTATGCCTGTGCGCGGGCGAGGAACGCCATTGGTTCTGGATTGGTTTTATTGATCCGGGGCCGGTTGTATAAAACTCTTAATCACTTTTTTATTTACTGTTTCGTAGTTAAATTGTGATTAAGTACAAAATACGTTGTTCTGATTGGTTGACGTTTCCACTAATCATAGTTACCTTTAATCACTTTTTTTATACAACCGGCCCCAGAAAATAGATAAACTGGATAGAGTTTTTATACCTACCAAAATCGGGGCCATTTTTGGTGTCGAACACCCGATTCTTGGGACCACTTATGGCCCCAAACATTGACCCCAAATCGGTAAATATTGACAAAATCTCCACTGCTCTACGTGTTTACTACTTAAATTTGAATGTCAAGTAGCAACAAACAGTACAAATTCCTCTGATACAGGCATACAGCTTCGAATGCACCCTTGTTTATACGACATAAGTTGTACCAAGAATCGGGTGTTTGACATCAAAAGTGGCCACGATTTTTATAGGTATAGAACCTCTATCCAGGTTATCTATTTTCAGATCAATAAAAGCAATCCAGAACCAATGACGTTCCTCGCCCGCGCACGGGCATTATTTATGGCGTCTCTAAAATCTTTTTAGGTTATCCATTACCACGTCTATAAACTCTATCCAGGTTATCTATTTTCATATCAATGATTGGTTTACGTTAATCAATAGCTGTGTCAATAGTTTCCAGCGAATTATAGTACGTCGTGTAAAAATTATGACAAGTAAAGGACGTCGAATTTTGCTATGACAACGCTGAAAATGATACGAGTATCATTTAAGAGACTAATTACAAAAAAATAGTATTCCCTCTTGTGGGTGATGACCTATTAAGCTCAAAACTGATAAATGATATATTACTCACAAGAAATACGCGTAAGATAGTTAAGTAGTCATCTTTATTCGCTCCAATATCATTCTTTCTTGACAGAAGTTAATAACAGCTCGGCAAAAGCCCATATTAAGAAGATTTTTTTTGTAATACCACAATAATCATCTTTCTTTCCAAATATTTTACACATGATCACGCTAGTCGTGCTATAATATTACTCAAAATCCGTGTCACAATTTGATTTTACGTCCACTTTCGTAAAATTACAGAACATTAAATTTCATTGGCACATAACTAATTTAAGTTACATGAGTGAAAACAAAATATAAACTTACATTGTGGCAGTTACTCATTGGCAGTTACTCTGCGTTACTGATTGGAGCTGACGTGTTTTTACTTACTGAATCGGGCGCACATCCAATGCAACATAAGGCAGACTTCAGAGCTGCGCGAAAATCTTTTCCCCATAAACCATAGATGAAGGGGTTAAGAGTTGAGCTGAGTAAAACCACAATAGAGGAAATATTATGAAAGTCCGTATACAACTGTGCTTGACGATACATCACCAAAATGAAATAGGTCTAAAAAGTAAAATAAAACAAAAACATTAAATTATGTATGTCTCTCGTAAATACGCTGTAAAGACATATAAATGAACAACAAAAACATTCGATACGACTCAGCGATTCGTAAACAACACAACTCAATAATAGTTAATAAATAGCGTCAAAGCATTACCCCCGCCCCCATATCCAGGTGACCTGAAAAAAAGAAAGATACTGGCGCTAATGGTCATATATAAAACCATTTTTCAATTCAAACTACTAAATTCATATTTCAATACAATTCTGGTAGATACAGTTAATTCTCTTTACTACACATGATTATTAAATTATATGAGTAAAAACCAGTGAACTGTTAATAGTTCCAGGCCAGTCTCATTCCCCGAGCATGCGATTCTCTTGGTCGAGAAAGAAAGAGGTTATCCATTCATGTCTCGTTAAATCTCAATGTTGAGCCCTTAACAATGACATGAAATGTAGTAAACCTCTAACCAATATCCAAAACGCATAACACATGGATCTCACGGATCTTTAATTTCTATAACCACGAAAAGAGAAAAGGTACTTCCACGACCATCACTTTGCATGCACTGTAATTAAATTGCAGCAAAAAATTTCAAGTGTGAGCAGGCTTGTACAAATCTAAAGCCACATACCTGATTTGGTAACCAGCAAAGAACCAACGCTGCTGTAGATGCAGCGGCCATTTTAGTGATGCTCTTTAGTGATTGGGCTCGAGTGCTTCTGTCTTGCATGCGTCTGTCGTTTTCGCGTATTTTCAAGACAGCCATAACGTACAGTATCAAGATAATCACGGAAGGAATCACAAATTTCCCAGCCACTGATAGAATTGAAATTAACCCTGCAAAGTTAGCTTGGACGCTTGGAACGACTTTACATGATGGCGTGGTTTGGTTGGAATTTGGTGGTACGAAGTGAAAGTCAAGTACACCCATAGAAGATGTGCCCAAACCAAGAACCCAAATGAGGATAACAAAAACAATCAAATATTTAGATGAAAATCTTGTCCTGTATTTAAATGGTCTGCATATAGCCGTCCATCTTTCAATTGTAAGAAACAAGCAAGTATACACGGAAACCGAGCCCAGCGCAAAAAGGAGCAATCGACTCCAGAGGATTTTACAATAAAGGAAGCCGATAAACCAGTGGCTTGGAATTTTTACAGGCTCAGCAAATACTATTTTAGGAGTGAGGCACATTACAATTCCAGTAATCATATCTGTGAAAGAAAGAACAAGAATGAACACATTGTAAGGCCTCTTCAACCATATTCTATTGCGCAAGAAAAGAAATATGACAGTGACGTTAGTGATAATGGTTGAAAATGCAATAGGTGAGAGGAAAAATTTAATGTAAGACATTGTGATCCTCCGTGAAACAAATTAAAGATTCGTTATTCTTATCAGCGAACTCTTCTTTGGATTCCTGATTAAGATCTAAAAAAAGCAAAATTCATTTAAGTCTCTTTTCGCCGAGGTCAACATTATAATTTGTACCACATGAGAATATCAAAACTGAAATTCTGGATACTTTATTCCATCTATTTTTATGGCAACAGTGACGTTTTAATAATTTCCGCTACCCCCATTTCTATTTTACAAAATTACTTTTAATTGAATTTTTAGGTAATTACATTGGACAAACCTTACAAAAATATTTGTAAAAAAGTAAGTAACAATGAAAAGTTAGCCGAAACGAGTGCGTAACGAATGTATTATAAAATGACATGTTGTAACGTCAAGCTTCTAGTTCATCAAGCAGTATATAAAAATGTTATGAAAAGCGTTTTAAAATTCATTTTGAAAGTTCTTTTAAATGAACGAAACTATATTTTTAAATCTTTTTTAGCGAAAAAAAATAATTCCATTAAACTCCTCTGATTAATGTCTACTTGACCCCAATGTTCTTGCTTGATTTACTTACGTCCAACAAGTAGTAAGACATTCATCTCCCGTGCGCATTTTTGTTGGCCACGTCCATTGCAACTCGAGTGAACCTACTGTCTGTTTTGGGTTTTATCTTTCGCCAAGCGCATTTTCCCGTCCAACATTTTATTCCGCGCGCACTAGGCAAAGAATGAAGTCAATTATTTTTTACTATTTTCACGTTTCACGAATGCAGGTGATACGTTGCATGACCAAATCTTCTTTCAGTTCAGCGCGGGCGGACATAAGGTAATGCAGTCCGTCTAGTTACAAATCTGCGATGTATAGTAGTACACGTCTAAAAAATAGCGTTAGATATAGCCGTGCTCGTACGTGGAAAGTGTTAACAATTAAGTTACCGTTTATTCCGCTCTGTGTAATGTTAAGTGTATATAGTGTTTTCTATGGAACATTACGGTAGACCTTATACCATAGAGTGACATATAAAGCAAGCGACATATAAAGTGATTGACTTACCAGTATATTGATATTCAAGTCTATAGTTTTGTATATTCCTCAAGCCCGCGTGCAAGCTTGAAGATCGCCAAACCAACTGCTTTGTATCAGCTGACGAAGTAATATATCTATATCCGATTTATTAAGTAATTATATACATAAGCGCGAGTCTGTTGTATCAGACTTGATTGCAGTGGGATTAATTAACATTTTACAGTTGCAGCTGTTGTCAATTATACACCCATGCATCCAGTGATGTAGCCAGCCCGACAATTCAGTCCCTCTATGCAAATTTCAAATCATTGTAATTATTTTTTGTTTAGAAATTGCTGTTTTCACAGTCAATCGACACGAAATTATTTGCATAGTAGGACAAGGCTACGTGCACACGGTGTCGTTTCCGAGCGTTTTCATTCCAAATTATTTCAAAAAGCTCCCGACTTGTTGACATAATGAAAACCAGCATAAACCTCGTCCCTAGACAAAAACTAATTTTATATACTGTAGGTCACATCGTCTTCATCTTGACTGTCTTGAAAACGCTCGGAAACGACCTCGCGTCAAATCATCTGCTTCCAAATTTCATTCTGTATTAAGCGTTGGTATTGGATGTAAAATACGTGTACTAAGTTATTTTCAATATTCAACCAATTCAAAAGTGTGTCTACAATAACCACTGTAGGCGCGCAAAGGACACTGGAATCACAATTTAATCGGTTTAGCAATGATATACGAGGGACATTTCTCACAGACATAGTAAATTTTTCCTTACGACATTAATCCATTCACAAAGTACAAATACCTGAAAAATTCAACTACGAAGCTTTGCGCGCTTATTAGAGTAGCACTGTATATAAAGTTCAATAGGGAAAAGGGAACTGTATAATTAAAGTTTAATTAAAAAAGAAAAGTGAGAAAGCACTTCATTTAATATCCGGTAAGCGGGATCATATAATCAACGCCTAAATGTTCATATTGACAGCGTTGCCGCTTTCGCGTTTGAACTTATATTAAACTGCCTTGTGTTAAATAAACCCAGAAGAATTAAATAGTAAAAATGATATGTTTAAAAAATCTTCAATATGTACTTGTTCATGAGTAATACGAAAATATATTCCGTAAACCACTCTTAGAACCAGCTAAATTGTGTTTCTGTTTGCACAATGTAATTGATATAGTCGGGGAGGCAAAGGTACAAAAATATATGTTTACTTACCATAGCGAGGGACAATTTCATTTTATGTTTATATTGTACCTTTAGGTCTAATAAATATATTTCTGCATGTTGAACGCGATAAAATTTCTTGTGGGCTCCAGCCAACACGTTTTTCCCGAAATTTTATATAAAACTATATTATTGTTAAGAAAAGCAAAATTTCAGATTTATTTCTAGGAAAAACCATTTACGTTACCAAAAAGGTAATAAAAAATTACATATAACACATTATTATGGTTACTTTTATTTTTCACATTTTTGTTGAGTTATGAGCGTTTGAAAACTTATTTTCCGACTAGCGCCCAGGAAATTAGCGCCATTTTAGGACACTTTCCCATTTTGAAGCACCAATAACTCAAAAACGGTTTGAAAAACAAGGGTTCCCATAATTATGTCTTAGATGTTGTTTTTTATGAGCCCCCCTACGACACAAGCTATTTTTCAAATGAGCGAATTTGAAAGTTTACTATTTTTGACCACATAATAGTTTTATAATAAAACTGAAAAAAAAACGTGTTGATCGAAGCCCACAAGATAAATCGGGCCAAACAACATTCAGAATTGTGATATTAGGCATCCAACGGACAATTTAAGAGCAAAATTGATTTGTCCCTCGAGAAGGTAGGTAAAATTACCTCTGTCTCCCTGACTAATACTGACAATACTTTATGATAAGACAATATTAATTTTAACAAACAAAATTAACGACTACAGGGTGTATAAAAAAAACGGAGTCCATGTTTTGTGTGTAATTATTTCCGTTAACCGTTAACGTGCACTACGAACGGATAGTTCAAGCTTGTATCGACATGAATATTGACATTATGGAATTTCGACAACATTGTGCACGCGCGGATAAACAAAACGCTAATTTCGATCATTATTTTGGCATAAATCTAAGGTTTTTGTTAAAGTAAACGGTCCGTTATCTTCTGTAAAGCTTTGTAACAAGTTTTATTAAGTTTAACAGAAATACCCTTTGTGTAATAAGCGAAAAAATTAAAAATTGAACTGGCGACCATGAAAGACAGTGAATTTGCATAATTGGAGGGCATCTCAAATCGATAGCTTTTACTAAATTTGTCATAGCACATACGTTACACGGAGTAAAAATACGAATTACGGCTTGTTCGAAAGCGAAAAGAACGTGGTTTAAAACAAGTCCAAAATTGTGCTATAAGCTTCAGTAATTTAGAAATAATTAGGCACAGAACATGGACTCCGTTTTTTTTATACACCCTGTATAAATGAATGGCTCAAATTGAAAATGTTACTGTTTCGTAAACCGCGGAGATGCATGATCTCATTTATCAAAGCTTAAAAAATTTCTCTGATTTCTTGAGTTAGCTCTCACAATGTACGGCAACAATCTTCCTACCATACATGGGAAACAAATAGCATTCATATATTTCAATTGCCACTCTATACTTGCAGCAAAAATCAAATGTTGCCATTAGCCAACAAATGAAATTGTAAGTCCGCCAAGTCCCTGTCAATAAATGTGTAACAACCGGTGACAGCAACAATGTTGGCTCAGGCTCAAGGCCCAGCATACACAAGGTTAACAAGGCCATGTATTTACCTTATAACTGCCTAATGCAGTGGCTGGGTTTAACTAATACCTTGAATATGTTGCATTTCAGGATATAATAACCCTATCATAGTACTTTTCCAACAAAATTTGTCAAGAAGCTTTTTGACACTATTCACAATGAAAACGCCCGGACACTACACGGTGTGCGTATAGCTTGAACTAACAGTTTTAAATGGCAATGACAATGCATGAAAATGATAATTCCATATGCCCCACTCACATACGACAATATATACATGTATGCAGGTGTTTACAAAATTGATATACGTTAACCTATTATTAAGTATGTTACAGTTACCCTTGGCTACTATTTTCCCGACCCATTTGTGCACGTTCAAATTTTTATATATACTTCAATCTTTTGAAGATTCTTTAATCTTTGGTTTTCCCATATTGTTTTTCGGACACAATTCAATATATTTCTGTTGTTGGTTTATAAAATGTGCAATAATTTGAAAGAAATATTAAAATTCTCGCTTTTCTGCTTTAATCAAACCAATCTCTGTTAATTATGCCGGACATTACAGTTTTATATTGCATCATACAATTTCGCTCATTTCCATGCATGTGTTAGGAAGACAATGGCATATCTTTTACAATTGCAGCGACAATTAAAGTTTATTTTTTGACACCAAACCTTGACGTTCAGCCTCTCTTACACACAAGATTGATCACATCGTCCGTCAAATACTCATCTGTTCACCCGTGCCCGTGTTTTACCCTAACCCAATATCGTGGGTCCGATGTGTTGCATACAGCTCTACACAAACATGTTAAAGGGATATTGACAAATATATTGATTGAATAAATTTTGGTGAAAAATATAATCTCGTACCTGATACATCCTCACGGTCTTCCTGGCATAGCATCCTTATTTTGTTTCCCAGCGACTCTTAATTTCCCATCAGCAGTCTCTTCAACGACAAACCCTGCTTCTGTCAGTCGGCTGTTGGGGGCTAGTCCTAGTTTTGTCAGCGATCTTATCACTTCTTGATTCTCTCTGTTCTTTTCCAACACATTACGCAAACAAAATATTGTCCATTGACATATATCTGTTAATAAAGTTAGGGTTCAACATGCAGTATTTAGAAACACAATACTCCTACTTTAATGTCAGGTGACCAGTAAAAATGCATGTGTACATAGTGTATATACACGAGTTAGTATTGGTTAGCGAACTATAAAAGAGTGTTCAATGACATATAGACAGAGCAAAATGTATATTGATTATGTAATGAGAATAATCAGCATAGGAATAATTAAGCAAGCATCAGGTAACCGTAGAAAAAACAGTTACCTGATAATTGCTTACCTGGATGAAACTTAAAGTTGTAACAAATATTGTTTGAGATTAAATAAATATTAAATATTGCTCTACAAACATTTTTTGTGTCGAGCACTCTTTTATCTACTGCAACCACAAATATATACATATATAAAGGATGCAAGGATTGTAATCATCAATACTACAATGATCCAACAGCATAGGAATACAACCCATCTGGCGTACCTAAAAATGTAAAATTGCATATTCTTATGAGCGACATTATATTAAATCTTACAGAAACAATTGTACAGGTCTAGTAAAAGCTCAAGACAAAACGATTTTGCATAACCCTTTAGAAAGTTTACAAACATTACACCGGGTGGCCCAAAAAAAAGTACTCCTCTTTGATTTAATCTAGACGAAAAACTAGGACAGTTATCACAGCTGAATAGACTGCATGTTACCCAGCAAGGGCTAACTTAAAATTTGATATGTTATAATACGATTTTGAGGCAACTTCAGTTGAGATATTGATATTTTAAATCGACATGCGTTTTTGAGAACACTAAAAATTTGTACAAAACGGCCTATTGAATTGAGTATTTGCAAGACGCTTTTCACATCGCTTAGTTGCTTAAAAATTCGTATGCGATATTTTTGTTTTAAATTTCACTGTTTACTTATTCATAGAAACTTGTGTATGTGTGAAAGACACCTTGTCTGCCAGAAACAACAATGTGACCAATAGAATGAACGATAGTTTGTTAATGCTACGCTTGCATGGCACGTGCATGTTTAAACCTCGCGATGTTGATATCCTTTTTTGGTGTTTGGCATAATCTATGTTCAGAATTTTTGCTTGACAGCTAAAAGGTAAAAGAAATATCAATAACATTTAGAAATTCAATGAAAATTGCTTGGAATTTTTTGTTAACATCAACGAAATGCCCAATAGTCACGAGAGAACTGAGATTAACCTAACAGGCCATTTTTTGCACATATTTAGCATTCTCAAAAATACTTGCTCGATTTACAATTTCGATATCTCAGTAAATGTTCAATTAAAATCGTAGTGTAATATATCAAAATTTAAGTTAGCTCTTCCCGGATAAGATGCAATTTAGTTGGCTGCAATAGCTATCCTAGTTTTTCTGTTATATGAAATCAAAGAAGAGTACTTTTTTTGGGCCACCCGGTACTACTCAGTTTTTATATTAAAAATGAGTAATGAGAGAACGTATTGTGTTAATTAGTATTGTGGTAAATAGGCATATCACAATAGCTTGGAGTAAACCCGAATATGTGCTACTGAGGAACAATCGCAACTAAAATGAAACATAATCATTATATCACGTCAAAGAAAATGGTGACATACACAGTCTTGGTTCGTTGTGTTTAAGTAACACAAATTAGCAATGAGCTGTATTAGACTTTTCTTGAATCCAAACGCTGGATGTGCTGAATGAGCAACATGATCACTTGGATTTGAAAATTGGCTGATATCCCTGAAGAAATTTCTGTTTTCTTCATTGCATGTTTCGCGAAGTGTGACTAAAGTGAAACAAAAAATTACTAGAAAACAATATTTTTATACGACCATTTGTGCGAAGTAAAAATAAAAAATCTCCACGAGTTATTTTGGGGTTAGTGGAATTCTTTCACCCATTTACCCATTGTTGAAATAATTACATAGAAGTGCAAAATAAAGAGCATGGATTACCACGTGTAAAGAAATCCAGAAGGATTTCGGATTTCGGCTAATGGATTCTGCATTCCTCCTGGTCAATAACAGGTTCTTACTAGAAAATTCCGGATGCACATCGGCCGATTCTAGATTCCGACTAAAAATTTCTTCGTATTCCGAATTCTCATGCACAAAAAAAACATGACGATGACGTCCGTTGACTGAACATCGTACCCAGGTTCTCATCTCTGCGCTCCTTGCTGGAGGAAGAGACCCTAGTGAATGCTGGTCACGTGGCTCCCAGATTTTTGGAACGTGACCAGAATTCACCAGGGTCTCTTCCTCTAGCGAGGAGCGTAGAGAAGGAGCCTAGGTACGAGGTTGCTGTTAACTATAACGCACTTACACTTCTATATTGTGAAAAATCTTCACGTTTTGTCAATAACAAGTGCACTCAAAGCGCGTGCGCTTTATCCATTCGACATAATAGGCTTACATATACAATACACGACATGTAATTTTGTAATCGTTTGACAATGCACACTGATCTCTTTAAATTGGAATAAAATGTATACGATTTAACCCAAGAAATAATAGATATCTATAAAATCTAGAACATCTAATATTTTATGGATTTAATTAACTAGTCAAAAAGTCTTACCAAGCGTTGTCGTCAATAAACATTCGCGTCTTCGTAATTCTTGGTATCCGTCTTGAAATGGCGTTAGTAAACACAGCAAACGTAACACAGAGTTGATAAGAATAACCTAAACGTACATAAATGTACTTCCTTACAGTGCTAATTTTCTCTACGCCGATTAATTATCTGGTCGAATACAATGCACTTTCCACCAAAATATCAATGTCCAATGTACATGAATGGAATTATCCATATTATTTTCTACATTTGGGACATTGCAGGTGACTCCTTCCCAGTTTAAACTACAAGGCATTTATGTACTATATGTTTGTAGTACACTATTAACACTGCTCTTTATGGTAAAATGACCAATCTGTACATCTTAAATTATCTCATATGTAGTTAGTTTGATGTTTAATAAAGGTTTTATTATTATATGTTTGTAGTAAATAACAGCAAATTTTTACCAACACAAGAATATCGTAGTGAATTAACAAGTTCTACCTCACTTGATGACTTCTCGCCATCAAATTTTGTTTCCAAATTCAAGATCCTGCTGGCATTATCTTCAAAACTTTGGGCGATAAACAGCGCGTCCTCGACAGAAACCCAAGATACGCAATAATCAGCAGTTTGGTTACCTAATCAAATGTTAGAGCATAAAAGTTGTTTGAAGTCGATACATATCTCCTGAGACGATTCTGAATGTATATCATACTTAGTTTATTTTTGAAATCTCAATTGTTTGTCCGCAACAGAAAACTACAGCAAAATACTGAATTAAAAACTTGGTATAGTAAATAGAATAAAAATCATGCCATCATGATCATACTGTTGGTATTTTCAGTCTTATATATACGATATGCATCATCCTTTCGACCATTGTATATTTTTATTTTATTTTATTTAGCTTTTACCACAAGGGCTGGGTCACCCCAACAGCGAGGGCCAATTACGGTGGGCACATATTACCTATTCCACCCTGTCAACTTTCCCTGTGGGAGGAAAACGGAGTACCCGGAGAAAACCCACGACTCCGCAGAGCGTCGACTATACTCATTTCACATGAGGACTGGGTTCGAGTCCACCTTACTAAGGATCGAACTCGGAACCTTAGAAGTGAAAGGCGAGTGGTCTGACTACTACACCACCGAAGCGAGAGCAATTCCTGGCCTAGGGTGATAGAAAACCAAAATGTAGGCATGCATTATGAGCATGCTCTAAAGACCGACAACTAAAAAAACGGGATGACAGAAGGGGAGACTGCAGAATCCAGCGTAGTTTAATTTGGCAAGCAGTCATAATACAACAGTGAAGATTTTCTAATAAATTCATTATCTTGTATGGACAAATTGTTTCAGAAAAGGGTGTCTACACACAGTAGTAAGGCAACAGTTGCAAGGTGTCGTAGCTTGTATGACACACGCAACTGAATCAGCCATGTTGCATCATTTTTCATTGTATTTACATGACGTCTTGCCATTTAGCTGAAAACTATTGATTAATGTTTCCCCCAGAGCCAATGCCATACCTCGCCTGCGCACAGGCATTGCTCTCGTACAAGATTGCCACACACACGTTTTGCTACAATGCATGATAGGTCGGTTAGTGAAATGCTCCACTTCCAGTCATCCAGTCAGTCTATGTGGGAGGAAACCAGAGTACTCGGAGAAAACTCATGACATTTGTCGCAGAACGTTAATCGAATTCATTTACTTCACTTCGAGCCCGCAAATTGGATTTTTTATCGATCTTGCTACGTTACATCAGACGGGAAACGGTTGATTATTTTATTTGGCAGAATATTTATAAAAATTAGATGATTTTTAAAGCTATACAACTAGTGTAGGTCTTTAAAGATATCTGGCAATATTTTGATACAAAACACGCGCTTACCTTTTAGTTTATGTTCGATTAACTCAAGCAAAAACAGCCTACATCAAAGTTAAGTTAAATAGATCAACATTCTCTACTAAACTAAATTAACATGGAATAAAATCTTTCCAATCACTTTATTCATGCATTATTCACAATATCCATAACGTAACCCAGTTCCTAAATACCTTTGAGAACTACTCTCAAGCCCATCAAAGACCAGTCGAAATGATCCATTCTGAATTAATAATTCAATTATAAAAATCCTTTAAAGAAAAAATTCAAGTTAACGCGTTTAGGGTTAATTAACATAACCATGTGATTGTAGGATTGCAGTCATACTGTCACGTACCCCCATTCAACATCATTTTCGTTGCTATCACAGAATTTAACAACATCTTTAATAAGTAGACGCCCTTCGCTTGTCATGCACAGCTCAACTCTAAGAAAATAAAACCACAAGTATATACTACACAAAAAAAATGAGTAAAACGAGACAAAATATCGAAAAAATATTCGCTAAACATATATTAGCATCAAACAAATTTTCGGCATTAAAAATAGTTTCATAGCTTCCTGCATGACACTGCAGAGGATTCGCACTTGTATTTTTATGTGCTCTGCAGTGTCAGAAAATTATCAAGCTAACTATAATGTAACTGTTAAGCAACTACTGTAACTGCCAAGCCACTACTACAGTACCCGCACATGTATGGTGCTCAACGAATTTCTAATATTTTGCTGTATTCCAATCAGTAGTGATACAAGTGGTATGTCATAGGATGGCACAGAATAAAGGAATAACTGAACATACAAGATCTTGTAATTCAACAAGGCTTGTATAAAGAACAAAGTAAGTGATATGCGATGACAATTCGGGATTCCAGTGTCATTTTAAATTCACATGAACAATGGTACTGAGTCGCGATACTTCACTGGTTTCGAGAGAAATGTAATTAACCACCTTGTTCTGAATGACCTTTATTTTTTTTTAAATGCTACATTATTAAATCAATGAAAATAGCGATTGAACTAAACTAAGGACAAGTTGACAATCATAATGATGACCATATAATTAAATGCACTATATAATCATATTATTGTAGTTTTAACACCACCTTGGTTGTTCTCTTATACAGTTATAGATAACCATACATATGAAATTCTTGGCTTGGTCATAGCGGCATTTCAGAATTTTCCTATATGATAAAAATATTTATTATAAAAAGAAGTTGCATATGAAAAATTTGAAATAAAACAAGCCATACGTATTCTCCTCAGTTGTTTCAATAGGCTATACCCCATAATAATCTCAAATCATTACGTAAACAAAAAGTTTAAATGATATACACGATGCATGCATTTACGTTTGAGCTTAAAAACAAATCATTAAATTAGGGACAAAATGCTTCCCCCCCCGATTTACACTGGAATCTTACCCAATAACATACAAAAAGTAATTACCCACTATTTTACTAAGAAATATGTCTGGTAGAAATATTAAACTCTAAATTATGGTAATTAGGAAGCTCAAGTAAAGTTTGTGTAAATGATTTTTATCTAATTCTGCCACATACATATTACGACTCACATGAAAAAGCTAGGATAGCATCGTTCCCAGATAATTTCTTGATTTTTCTCATGTTGAACGACAAGATTACCCAATAACTGAACCCCACAAGTAAGAACCTGTTTCGCACAATCTACATCCGTATCAGTTAAAAAGAAACAAAAAATCCGGATGACAATAGGATGTCTACATGATAGAAAGAAATGCTTGAAAATTGCTGAAGCAAAGCAATGTTAGAATGATTGATGAATTGCGAAATTCGTTTACAACATTTTTTCCAAATTCCAAGTACTTTTTGCTAAAAATTGAAATTGCAAAAAAAAATTTCAAAGAATCGCCGTTGTTTACAAACAAAAAATTAATGTCTTGAAACAGACTACAGTACATTTTATATAGATCAGCAGAACATTGATGGGCATTATTGTTGATTAAAATGGGAGAGAATTGCGTGAGCGTGATTAACAACTGTATGATGTATGTAAACTACAATAAAATACTTCTTAAAAATTGTGGGAAATCAATACACATTTCGATAAATCTTTATCGATAAATCTTTTGACCCATGCTAAAATACGAACGGTTTTAGACAAACTGAATTTTTGCAACAAATAATCGATGATATTTGTGTATAGAAAGAACGTCAATGGACCATTAGTGACCGAAGAGACGCAGAAGTAGATGCAATTCTTCATTAAACGAGCACAACTTGAGGGCGAAGACTTGAAACTTTCAAAGTGGATTCTGCCAGATTAAATCTTCAAAGGAATGACGAGGGAGTGCACGTATGCCAAGGAAGAATCCAAGGCCATTATCCCGTGTATCTGCCGTCAAAACATGTCTTGTCTGAAATGGTTGTGAAGCAAGCGCATATGAAAACTCTGCACGGGGGAGTCGGCCTGATCATAAGCAAAGTTCGTGAAGAATTCTGGATTCCCAAGCTACGAACTTTGGCAAAGAAAGTGCTCAGTCAGTGTTATGGTTGTAAGCGGTTTAATACAACGCCTTAACCACGTCCACCACAAGGAAATTTGCCAAAAGTAAGAACTGAAGGGATGACGCCACTCGACGTGGTGGGTATCGATAATGCGGGCTCCGAATCATTACAGAAGCAAGAACAATGAGAAGAAATCGTATATACTTATCTACACCTGTTCCTTAACTCGAGTGCTTCACTTGGAAGCTTTACCGGATTTGAGTTGCGAAGAGTTCTTGGCAAGTTTTAAGAGGTTTGTTGCAGTTCGTGGTCGACCAGAGAAGATAATATCAGATAATAGTAAAACCTTTCATGCAGCTTCGAAGTGGATAAAGAAGGCAACCCGAGATGAGAAGTTTCAAGCATTTCTGCAAGATTATCAAATCCGATGGCAGTTTAACTTAAGCAATGCAAGTTGGTGGGGCGTTGTGTTTGAGCGGATGGTCGGGTTGGTGAAGAATTCGTTGTACAAAGTTGTTGGCTCTGCTAAACTTACGTTCAAGGAGTTGCAAGACGTCTTGCTGAAGATTCAGATAGCATTGAATAATCGACCTTTAACTTACAGTGAAGATGGCGTGCAACTGCCTGTTCTTACGCCAAACCTGATGATACCGGGAAAAGCCAATTACCTACTCGAACTTCCTAGTGCAGAAATTGAAGATGGCGATCTACGAAAGAGAGCAAAATATTTGGAGAAGTGCAAAGAGGCGTTATGGCGGAGATGAATATATGAGAGCATTACGAAAGCGACACGATTTGCGACATCACGGGAAAAGTGGGAAATTACGAGAAGGCGACGTGGTGCTTATCAAGGGGGAAGAAAAGAATCGAGGAAAATGGAAGATCGGAATTGTGGATAAATTAATACCGGGAAGAGACGGAATCGTAAGAGCGGTGAAGCTTCGTGCAAGCACTGGTTATCTAGAGAGACCAATCCAGTTTCTTCATCCAATGGAGTTACACGTTGATGCAAAGGACTCCGAACCGAAGAAGTTGAATCCAGATATTAGAGAGTTTGTACCAAAACGAAGAGCGGCAATTGAAGCTACATTGCGAATGAGAGTCTAAGGAAGACAGTGATTGATGATATAATAACAGTTAAATAGTTAAAGTTTACATTTTTAAATAATGGAATTAAAAATAGGGGGAGTGTGTCGTGAAACAGACTACAGTACATTTTATATAGATCAGCGGCACATTGATTGGCACTATTGTTGTGATTAAAATGGGAGAAAATTGTGTGAGCGTGATTGACAGTTGTATGATTGAAACTACAATAAAATACTTCTTAAAAATTGTGGGAAATCAATAAACATTTCACCACATAATGGGCAGATTAATATAAACAAGACAGAAAACCGATACACCTACCCGAATCTTCATTCTGCTTTAGAACTTGTTCAAATGTTTTAATTACAGTAGATAGCAGTCCACATGACCTGGGTAAAACAGGAGATTGTTTCATTTTCATATGGCAAGAATGACTAGGCAAGTACACAGAACAAAAAGAACATTGCTCAAATTCATTCTTAACATGTCAAAGTTCTGTTTGTATATTGTATCGCGAAAGATCCTATGGCTTTATCTGGTTGAAAAAGTGTATGTGCACTTCGACAAGAATTCTTGTGACATGAATTGTGGATTGCATTTACAGCCCCCCTCCCCCATGGTATCAATGCAACGCCAAGACCACATTTTCAAGGAATTATAATTATCATGCTGTGGTTTGGGTCTTAGTGCTTCCTTGCAAGTTTGTACATGAAAAGTGCTATAAACGAGCTAACTGTAGAGTTCAAGCGTATAGTGTACAAATCATCCGTTCCACCCTGACACCATTCCCCCACAATAATTTGATGTATTTTTCAGGTGGTGTTTTTTCTCATATATGTGACGGGTTCGCATCACTAGTTCCCAGTTGCATGGATCGCATTAAGTATATGTTTACATACATGACAATGTCCTGATTTTTCTTTGAACCAACACAACAATTTCGTAAAAAACGAAACGCATCTGCTTGAATATTTGAACATTTATTAAAATCTAAAAAATGCGAGTTCTCAACAAAGTTTCTGCACTGCTCCACAATATCTTTTGTTATTTGGGATCTACAAATAAAAAGAAATTCATGTTTTAATAAAACCAAAACCAAACAAAAAATTTTTAAAATTTGACCAGATCTAGTTGTCTAGAAGCGATGGGAATTCCGGTTTTCTCTCTAACAATAAAAATTGACAGGGCGAGTTACGATAGGCCTTTACACAATTGCTAAGCTGTCGTCAGGTTAAAATCAGCAGAGATAACACTCAAATGGCAAGCTGTCGCAATAATAAAATTAGCAAGGGGTTCACACCCAATCTCTAAGCTGTCGTCAAGGTGAAATTAGCAAAGGGACCACATCCACTTGCTATGCTGTCACGAAATAAATTTAGCAGAGAGACCACACCCAATTGCAACGCTACGCTGCCATGTTTAGATAAGAGAACAAACCAATTGTGAGGAGATGCTGCTAGAAATAAAGTTAGCACGGACCGTACACAATTGCAACGCTGTGTCGTCGTCTGAATTGAACTAGCAAAGGAACCAGAGAGAAGGGGTAAGCATCTCTCCTCCGCAGAAGATTTTAAAAATAAAACTCTAAATAAAATAAAACACTTTACTGCACTTTAAAGATTTGGCGGATCGAACAAAACGTAAGACTTGCTCGAACCGTTCTAGACAACTCGAAAGTGGACTGGCGAAGCTATTTTCAAAGAGGAGCATCGCACTCCTGCACCTTGATCTGACCAGGATTTTACAGTCAGTGAGTCTGTGACAGGTGGGTCATGAATAACATCAGTCCAATCAGACACTGGCAGGGAGGGGGGACCATTGGCATTCAAGCACAGATTCCAATGATGAAATTCAAGACACATGAGGTGCGCCGAGTCATACACGTAGGTCATCGAGTTGTTACATAATTCGCAATGCCCTGAAACATTAGTGTTCGTGTCTGCTGTTCTAATTGAGAGAATTCAAACGAACTAAGAATGATGGGAGATCATCAAAAACACTTTTGAGGTTTTGTGCACTTGATAATTAGCCCTTTACTTAAGTATCCTCACTTACATAAATGCATATATATGTTTCCGTACCATTCTACAGTAAAACAAACGTTTAATCTCTTCTTTAGTCCTGTCTGACTACTGTATATTGCACAATACATGTAGTATAGTGCATTTGTATGCTTAATTATTTGCACTAAGGAACACACCATTGATAACGTTTTAATCAGAAGCAATTATTAATGATCCAGCGGTGTGTCTATAAGATTAATATTATTTGCAAAATTTAATGTCAGGAAAAAAACTTTATCAATACCAGCACTGTCTCTCCACCCGCATTGACTAAGCTTGTGCCAGCAGCTTTGGTTTTGCAAGGCTACAGCCAAGTTTTCAGGTGCACTCTGTGGAGCCGATTCTTCGCTGCACTCCGTTTATGATGAAATCTACTAGTTGAATGCTACATCACTGAATCAATGCTACATCATCACCACGAAGCTCACTATATCGAGTAGACTGTCATTGCCTGGGCTTGACTGCTACTGACGATGGTAATGAATGATACAGGATGATTTGCCTCGAATTGTTTGGCACTAGTTGTATTTAGATCTAACCTAACCTCACTCAATTGCTGCTGCAATGTGCAATATCGCTGGAAACAGGACAAGATCTCTGGCCAATGAATTTGGGTCAGCTTCTGCACAAACTTCAGTAAATTCAAGGCAGTTATCCACACTGTCCAGTCAACAGAAGAGTGGGATGCGATGAACCCCAGTAATGAAGCTGGCCTGACAATTTGGTCATGTTATGCAAATTTAAATCATTAATATTTCTTTAGAAATTAATCCTTCATATTGTCAATAAACACAGAAAAATTTGCACTTGCATGACCACATTTCAGGCTGGCTTCACGACTGTTGAACTCCGTGCTATATCATGGGTGCATGATCTCTCTTATAGGATCCATCAGTATTGTATTGGTTTTTTAAGTTAATTGAATTTCTTTACAGCTCCATTATCTGCAAGAAGGGAGTAATATAAAATATTTTGATACCAGGATTGTCCAGGAATCTACTTCTGAGTCTCGAGTTGTTTTTTCCATTACTCAGTAATCAGTAGTTGCCCATCACTACAATTCTGCAAAATGCATGGCTTAACAGACAATATTCATCACCCACTTCACAGATTTTCATCTGAGTCATCTGACCATGGCAGCATGGTAAACAAAAACAGGAAGGATTGGGCAAGAAAGAGCAGTAAGGGAAAAGTACTAGGAAGTTCTTAAGACTGTTTAATATATGGAAACCAGCTGGCTAGCCTGTTTAGTGAGCCTGGTTAAGAAGGCTCTGACAACTTTCTCATTGTGGAAAGTTGGTTTCTTCAGCCGCAGGAGATCTCCGCAGCTTTCTGAGCTTTGCATCAAAACAACAGCAGAGCTATACCCTCGTTGAATATTCTGCCACACAGGTTTCCACCAGTTCTTTTGTTGTCACTACGACAATAGAATACTTGCAGAACGTCAAGGCATTGTAGAATAGTTTGAAAGACCATTTTTACATCATTACAGTTTCATTGTTACTACCAGGTGCTAGGTGGTGTCTGCTGAAAATGGAAGCATGCATGGAACATGCATCCCAAGTTCCAAAAAAAAGTCTACCGCATTATCCTGCTGCATTTGAAAATTTACAAAGAAGCCTCCCTGGGCAGATCTTCTGCTAAAGTGGCCTACTTTCCAGTGAGGCAACTTTCAAGCCAGACTAATTTTCACTGATATAAATTTTCTACATTTAAAAGGCTTTAAAAAACATTACCAGCAGACAATTCAATAAAATACAAGAAAAAACATACTCCGAAGAATAACATCTTGTAAAATCAAGGTATGAGGTATAGCAACAAAATTGTAGTCTTGTTATAGCTCATAAAAGCCTCATATCTTGAGTTAACAAATGTTATTCTTCGGAGTATGTTGACTTAACTTCTTGTATAAGGCTTTAGTTAAACAACTGTACCTGTACCCTTCATATTTTGTACATAGTTTCAAGCCAGTAAGAGCATTTGTAACATCATCCCATTTAACACTCGAAACCAGAACCTTGCTATTAACACTCAATATATCACACCAATAATTCCATTTTGCTAAATCAAAATTTTCCGCCATATTGTTTCATGCAAAAATAGCCCTTGATTCACCTTAATATATACTAAAAAATCCTGTAATACCCTCTACTATACTCAATCTCCGGTCAGGGTTATTTCAGATCCGTCAGAGCACCTCCTGCCCGAAGCTAATTGTATATTGACTAGTATCAAATATTTAAACGGCTTTTTTCTTTTTAAATATTTTTTAAATGTGTTTAAGGATGAGTAATATGTTATGAACGAGAAAAAATTTTAAGGACGAGAAAAACTTTGAAAAAAAAATGTGAAATAAAAACACAAATAAAACACCGACTCAATGGGTTCTCATACCAGCACTGCTCAAACCATGTAACACAACGCCTCTACCCACTGCGCCAACTCGCCTAACCTGAGTTTCAGTGGCTAGGTGCTCTGACGGATCTAAAATAGCCCTCACCTACTGCTCGCTACTGATCTCTGTATGATGGTACACACTGAATTGGGCCGCCTATGACATAATCCACAGAAATCAGCACTTAGTTTAGTTGCTTTATATACTAGCAAGCTTCTTGTCTTCTTCATGAAACATACATCAAGTCTTTCTCTTACCAAATCTTTACTTCTCCAAAGTTTTGTGCAATACAAATTCACCCTAACCCTAACTCTTAAACCTAACCATAACCCTAACCAAACCCCAACCCCAAGCCCTAACACTAACAATAACTCTAACCCTAACCCTAACCCTAACCCAAACCCTAACCCTAACCCTAACCCTAACCCTAACCCTAACCCTAACCCTAACCCTAACCCTAACCCTAACCCTAACCCTAACCCTAACCCTAACCCTAACCCTAACCCTAACCCTAACCCTAACCCTAACCCTAACCCTAACCCTAACCCTAACCCTAACCCTAACCCTAACCCTAACCCTAGCCCTAGCCCTAGCCCTAGCCCTAGCCCTAACCCTAACCCTAATCCTAACTCTAACCCTAACCCTAACCCTAACTGCAGCATAGAGACTGCAGTGCTAGGTGATGGCTATTTCAGATCCGTCAGAGCACCTAGTCACCTAAACTCAGGTTAGGATTAGGAATGGGGTTAGGGTTAGGGTTTAAATACAATTTTTGATGTAACTCTTTCAGCGACCATCCTTGGCGCAGTGGGTGGAGGCATAGTGTTACATGGTTTGAGCAGTGCTGGTACGAAAACACGTTGAGTCGCTTTTTTATTTGTGTTTTTATTTCCCATTTTTTTCAAAGTTTTTCTCGTCCTTAAAATTTTTTCTCGTTCATAACATATTACTCATCCTTAAACACATTTAAAAAATATTTAAAACGAAAAAAGCCGTTGAAATAGTTGTTACTAGTCAATATACAATTAGCCTGCGGGCAGGAGGTGCTCTGACGGATCTGAAATAAACCTGACCCAAGCGGTAGCGTATTGTTTTGCATATATTATATATGATGTAAAACAATACGCTACCGCTCGCTACTGATCTCTATATGAAGCTACACACTGAGTTGGGCCGCCTATGATTACGTTATAAACTTCTGCTTCGTAGAGTTACCAGTGAAATAGCAACGAGATGGATCATTCTAACAAAAATGTAAGGCATGGACACTATAAAACAGCTTAAAAATGTAGTTTAATATTTTCATGGTACCGTACTACTAGTGGCAACACCAGCCTGAGTGAGCTTGCAGTTTGTGGAGATTATGCACCTATAGACTATAGCTATGCACCTTTTATTGTATATTTATATCTTTTAAAGGATTGATTTTACTGTTAATGAACATGGAAAATTTGCATAGTGCATCCAAACAGCTGGTAAGGGCTGGGTGTGTTGCTGCTAAATGGTAGAGCCAAATTTTAGTATAAGTTTCCCGGTGGTTATTGATTTTCCTTCATTCTGATTGGCCAAGATTCACTGTCTCTGAAGTCATCGCCAGTGGCCAGCCCTTAATTCCACCTTCCCCCTCACCCTCCCTTATCTACACCTCTCTAAAAAGTCTATTGTCGTACCTTGTGTGTTTATTTATGTGCCCTATATGGAAGTTCGTTATTCTGCAACTCAGTATGGAGATAACATTCTTGTTCATAAATTTTACATATAATCTTGTGTGTATATAATGTCACTGAATGAGCTATTATAATAGTGCTGCATTGGATCATTTCTAAAATAAAAAGAATGTTTGTTAATAGGTAGGACTAACTGTAATTCATAAATTAAGCGTCAGTATTCATTTGAAGGTTAGAGTTCCTGCAATAAAATATAAGAAAAGACACACTTCGAAAAACAACATCTTGTAAACTCAAGATTTGAGCTTTTAAAACAAGAAAACAATTTTTCGGTGATATTTTTTGAAATAGAGTCGAAATATCACCGCAAAATTGTTGTCTTGTTTTAAAAGCTCGAATCTGGAGTTTGCAAGATGTTGTTTTTCGGAGTGTGTTTTTTCTTATATAAAATGCTAATTGTTTGAAATATACAGCTAGTCTGCTGATTTTTTACAATTTGGAATTGTTTTCAATATTTCATTATTGTTTGCTTCAGATAGTACTCCTAGAAGCTGTTGATTTGTAGACACCAAGGCCGTAGGAAGATAAAAAAAGTTAGGGGGGCTGTTCGAGCACTGAAGGCGCAAGTGCTGCTATGGGGTCCGGGGACATGCCCCCCCCCAAGAATTTTTTCTATTTTAGCACACTTAAACATGTTTTTCTGCACTTGTAAGGTTAGTTTTACCATAATCATTGGATTAAGACATGTGTAAGACTGTAAACCGTTAAAACGTGTATTTACTTCGAGACTCAAAGATCATTTTTAGGGGGGCTCAGCCCCCCTGCCTTTGAAGTTAGGGGGGCTCGAGTCCCCCCTGCTCCCATGGTTCTTACGGCCATTCTAGACATGCATATGGTAAACTAGTGCAACTGTGGGCTTCTACAATGAACAATTCCAGAGATCCAGAGTCGTTACGCGCATATCGCGCACCGCTACATATTTTTTGGGTGGAGGATGCTGAGACCGATGGTCTACAATGAACAATTCCGGAGTCGTTACGCGCATATCGCGCACCGCTACATATTTTTTGGGTGGAGGATGCTGAGACCGATGGCGATGTAGTAGATGTCCGACCAAGGTTGAAACCGTTGCCTCCCAGCTTAAAAAAAAGCTTGAAAGTTGTAAACAGCGCATACAAAAAATCCCGCATGTTACGGAAAACTGCTAACTTTTAAAATGTGCATGTGTGTGCACGTTGCTATGGCTTTTTTGCGAAAGATCAGTCGTAAGCCACAATAAATGCAGTTAATTTAAGTGTAACTAGCTGTTTTGTCTGTAACAACTTTGACATTCAGTTTTTCTTGGGCAACTCCGGTGATAATTTTCATAAATCAAACAGTAATGTACGTGGACGTGTTTGTCGCGTATTTCAAGGTTTAAAACACTGCTTCAGTGCTTCGATCCTTCTAACTATTCAGGAATGAGGTCCCGTTCACGTTGTGATCCCAAATTTTCCATATAGAATATTTATATATACATTAATTTGTTTTTATTGTATTTTCGTGCAGGTTGAAGAGAAGCAATGTGTAACATGTAGTAGGTTTGTACTCTGGCTGTTATAACTAAACTCATATCATATACCAATACACCATGCACATCTTGATTGCATGGAAGGGTATTATCAGGGATTTGGTTAACTTGGGCAGGGCCCTGGAATAAGACACAATTCAGTCAGGAAATGTATAAAACTATCTGATAAATACTAATAATTTAGTGTTTTAATGACAAATGCAAACACTACAATCAGTGACATTGAAATTTGGGACACTTAGATCAATAAGATATTTTTGAATGCATTTGTGACAATTCACATGTAAACCCCCCTTCCCCCGCAGTATGTAACTTAAAAACTAAACAAGATATATTCATGAAATTTTCAGCACGTCTTCTGTGGTAACTGAGCTATCATTATTAGGTTTATATAATTTTAAAATTAATGATGTTGCGTGATAAAAGTTTCATTTTAATTGACAAAGATGGCCCGAATTCATGATTTAACGCCAGATCAACGAGATTTAGTTCATTTACTGAGGCACGAATTTGATTATTCATACCCGAAAATTGCGCTTAAATATGACAAAATACTAGTGTTAAGTGCATTCTTATGGTGCTTTAGTTTCACTTGTTGTATATATTGCTCACAAAATAATATATTGGTGACGAATCACACATATAGATCTTAAGAATTTGTACAAAATAAAATGCTGTGTACAAAATTTGTACAAAAAAAAGTGCTGTCTATTTTCGAAAAAATCCTATCTATTTTTTGTTTAATGAAAATAACCAGTGCAAGTTCCCGTGTGTATTTAATCCTCAAATATATTCATGCCACGTAACCATGTACTTATATCAAAATAACAGACTGTTTTTACAAGTAACCACAAGTAACCACATAATTAGATATTAAGTATATATGAAATTACAGGAACCACAGAGTATTTTGATAAAATACAAAACAATAGATACTCCGAAGATCAATAACATATTGAAAATTTATTTCGACGTTTCGACTAAACTATAGTCATCATCAGGAAATGAATGATGATGATATTACATATACGTACAATTATATAGTGAAGTAACAAGATATGATTAGTTAAAAATTAATAGATATTTAGAAGCTTTAGTTCCATGGTTAAGTGACGGTTTCAATCTATTTATAGCAATAGACTCTTGAAAAAGTATTAGAGACCAGTGTTTTGATTTGTCGATTATGTTAGTGCTAGTAAATATTAAATCTGTTAGTGAGCATTTTATATTACTATCTTCGTCATAAGGACTTAGTTCTAGCAGATTCTTTATAAAGTTGAATTCGTTGCAGCTACAAATATGGTTGTATATCTCGGAAGAGTCATGGTACGAATGTTCTTTTATTCAGGTGTACAAGCAGCGATCAGTTTTTCCTACGTAGTTAGCGTTACATCCAGGGCATTTGAATTCATAGACAACGGAGCTTTGATACATTTTTGGTGTTTGGTCTTTAAGTGAGATGAAGCAGTTAGCATCAGTAGTTTTCCATTTGACAATAAATTTACAATGAGATTTTAATAATGGACTTATTTTTCGAATGAAGCTATTGGTTAGTCTAGTTCCATATTTACAAGGAAAGGTAAATGAATCCAGATTTTGACTGTAATTGGTTCGATGAGGGAATTATCAGTGACAGTGTTACAAGGGTTATGATTTGAGGGTTTGAATAATGTTAATAGTTTTCTTGAAAGTTTGCGGGAGAAGCCATTCATGAAAGAAGTGATATTGTTTAATTCAGTTTTGAGGAGTTCATCGTTGCTGCAAATTTTGTGGGCACGATGAATGAGGGCACGTATCCAAGAAATATTTCTTCACCACGGAGTGAAGTACTTAGTGTAATACTTTTTCAAGAGTCTATTGCTATAAATAGATTGAAACCGTCACATTTAACCATGGAACTAAAGCTTCTAAAGATGTATTAATTTTTAACTAATCATATCTTGTTACTTCTCTATATAATTGTACGTATATGTAATATCATCATCATTCATTTCCTGATGATGACTATAGTTTAGTCGAAACGTCGAAATAAATTTTCAATATGTTATCGATCTTCGGAGTATCTATTGTTTTGTATTTTAAGTATATATGATATATCTTTTTTATATAATGGACAATTTGCATGTTAGACTAACTTTCAGTCTAGCCAAGACAAACAAAATCTTTTACCACAGTTAAAAAGAGCATCCTAAAATTAGTAGAATTGCCAAGTTTGGTGGCGAAATGTCGTAAAGCATGGAAAATATGGCGTCGCAAAGTTTGCAAATTTGTATACATTTGTATTACGCGAGGAAAAAGTTACCACTTTTCAGCTAAAATTGTATCAAAAGTGGTAACTTTTTCCTCGCGTAATACAAGTGTATACAAATTTGCAAACTTTGCGAGGCCATATTTTCCATGTTTTACAACATTTCGCCACCAAACTTGGCAATTCTACTAATTTTAGGATGCTCTTTTTAACTATAGTAAAAGATTTTGTTTGTCTTGCCTAGATTGAAAGTTAGTCTAACATGCAAATCGTCTATTATGGTTACTTATGGTTACTTGTGGTAACTTACGATATTTACACTTGGGTGATGGTTTTTTTTTAATAATAACCGATTTCACAAATCTTGTGTAATATCAGAGATTTGTGTTTGTCCAAAAAATTATACATTGCATGTAATTGTCACCTTGTTTATGGTTACTTGTATGGAGACGTGTTGTTATCTCTACTTCCCACTTCGGAGAATTAGTGTTTAAAAAATAGGGAATTCACGTTTTGTTTGTGAAATTATACACATATCATGCAGTATTTTATTGAATTAATCTAAACGTACTTCATGCTTGAAAATATTTAAGTTAGCCAGTCGTAATCCTCGAGGATAAGGCGAGCGAAGCTCGAGAATTGCACTGACTGAATGTCATACTTTTCATTAAGGTATTTCTTGGCACGGAGCCACCACTGATTTCTGTCAAGCTTTAAACACATGTGATAGTGCACTCCAGACCTCTTGTGCGATTCTTGTGAACAACACAAGTGAAGAACGTTTGCAGGTCCACTATGGAATGCATTTATAATAGCTTCGGCGTAGGACTTTCTCGTGAGAAATTTTGAAGTATCGGCTTGGCTATAAGTTATTAAATACATCTTTCAAATTTCCCTTCTTTCTAACTCACATTTTTCTGAACCAGACGAAGAACTGCTATTGTTATCCTGCTGTATTACGATATTTCGTACAACTATGTGTTTCTCAACAAAAGTTTTTACTGTTCTACTCTAGTTTGAATAAAATGAACACCTTGGAAGGTTTTTTTCTAAATGTAACATGATAGTAAATTAATTTTTCTCATTACTTGTACAAGTACTTATCAAGTCGGACGAACTCGACATTTTAAGACAAGAAGCACTAGAATTTTGTAATGACATTCTGCACCCTGACATTGGAAAACTTTATTCGTACCCCAGGGTGCCAGGATTCCCGCTGTAATAATTGTCCCAACTCCCAAGGGTGTCTGTTGTAAACGCACTGTCGCACGCTGCAAACGTAATTCTACTCTTAAAAGATGTTAATTTATTTAGTAAAGATTGTCTGTCTGATATGTGAGAAAGATATTTAAAATAATGTAATAAATACGCACATTTTGCCAATCTCTCATTTGCAAGAAAAATTGCAGCGTGTGACATTGTATTAACGAGAGTTTTGGCTGTGTTTTACACCAAATATTCCACGTTTTCATTCATTTGCCACATAACTGCCTATTTTTTTTGCTTCAATTAGGACATGTTATAGTTATGATGATGTAATGTTGAAGCATCGTAATATATTTGAGTAAGATATTTTAAAAGAATTATATTTTTCGTAGTTATTGTTCACCTGATTGCATTATGATTGTGATCATCTTTGTGAGTGTATATGCAGCAATTATTTGTGTCCTGTAAGACTTTACTGATGCTTCATTCTCGTGAGTTCAACGTTATATACTTTATCGACAAGTGAAATGCATGTAATATTTAATTTATTTCGTTTGTAGCTACTATCGGTTTTGAAGACCGTAAACCTAAAGCAAACTAAAGTTGCCTTACATACGAAAATTTTCACTTATTATGTACATGCAACGCATTTTAATTTTTAGAGAACATCCAGAGAAACCAGAGCGCCTCTCAAGGACATATGATCGTTTCAAAGAATTAAATCTAAATACGAGGTGTTCTCGAGTTGAGGTACATTACATGACAATATAATTACACAGGGGCGTAGCCAAGGAGGGGCGGTCGCCCCCCCCCCCAATCGTCCGAGAAACCATTTTTTCAAAACGTTGAAATCCAGGTAGAAATTGTTAGGGGGGTTATCTGATAGTGAAAGGAAACTAGTTTTGGAATTTATCGCCAAATTAAGCGATTATTCGCATTTCCAATCTAAGGCAAATAAAGAATTACTAAAAAAGTCATTTCTATTTTCTATCAACTTGATGGTCTCGTAACTTTTTCTTGCCCAAACTTCCAGAATGGGGGAACCCCTATTTTTTAGAATTTTAGAAACCCTATATATAGAATTTTAAATTTCCCCGTCGGCCGGGATGTCGCCCGACACCCCTTAAATGAGCTCCCCCCCCCAATGTCAGGGCCCTGGTTATACCCCTGTAATTACATAACTTTATGCAATGCTTAATAAATGAGGCCCGTCCTTTCAGTGTGTAAAGATACTAGTGCTCCGCACGAGTATCTTACGTTTATACATTGATGAAGAACTTACACGAATTTTTTAAACAACTTCAAAAAAGCACTCAGATAGTCGTTCAATAAGATTAAATTTAAAAATTAAATGTGAAAAGCTTAGAAAATTGCGATTAAAGTTCATGCTAATCAGGACGTTCTTTATCAGCATACAGGATGTTACCGGATGTATTAAAAAGACTTGTATAGGGAAAACTGAACTCTTTCAAATACAAATTAACTATAACGTATTGTGGTAATTTCACAGCTCTTATCTCCCGTCAAATTAAAACGTGTAAGCTCTTCCACACTCTTCCACACAGTTTTGTCCAATGAGTACAAGACCTTGTGTACTTACCCAACCATTACTTCAAAGCAGTAAGAGCTGTATGTGATATTGCTACAATACGTTATATAGTCTTAAAATTTGAATTTGAAAGAGTTCAGTTTTCCATAAACCCTGTATAAAGATACTGATTAAACAAGTAATTCTTTTAAATTTTACTTGATTAATGTATTTATAATAACAATGTGATATTTATGGGTCGGGACCACCTGAAGTAGGTACAGGATGTACCCATGCTTGACGCTTGCACACTCTGGGAAAGGATTGCATTGTGAACATTTGAAGATCGCCCCATATTAAGATACCAGACTATAGTGTACAGATATTAGGTGATGAATAAAATTTGATTCGGTTTGCATTTATAAATAATGAAAGTAGATTCGGTCTTATAACTGAGCTTGCATGATTTGTAATCACGAACGCATGAAAAACACATCCTATAGCCTGTTTTAGGCGAACTAAGGTAGTATCCCGAGTCAGCTAAACGGTATTTACACCGCCTGCTAGAGCGAGTGCATGCTAATAAACTGAAATGAAACTCTTCATGGCGATAGATAGTGCTAGCCGGCCTTCGTGCAACCGAAATAATCATCCTTATCTCTACTTGCTTGTAGTCCCGTATTGCCGTGGATGAAGAATTGTTAACCGTCCACAGGTATATATCAGTTGTGCATGATACTTGTTTTGTAATTACTTTACCTATTTTGCTTTTTATTCGAAGAGGATGTAAGACCTATAACAAAAATTTTGATAAAATCATTGACCAAGTGCGTTATAATTAACAATTAGATTACGAGATTTCTATGCTGTGACAGTTGATGAGGACGAACTGCGAAGCCCGATCAACTATCAACGCATAGAAATTGAGAGTAATCTAATTGTTTTAGTAGAACTTGAGATAAATAATTGATTTTCAAGTCATTGTGCTAAAAAAGTATTACAAAATATGGTCTTTGAATTGAAAAAGATACACCGGGAAAATTATTGTTTTTCTACTCGCTATCTGTCAAGCATAAGATAGCGAGTAGAGTGGCCAGTCAAATTACAGCATTTGCATTAGTATGCTAGTATGATTCTACTAATTGTTATTATTTATACTTTAAGCCCTTTTAAAGACATAATTACAATGAAATTTTAGCTTGCCTTATTTGAAAGAACTTTTAGAATTATGTGCAAAACCATTTTGAATCAATGAAATCATAAGGCCTGTTTTATAGCTACATTGCATTTCAGTCGCGTCGAACGTAATGTTTTTTTCGAACAATATATCTTTTGACTACTTGAAGCAAGTAATGGAACCGCCAGAACAATTTTGGTACAAATTGTCATTTTGAGATGCTCCAAAAAGCACATAATTTGCATGGTGCTACGCGTAGGTATTTTGAAACTGACTATATGCTCGTTGTTCCGCATGAAAAATAACTTTTTATATTGAAAGTGATTTTATACCAATTAACAGTGTCACACAAAGAGTATGATCCTACATTACACAAGGAATATCGAAATGAAGAATATGAGTGTTTTCTGATTGAAATTAAATGGCCTTTGCATTCACCACATTTTATTAATGAATGCAACGATTAATACTTTCTTTTGAGCTGATTCAAAGACAAAATTTACTGTACGCTGCCCTAAACACAATTTTTGCTATACAAGATCAACAAAGCACGAAAAGGATAAAAATAAGATGTAAGAATGTTCTGCTTCCAGATATAAAATCCAGACAGCCACTTTGAATACTGATTGTGAAGATGTGGTGTTATTTAAACCCTACCTCAATCACGATCGGTTTATGTACCATAACTTGTGGCCCATTTGAATGATATAATAATAATAATATATATGAAGTATATATAATAAGCGAGATATGAAGTATCTGTGAGGAGGATCACTTTTTTAGAGTGTAATAATTGCACATCGAGATAGTTGCTTTTTCGTATGTTTCAGTGAAGAATACATTAAAAAGATAGGCGAATTGGATAATTGCGCTAAAGAAGTACTGGAAACAAAGGCAAAAGATTACGATTCTATCTACTTTAGCAATGTATGTATAATGTATATATTACTGATTCGTGATACCGAAGCTATATAAGAAATATATATATTGCCCAATCATGAGAATGTATACCTAACATACATATTGAAATTAAAGTAATATCATTGGGATCGGTTAAGGGACCTGCATGACTGTGTGATTTGTGTGATTTAGTTCACCAATGAATGTGCGAGAATGTCGGTTGGCTGCACACTTGCTGTGATTGATAATGTTTTGGCTGAAAACGTGAGTTCAATTTTTATATAGGCGTACTTAATGTACTTTTTTAAACACGAAATTTTCCATTAAACTGGTGTTTTACTTTTTATCATTTCCATGACTAGTCTCAAAATGGTGTTGCAATAACAAGGTACGCAGTCATTGTCCAACAAGGAGACATGGGAAAAAATACTGAATATACCCACTTAGTCAGTGTTCACGATTTAATAAAGATTGTCTCTCCCACTATGTTTTGGCTAAACTCGATGGGCCACAAGAGAGCTGATCTGATTGGCTGATCGAGACAATAAAAGACAATAAAACTATAGAAATTACTATTATTTCAGAAAGCCAATCACAAAACGTGTTCATATTAGGTATAAGTATTTACTGGAACTATGTAGAAGGCGTTTTTGTAACCACAGAACTGTCTCTAGATCAAGTGACATTTTATACTGTTCGCTTTGCAGGCCACCAGGTCATCACGCAGAACATGATTTTAGTATGGGATATTGTTACTTTAACAATGTCGCTATTGCTGCAAAAATTGCACAAAAGAAGTGGAATATTAAACGGCAAGTGAATGATAATGTTATGGAGGAGCAGGGTGGCAGAGGTGCCCTTTCTATTTTTTAAATATAATTGTTCCTTGAAGAACAACGTGGGTGGATGATCTTGCTAACAACTATGTCATTATCCGTGACTATGCATGTCTAAATTATTGCTTCGATAGTACTGTAGATTATTGCTTTACATCTAAATAAAACATGTTTTGACTGCGGAATTTAAATAAATTTAAAAAATTATTTTGCAAAAGAACAAAAAGTATGGTAACATTGGAAAAATTAACAAAGATGATTTACCTTAATTGATATGATCGTTTCAATAGTTTGTCAATAAAATGTGGAATTTGCCTTATATTTGCCCTTCTTGCGTCCATGACTCGGTTAGCTTACCAGCTGAATTCCGGTAGCTCGATAGCAGGCACACCAATGTTCTCATTTTGTACAAGAAATCAAGTGAAATATAATTTTACATGTTGCACTATTGATGCATTCAGGGTCTTTAAGCTGAAAGCGGTTGTGAAATTCACATCTAATTTTAACCAAGTTTAATAAACTGAAATTTAAATGATTTGTCAAAGGATTCTCTGCATGGTCTAGTTTTTTTTTATAGAGTTATCGCGATAAAATATTCGGATAAAATGTATTATATAATACCTCATTAAATTGTGGTCGTTTAATTGGTTGATTATTGTCACGTGATATTAAATAAAAAGTTCCATTTTCCAAGAGTGCAATGGAAAACGTTCCATTGCACTCCAAGGAGTGCAATAGTTTTTTCCATTGCACTCTCACAATTACCATCCGTCAAAAAACTCTTCGTACAGTCTTCGTAGTTTACTTTAGGCTGGCTGCGGTCCTGAGATGAATGCGAAATAATCCAAATACTAAAATAGGACTCAAATGCGTGTTGTTTTAAATGTCCAATAAATTGGTTTTGAAAAACAGTTGTCTGGTATTATATAAAACAAATATTGAATGTTTTTATTCGTGCAATAGTAAGAATATTTTCATTCGGTGAAAGGTTGATTGTTCCATTCAACGAGGCGTTCCATTCAACGAGGCGTTCCATTCAACGAGGCTTTCACCTCATGAAAATATTCTCACCATTGCACTCATAAACATTCATTATTAGTGTACTATTCTGCTGGTGAATATTATTAAGCTAGCTTCCCGTTATATCTTGTACATTAGGGTACTAATCGTGGACTGGGATATTCATCATGGCAACGGCACACAACATACGTTTCAATCTGATCCAAGGTATGTATTGTCTATGTCTTGTGTGTCTATATAGTGGGAAGATCGCTAAGTGGGGGCACACATATTTACACATTCGTGCTCTAGACAACTAATTTCGTTTGAAATCGGTTGTTTTATGGTCTCTGAATATATCAATAACCCCCACCACCACCACTTATAAATCGTCCGCGACCACTGCTACAAATGCACTCATTTCTATGGCAATCCGCTCAACGTGCATATACAACCGTTTATAATTAACAAGGGTTTCATTACAAGTACTGACACTGACTCGAGACTGTCACATATCAAATAAGAAGATGATTTTTTCTGTGTAGTCTGTGGGATGATAAGTTATTTTGTTTTATTCAACCATGACAAAATGTAAGGGCTTTTACACAAGAACAAGATACAATATGAGATGGAACGGCATCCATTGTAGTACAAACCTCGGTATTACTACCATATGTCATTTTGCTTTATTTAGTGTTCTGTATTTTTCAATACATCGATATGATCATGGTTGTTTCTGGCCAGAGAAAAAATATTCTGATTTTGATTTTGTCGGAAAGGAAGGAGGAGAGGGTTTCAATATAAATGTTGCTTGGAATAAGGTATTATGAAACACTCATTGCATGTTGGAACCTAATTTTTATGAATGTTTTAACCTGAAAAGAACACTGAGATATTACCCCAAAATAAGTAAGGCACCGGCTATAAAATACCTACAACCCCGGTGCGAAGATGTTTTGTGTGGGCATGAAAAATTTGAGGAACATGATGTATTTCAGTAGCATATTAAGAGAGTATGAAATATTTTTAGAAATTTTTTTTATTGTCACAGTCTTAGAACCTAAACTATAAATATAAAAATGTTTCATCATTGATCTTTTTGGGAAAAGTAATCCAGCAATGTTCTCTGTGAATCTTTTGCCTTTCTTTTTCTCTTTTATGTTATGCTCTCTGACTTCAAGTTTTTTAAATTGTATGTTTTCAGCAATTTGTCAATAATGTCTTTTGTGTCAGCTCCAAACCACGCATTGCCTACTAGAGTATCCATATGAAACCTGGGGGAGGGGGTAAATCTCAATTCAGATCAATTTCTTCAGCTTTCACTTTTTTGGTTTCCTGTTGCACGTGGTCAAAATCGTGAGAGATTTTAGCAGCATACACTTTAGCAGCTAGATCACACAATGAGTCATCATCAATTTTACTCTTCAACCAGCTTAGGTTGCTCACAATGAATCAAAATGGGCCAATTATTCTTAAATCTAAAAATTAGAGCAACCTCGTGTCCAGGGTCTTTAACCTACGACGGATGTAAGTAAAGACACTGGCTTCCACCTCGTACCCAGGTGACGAAAGGTGCGCATGGTTGATATTGGAGTTCATTTTCCCTCAAAAACACCACATTGTTTTGCAAATCAAAATGTTTGATCTGAGGTCTTATATATTTTAACATGCCTTCTGTTTCATTTATCAGTTTGCCCATCAACCTTTAGCACAATTCTGCTTCGGATTTGTCACCTGGTTTAATAGTTCCCAGGCTGGTACTGCGGTATCGCACAACATTAATGGCATTTTCATATTTGCTCTCTGAAACCAAAATACCCATTTTTTTTTATTTTTTTCTCCTCATAATCCTTATTTAACTTTCTCCGAAAAATTCTGTGTGAAGTAGCATACTCTTTAAAATGTAGTGGATTGTACATTTTTTACAGGGTTTGATTAATTCAACTACTATTTAATCTAATAATACGGAGGTGTATGAAATATTTTAATTATATTTAAAAAAGCTGCGAAATATTTTTGACAAAGTGTGTGAGAGCATTAAAACCTTTTTAAAAATTTTGATTTATCCTCCGCCCCCGAGTTGTAGATATTTTATGATCGGTCCTTAATAGCTGCGTGTGGTTGTACATAAAGCATCATGAGCAGCCGATCTGCATCTGATTTTTAAACGCGAGCCGAAATCTTACTTTTGACATGCCGGGATGAAAACGTTGGTGTTCTGTCATAATCTCTAAGAAATGAGTGATATTTAGTTAAAAATCAAGCATGAAGTTTATGTACTGTAAATCAGGGCAATCGATTTACAGGTGCTGATTAAATATGTATTTTTTATTTTCTTCATGACTAAATAATGTTGGTGTCTGGTTATAACTCAGGCATATACCTGCACCTGATAGATGATTTTGAAGGCACTAACCAACTGTTCTTATCTACATTCAAGACGCACATGAATGACGCAGATTATATCGCTGTCTTTCAAAGGATTTTACTTCCTGTTGCGTATGAGGTAATAGCGTGTAAAATAAGTAATTTGAACGTCATATGTCGGTCTTGGAGGCCAATAATTCATAAAGGTAACATTAGAATGCCATGTGCGGAATTACTAAGAAGCATTGACGTAACCCTCATGAAAAGGATATTGACAATTACACGTACAAAGGCAATTACCATCATACAAACGCAACTATAGAAAATAATCATTTGGATTTTGCATGCTCTGACTTGTTAACATTAGTAAAAAACTAACTATGTAGTGGCGTAAATGTCACTCTGAAACGGGATATAGGGGTGGGGATGGGGGAGGGAGGTCATTCTCTTAAATCGAGGCTGTTTTCAAAAGAAATTAGTCGGACAAAACACGAATATGCGAATATCCAATTAAAGCGCTTTAGTTTCGCCCATGATTTTCCCCCTATTTTCTCAAATGAACCAGCTTCTTTAAAAAATAATGGCACACATACAAATGTTGTTTCGACTTTTAGTTTTGCCCAGAATTGGTCATAATCTCTGCAGGATTTGATTCTGCTCGAGGAGATCCAAAGGTGAGAAGACTACGACTACGACATCACGACATATGTGGTTCTAAAAAACAATTGATTAACGCCATATTTGCTATTATAATCCTTACATAATAGGTTATATTTGTAACTTGACTTTCAAACTTGTGGACTGTCTCATGAAAGATATAGCTACCAATCATAGATGGATTCGTTTTCGTCTTTTTAAGTTTTTCTTTACACCAGGGTCTATGTGACGTTACACCTGAGGGATTTGCACACTTGACCCACATGTTAATGAGTCTTGCAGCTGGAAAAGTTGTACTTGTTCTTGAGGTACTTCATATATATATACAATACCGTACAAAAAAACTTGTTAATTTGAATTTGGGTTAATTCTAATCAGCCGCTTAACCCTATATTTCTTTTGCTACCATATTATAGGGTGGTTATAATTTGACCTCTGTGGCAGAGTCGTTATGTTCATGTGTAGCAACATTGTTAGGAGACTCTTGTCCATTACTGGAATCTCTTGCTGTTTCAGACAGGTATACAATCCGTCTCTCTTAAGAGTCTGAGGGACAATATAGATCAACCTCGTATGCCGTTGGGAATGGGATGAAATAAGATCACTTGGACTTCACAGAGACGCGGACTTGATATAAGTCTAGTCATGTGCTTGTTGACACAAAAATCTGATGCAAAATTGATTGAGGATTACCCTGTCTTTGGTTACTTTGCTTTTTGATTACATGAAATACCAAAAAGGGCAACGAGAAATTTGTTGCTGCATGGTTGAGCCAGAAATGAAACATTTTCAAAATAAGCGTTTGTATTTGGAGAAGTCAAGGCCTGCAGAGCATACAAGAAAAGAGGCTTTTTGCAATGAAAGGTGTAATGTGAAAGCCGGTTTGGGAGATGCCAGAGTTCAGAGGGTTACTTGTTATAGTTTAGTCTGAGCACAGTGATATAACTGAAATTACAATAGTTCTATGTTCTAACACTTAAAATTGTTTTAGTGCACTTGATTCTATCACCTCCACCGTTGGTGTTCATTCAAACTACTGGAAAAATCTAAAAGAGAATGAGACAGTTGATTAATGGCCAAGAAAATATAATATAATCGGTATAGGATGGCAGTCTGAACCACAGTATAGGGAATGGACAGTAGGGCCACTCAGCAGTGCAACACGGCGCCCTATCCTTATACAGTTTAGTGGCTGCCGCCAGCCAGTTCAGCGTTCTTATTGGCCAGAAAATGCAATTGACTGGCTGGCATGATGGTAATGAGATGCGTGGACACACAAACTTCATTTGAGTGGCTCTACTGTCTTTTCCCTATACTTTGGTCTAAACGCTTGTAGATAATAAATATCAAAGTACATAAAAATGCATGTGTCATGGCTGGACGCTCAAATAATTTTCAATTCATGTACACAAATTTTAATAGAAAATAATGAGTTTATAGGAAAAACGGTGAATGTAAATTGAAGAATTCTTCTTTTGTTTATGATATTTTCTGTGTATGGAAATTCGAGTATCGAAGGAGTTTTCGTTTCGTTTTGGCAGCGAAAGATTCTAGTCAATAACTTATTATTACCTTGCAAGCTGGTCTTGAAGCGGCAAAATGGGGGCTGGGAATTGCCTATTTTTGCTGTGAAAATAGGACACCATGGATTGGGACTGGGATTTATGGGCCAAAAAAAAACAATGGAAAATGGGAATGGGATTAAGATTTGAGCAAGACATCTACTAGGACCCTGTTTACACAATAGGAAAAGTTTCCGGATTTGTAAAAATATACGGATTCCTTGTCTTTCAGGTCTACGGCGTTTACACTGCACAGCTTCACACAGCGATTGTCATTTACAATAAGCACAAGCGTGATTCTACCGATCTTATTTTTTGATTTTTTGACCGATTTTGCCCCCTTTGCAAGGGTAGTAGACACTTTCCCAGTTAAGATTTTGGGAAAATGCCTTCTGTACAAAGTACCCTGGCTGCAAAATGTTTTTGAATTCTTGTACAAATTTCTACAAAAAGGGAACATTACTTTACCTAGCCTTTTACCTGTACATGTTCCTATACCAATACCTATTTTTTGGTTTCACTGGGGCATTTTGCTGTAAATCTGAGTGGGGGTCAACCCAAAATGTATTGATGATTATACTGTACTGGAGTGAACAAATCTCACGAAATCGCACATAATTGCAACCAAAAAAACGTTCAACACATACAGTGAAAAATTATCTCCCTCCAGTGACTGTGTACATATGATGTCGTAACGTTACGTTACATATACGGGCATGTTACATATACGGGCATGTTACATATACGGGCTACATTGCGTAATCCAATTTACACATCCACAAATTGCGTGTTGAGTTACATTATGTCGACGTGTTGACTAATCTATCGTGAAATTTACACATGCCTGAAATTATGTCGAACTCTGTTGTAAAGCGCATTTTTAAAATTGAGTTATAATACATTTTCTCGAGTTCTGCGCAAACATATTTTATTGTACTTATATCTTGATATCCTATGATACAATACGGCAATTAAGGAATTTTATGTTCTCATTTCGTCTGAGATATTATAACATTGTCAGCTAATGAAGCATTTAACCATGGCATTTATTCGGCGCGACTTTCTGTCTTATGAATCAAAATACATGCGTTTATATATTGTTTCTGGCATAATGTAACTTTTCCATTTCACTGATGCGGTCAAAGCTGAATGTCGTTAGACAAACTGTTGTATATCTAGTAACGCAAGCTGAGCCAGACTTGTGCGTCATGATAATATTTTTAAATCTATGCGTGCGTGTGTGCATTTCTCGATACCAAGTGTGGCAGGAATGTGGGGTGGATTCTCGCAATATTCAAGAATAATCTATGACTATACGAACATCCATGACTGTATAGCCATGGATGTTCGTATAGTAATAGATTATTCGATCGAAGCTTCGTAAAACAAACCTCAGCGTCGCGCTTTCCAAGCTGAAACGCTATACATGTTAACATTAGGGCTGGTTGAGGGGATTCTCAGGTGCTCGACCAGCTTCTGTGCTCACAATAAATCAACTGAACACAATTTACTGTCACGATTATTTTTTTAATTTGTGTTATAAAAGTACAACATCGAATGAGATAAAGATATATTACTGGGTGGGTATGTCGCATTAAAAAAATTATTCTTACACTATTATGGAAAAATCTCGAAAGTTGCAACAGAATTGTGTGCTGTTATATGCAAAATAAAAATCAAAAAACAATATAAAAATACAATTTACGTCACTTTGTTAGTCACGCAAAATATTTTTGTAGGAGGCGCTGTATATGCTAATAATCCTAACGTCCACGCTTACGTAATAAAATAGACAAGCCCAGGGCGCGGTAAACGAAGTGCTTTACTGCGCCCTGATAAACCAATTTCTGCGTGATCAAAGACTTATAACGTCACGCTAACGATTAGTATAAATAAAACTGAACTTGTCCCAAAAATTAAAATCTTACTGCTATTTGGATATGCTACTTTGAAAAAGCTACAAATCTCCGAATAACATTGGATGCTCGAATAACATTGGATGTTAACATTGCGTGCTGGTAATGGAATATATTTGATTTGGCATTTATTTATGAAAGAATCTTTAGCTGAGTCTGCACTTTGACGATTATTTCAAGAGAAAATATATAACAATTATTAAAGGTAAGCCATACGTTTCAGTCATTGCATTGAATATAGTTTAATAAATATTTATTGCTGCAGTATAAATAATTATTAAGTTCCATGTAGGTTTTCCCTCCTATTCCCTCGCGGGTAATCAAAAGTGGTGTACATATTTTTTTTCGAAATTGAAAAGTACAGGAATAAGCAGGGTCAAAATTCTGACTTGTCCAAGTTTTGCATAATTTATTAACATTAAAAATTCCCAGAGGTTACTTTACAGTGTGAAATTGTTTAACAACACATTTAATTGACAAGGTTTACACATAACGAAATAGAACGTAAACTAGCTTAAATGCCATATCATCAATTTCTTCCTTCAACGTGTCCGCCTTCAAGTTCCACGCATTTTATTAGAGACCTTTAGATTGGCGTTTACGGCAAACGGCAAACCTCATGCATGTTCTTTCTTATAAAATCGAAATCATGAACCGTGAAATGTTCAAACTATACGATTTATTCAATAAATGAAAAATACTGATCTTCGATGTATTTGTATGACCACCAAAAGGTATCACTGACGGATAATAGTTGAGGGCCTCAATCTGTTGGACTCAGGAAGATATGATGTTAAACTTTTGGTAGAGAGTAACAACTTGCAAACTGGCCTATTGCTTAAATAACTATGCTACAAATTTCCGGAGGGAATTTTTTTTGGGACACCCTGTATAATGTGGCGACCTCCGAGGAACCCCCGAGGGAACCCCGAGGCGGTGCAGGTATTTGACTGCTTGAGCCGGTGCGGCCATTTGAGACGAACGAGTCAAAAAAACCAAACGGGCCGAAAAGTGCAAAACGGCCAGAAACGCTTTTTAGCCTGCGCTCCCTCACCATTTTTGACGTACACGTACATTACGAGACACTGGTCTTACATATCGTAAAGGAGATATGTTTCCAGGCCGAGACATTGTCGAGGGCTGGAGGAAACAGGGGTAACTACAATCCTGGAAATTAATTCGTAGACTTAACTAATTTTAATGGTATTTCCCAATCCCCCCCTCCTTTTACAATGTCGGAATTAAGGTCACACACCATACAAATAGACGCTCGCTTTTCCAACATTGTTCGCAGGAGGGGGGGGGGGGGGGGTTAGAATCACAATTCAATTTTTTTGCGAAAGGCGGATTATTATGCTGAAACATATAAAAGATAGTTTAACGTTTTGAAGTCTACGAATATTTTTTCTAGGATTGTAGGTGTAGTTAATTAGGGGGGTTGTTTATTCATATACTATTCGCGTTTTTCCATACGATTTTTTTAAATCGATTGTTTTTCTCGTCGGGCAGAACGCGATATAATAGACACCCTTCTAATTATTGTTCTAGCTACGCCTGTGCGGGAGGCTGCTATTTACCTATATGAGCCTGAGGCTAATAATCGTTTTAGTACATACAAATGTGAAAAAGGTAACAAAAATTTTGGCTAAAAAGGTTGAAGTATTTGTATTGTTTTATGTATTGTTTTAAAAATTTCATAACTTGTGATTATTGTTTTTTACTTATTCCTTAAACACCTGGGGCCGGTTGTATAAAAAAGTAATTAAAGTTAACTATGATTAGGGGAAACGTCAACCAATCAGAACCACGTACCTTCTACTTAATTACTATTTAACTACAAAACAGTGATTAAAAAAGTGATTAAGAGTTTTATACAACCGGCCCCTGGTGTTTTGAAAACTGCATCGAGCCACCTTACGTTGATGGTTGAATAACTGGAATCATTCCTTTCGTTTACTATTAAGGTGTTAATTTTTATTTCTTTTGCAGCAAATGTAGGATGACTATCAAGATTACTTTATAAATTGTAGTGAATTTACGTTGCCATGCAAGAACACATGTGTGCTGCATAAGCATTGCAAGCTTTGTGGAAAATCGTTTGACTCGCAATACAAGTGTCGAAGGCACTTTAAAGAAGCGCATCTAAATAGAGTTATTGTCGTAAATGGTCAGTCTTGTTTTCCTTGCAAATTAAATCATGGCGAAAGTGGTTGTGGTCGAGCTCATTATCATTGCCCGAAATGTAAAAAGACTATAATTAATCGAAACAGATTTTTAAAACATTACGAAAATCATTTCAGTGAAAAATAAATAAAATCAAGCGCCACACCACTCTTGGAAGAGAAAGAGAGTTCGGCGACGACTGAGGAAATAGAAGAGCCCAAGCCGAAAAGGCAAAAATCAGAAAGAAAAGAGTGCCCAGCGTGCAAAAAAGTAATGGATGTGGGAAGCCTTCCAAGGCATCAAAGAGACATCCACAAGAAAATAATTCCAACTAATGTTTGCGTTGATGAAACAAGAGGAATTTATATGGTGCGCAAAAGTTCACATGGAGGCGTTAGTTATCCACTTCATGTCCGGAAATGTGTTTGGTCTCCAAGTGAAGAAAGTGGCAACAAAAATGCCTTTTGTGAAAGCAACAGTTGCCGAGATTACATGGGAGTTGCCTGGAGAAGTGGCATGAATGCTATGGAATGTCACCACATCAGGGAAGTTGGTGTGAAAACAATGTATAAAGAAAAAGTGCAACTACGCAGAAGTGATCTTGATGACCTTTCGTGTGAAGGAGAATTTAAAATGATAAAAGAAGAACGCATCAATCAATGCATATCTCTTTTGCAAGCAGCATCTGAAAACAAAGCAGATTTAATTGTCAGTTTTGAAGATGGCGAAAGATACATTCATTTTTCTGTATACGATGGCGGCGTCCACTATTATTCCAAACTAGGAAGAGTTATCGTAACATGTGACCTCAAAAATGGACAACTCGATTGTGGATGTTGTCGCCGTAAACGTGGTTGTGTACATAAGGCTGTTTGTTTGTGGTATCTGCGCAGTGTCGACAAGTTGGACGATTCCGTAGTTTTAGAGACGACGATAATAGCAATGATATAGGAGACGAGAGTGCTGAAACAGATGCATCGTTTGACAATAATGGACTTTTTTATCCTCCTACTGACGAACGTATGGTTGCAAACATGTGCAAATACCTAAAAGCAAATAAAAGAATTCCAATGTCAGCCACTCGTGATAAATCTAAATCCGTTCCTCGACGTTACACTCCCGTTGAAAAGAGATGTCCGTTTTGCGATGTTCACCTGAGTAAGCCCATACGAATAACGGCAAAAGCAACGGTAGTTACGATGGATTTTGTAATAACCAACGCAGAAACATATTTTGTGAAATGTGGGTCTTGTGAGATGTGCTTCCGCTACCAAGAACACGACGAAGGCGTGCATAATTTTAATGATACCTTTTTAATAGGATTGGACGTGTGCAACTATTTCAGAGAGAGCCTTCAATGTCACATACCAATTGGCAGCGCGACCGAAGTTTTAGAAAGGAGTTTGAAAACTAAGTTAAACAGCCGTACGATCCTTAATGCTTTTCTTCATTTTGATGCTCTAAGTTGCCACGAATACAAATTTAACTGCTCAATATGTGGACATCACCCTGCCATCATGAACATGGATCTAAACCGTAAAGTATCATTTCAGTGTCCAGCAGAATCGTTGCGCCTTCCAGACGAGTACGAGCAAGATTCGGAGGAAAATGATGTTGTAGACTGTGAATTGTTTTGGGAAAATGTTGAGTTCTCTATGATTGTCCGAGGGTTTCCGGGGGTTGCAGTGCAAGAGTTTTGTGTTAAACCAGATTTGTTGAACTGGTCACCGTTTATTGGCAGCGATACGAGAGAAAGCAAACGTGTATTCAATACAGAGCACAGAAAAGTTAAAGTGGAAGACGGAAAAATCGAAGACGATTGTCGCGAAGTAACTGAAGAAAGATTGCTGGAGATGCTTCACCATTCAACGCTGAAAGAGGTACGATCCTTTGCCAAAAAACTTGGGCTGACTGGAACTGGCAGCAAGCTAGACATTATTATGAACATTAAAAATGCTGTTCAAAATAACGATGAGAAATTCAAGAAAGCTTTCAGCAAATTATGGGGTTGTTCTGGAGGATGGGCATCCAGAACTTGCCCCCATGGCGTTGTTTATGCATTGAAATTCCTTATTCGTTCAGAGAGTCCCCGTGATTATGTCGACATTTTGCTGTCGATGAAACACCAACCAAACGTCACAATAGTTGATGTTGCAAACCTGGTCGCGGCACACGGTAATCGTAGAAAAAATGGAATGTGTTCGCCTAACAGCGGTATGTTGATGGAACCAACACCCGAAAATGTTCAAGAAGCAAAGGCACGTCACTTAGACATTTCGTTGGATTGGTTGAATGTTCAAGGTTCAGAAAATACAGCGGTTACTGGCCACCCAATTACTGGTTCAAACGACCACTTCTGTTTATTTGACCGATTTCATGAATGCAATCCCCAGAATGAGCGTGAGGTGTTGCGGAGAGTAACGCATGTTAGACAGTTAAACGGTTTGATAAACACCCAACTTCAAGAGCAGTTATACAATGTGTTTAAAAGAGATAGCCGATTCTTAAACTCTATGACTCCTGTTAATCATATTTTTTTATTCCGATCAAATATTGACTTGCTGAATGAACGTATTAATGAAAGAAACATCAGTAATATTGCCCAGTTATCATCGTTCGCAGTAACTGAAGATCAATTTGGACGAGCCATATTTGACAAAACAAAACGTGCACCCGCAACAACACCCACGAAAGCAACAACTACTTCTACGAAGCAGCCCGATATGTCAGATACAAGCCTACTACCTCCTGCCCAAACTTCCGAAATTGAAGAAACTCTACAAAGTGAGATAAAAAGTGCATCGCAAAGTCAAGTTATTTTGACAGATTGCCCAAGCAGTCCAGACGATGATCCATGCGTATTTTACAGTCGACCACCAGATACGTCAAATGAACCTCGCGTAATGAATACAACCAACTCTCCAGAATTTGAAGAATTACAGACTGAGGAAGACTTCTGGATAAAAGAACTGGGTTTGCACATCATTGACAAGACGATTTTAGAAAAAGGACATTGGTTGAATGATCGCATTATGCTGGCGGTGTTTAAGATCCTGCGTGCCCACCCTTGTACAGCTGATATTGGCGGACTACAAGACCTGATTCCCGCAGTCAAATACGGATTCCGGAAAGAAAACTGTGTACATTTTGTCCAGATTGTAAATGTCCGTGGCAATCACTAAGTAACAATATCGAACATCAAGTCCAGGAATGGTGATGTCTGCATATACGATAGTTATATAAACCTGAATCGAAAGGGCGGTAAAGTCAGCTATCCAATCAATGTTGAGCAATGTGCCTGCAAGTTGGCAAGCTCAGTTGGCTTTTTTAACATGGCTGTGGCTAACGTTCAGCAACAAAAAGGTGGTGCTGCTTGTGGTCTGTATGCAGTGTCAAACACCATTGCGCTATGTTTTGGAGAGGATCGTCTCACATTAAGATGGAATCAAGAAGTCATCGGTCCTAATCTTATGCGGTTGTTTGTTGATCGAGATTTTGCAACATTCCTGGTTTCTACGAGCAAACGGAGAGATCCACCTATTGAGAAGTATCTTTTTGAGTGGGTGTGCTGGGTGCATTGTCATTGTACCTCGCCAGATGATGGGAAGCTAATGGGACAGAGCAAGAAATGCAAGAGGTGGTTCCACAGAGATTGCGAGCAGGGAAATTTCGATGATCCCGAATGGAAATGCATCAAATGCACCAAACGAGAAGAAGAGGCAAAAAGATGGAAAGAGGCCCGACGTCAGGAAAGAGAGAAATGCTTCATAAAATTACGCGAGGTGTCCAAGAAAAACGAAGATCATCAGGATTTAGTGGCACTGTACGATAAATTAAACGAAGTAGCATTTAACGGCGAGCTTCCTCCTGGTAATGACAACGTTGGTTTTGTAGGTATCAAGGAGTTCAACAATTGTACAGGTGAGAAGAAGTGCCATGGGGACCTTGGTATTACTTACAGTCATGGCGAATTTATGTTCATCATAATCTTTCCAGAAACACACACTGACAAGTTAACAATTTTCAAAACGCTGATTCATGAAATGGTGCACGCAAAGATGATAAAGCAAAACATCAGGGGAAGGTCACACGGGAAAGAATTCAAAAGTCTTGGCAAACAAGTATCACGTGCGCTGCGATCAAGACTCCAGGAGTTTCACAAACCATACTGTGATATGGAAATTGATGAAACGGACATATTTAAGGCTAAGGTAGCGTGGTAAAGCCTAGTTTCCATTTGCTCGTAGCTGTCGTAGCCAAGTCATTGTCGACGATGTGACATAGTCTAGATCTATCTTTTCGTTTGTGGACCGTATTCAAATTAGTCATATTAAGTGTAGATCAGCGTACATATATTTTATCACATCGGTCACTTTGATATATAGAAGACACTCACGACTTAATGGAAACTAGGCATTAGACTTCATAGCATACTGTGGATCTATTACCGAACAGTTATGGGGACATTATCTACTTTATACTAGAATTGGTTAAGAGCGGTGGACGAAATCGCCATATCTGTGGGATATGAGAAATTATTAAGGCCTCGACTAGTGTTGCTTCGGTAGATAACACAAACTGTGCCTTAATAATTCCTCATATCCTACTCGACCTCACTAAATGATTGTTTAATGTGCTACGAAAGGAATAGTATAATTGTTTTAAAATATAGTCCTATAGCGGGTAATTATGCACAATCATAGCATGTATTTCAAACAAAATCCATGTCAAAATGTCCAACAAATATTCGGTGTGTTCTTGTACTGTTTTGTGTTTCAAAATTTTAAGAAAATAAAATATAATCAAACGTTTATAAACAGTATTGCTTACAAAAAGATATCAGATACTATATATGTAAACTTTTCTAAAGCCTTTGTGAATAGAATTCTTTGCTTTTATGCACGAATATTTCATAATAAATGATATTCACAAAAAATTTTTTTTCGGTGCTATTTCTAAACCAGTTTCTATCTGTTAAAAGAATTTACGAACTTGTAAAAGATGGTTAGAGGTATTTCTGGTATACGCGGGCTCTGTGTTAATCTACGGGCTCTATGTTAATATATACTGGCTCTATGTTAGTATACTCGGTCTATGTTACATATACGGGCTCCATGTTACATATACGGGCTCTATGTTACATATACTAGCTCTATGTTACATATACTGGCTCTATGTTACATGTACGGGCTCTATGTTACATATACGGTCTCTGTGTTACATATACGGGCTCTATGTTAATATACGGGCTCCATGTTACATATACGGGCTCTATGTTAATATACGGGCTCCATGTTACATAAACGGGCTCTATGTTACATATACGGGCTCTGTGTTAATATATGTGCTCTATGTTACATATACGGGCTCTATGTTACATATACGGGCTCTATGTTACATATACGGGCTCCATGTTACATATACGGGCTCCATGTTACATATACGGGCTCCATGTTACATATACGGGCTCTATGTTAATATACTCCGTCTATGTTACATATACGGGCTCCATGTTACATACGGGCTCCATGTTACATATACGGGCTCCATGTTACATATACGGGCTCCATGTTACATATACGGGCTCTATGTTAATTTTCTCCGTCTATGTTACATATACGGGCTCTATGTTACATATACGGTCTCTGTGTTAATATACGGGCTCTATGTTAATATACGGGCTCCATGTTAATATACGGGCTCCATGTTACATATACGGGCTCTATGTTACATATACTGGCTCTATGTTACATATATACGGGCTCTGTGTTAATATACGCGGGTTCCATGTTACATATACGGGCTCCATGTTACATATACGGGCTCTGTGTTAATATACCGGCTCCATGTTACATATACGGGCTCTATGTTACATATACGGGCTCTATGTTACATATACGGGCTCCATGTTACATATACGGGCTCCATGTTACATATACGGGCTCCATGTTACATATACGGGCTCTATGTTACATATACGGGCTCTATGTTACATATACGGTCTCTGTGTTAATATACGGGCTCTATGTTAATATAGGGGCTCCATGTTACATATACGGGCTGTATGTTAATATACGGGCTCCATGTTACATATACGGGCTCTATGTTAATATACGGGCTCCATGTTACATAAACGGGCTCTATGTTACATAAACGGGCTCTGTGTTAATATATGGGCTCTATGTTACATATATGGGCTCTATGTTACATATACGGGCTCTATGTTACATATACGGGCTCTATGTTACATATACGGGCTCCATGTTACATATACGGGCTCCATGTTACATATACGGGCTCTATGTTACATATACGGGCTCCATGTTACATATACGGGCTCCATGTTACATATATGGGCTCCATGTTACATATACGGGCTCTATGTTAATATACTCCGTCTATTTTACATATACGGGCTCTATGTTACATATACGGGCTCTGTGTTAATATACGGGCTCTATGTTAATATACGGGCTCCATGTTACATATACGAGCTCTGTGTTGATATACGGGCTCTATGTTACATATGCGGGGTATTTTATATACATAATGCGTATATTACAAGTTATATGTTTTAAGTTATAACATGTTAAATATTATTATATATTAGACATTATGTTATATATACATGTTTATGCATATCAAGGTTTTAAAACAAGTGTAAATATACGAATGCCGATTGCGTAATGTGTAGCAATCTCATAGCCCGTATATGTAACACGCCCGTATTGGTAACGAGCCCGTATATGTAACGTAACGTTACCACCCCTGCTCACTGTGTATCGATTTGGAGTTGACCCCAGTAAAATTTATGACGTCACACGAAACCCAAGAATTTTAATAGCTATTTGAAGTTATTTGAAGTAACAGGATTCGTACAAGACTACAAGACTTGAATGTCCTTAAATGTCCTGGAATTTAGAAATAAAGATTCAAGGTCTTGAAAGTCCTTGAATTTATAAAGAAGTGCTTGAAAGACCTTGAATTGTCTTTTAGTTTCAGAGCACTAAATTTTTGGCATATGGAACACTTTTGACATGAAAATTAAATATTCATCACTTGTAAATCTGTATCAAATTCATTTAGGTTGCAGTTAGAACATTATTTGACAATTCTTTTAAATTTCTAGTCCAGTTTTTGAATTTCCTGATATATGACCTTGAAAGTCCTTAAAACGTCCTTCAATTTTACTCTCGTTCACGTGTACGAACCATGAGTAAGATCTTCGGATTAATGACCGGGGGGTTGTTAAGCCTATCAGAGGCCACAATCATAATTTTCAATATGGAGGACGGAGGTCATACATCTTTAGTCGAGCAATTTGTGAGCATAACAGGTGCTACTGAGCGTAGAGCCCAGACATTATTGGAGGTTTGCAATGGGAATTTAGAAATGGCGATAGGCATGCACTTAGAAGAGCCAGAATCATCTAGAAATCAAACTCAAGGAGAGAGCACAAGTCATCAGTGTATTGGGTGAGTTCATTTTCAAGCCCTGAAAACATCACCGCGGAAACATTAGGCGTCATGTCAGTGTTTCTTTATTAATGTGAACATTTCCGAAACAAAACTTGCTTTCAAAAAAATATTATAACATGCTCAAAAATTGTTTTGCTAAGCAGTATTGGCACAAGCAAATTTACGCATGATGGACCTTGATGATGCCTATGAAGGTATTAATTTTCTACTATGTTTTCTATGAATTTCCCCACATTTTAATGTTTCATTGTTTTCAACAGGCAAAACAGTGTTCTCTCAAGTAAGCATGTACAGGCAATGTTTAGGTATAATTTAAAAAACAAGCAAGACTGCTTTATGAGACATTTTATGAGATATTTTATTAGGATCTTTGTAGGATACTGGCAGGATCTAGGGTGTCAGTCACAAAATCAAGTCCGTTTTGTGTGAGTTGGGAAAGTAATATTGAAAGTGGGACATTTTGGTTGAACTAGAGAAGGATCAATGTTTTGTCAAATTTCTACAGCACAGAATGAACATACAGCCTCCATTATTTTTGAAGTCAGTAGATAGTGGCACCCCTACTTTTTTGCAGGCCGCACAGCAACATAAATAGAATTTATTACACGGTGGCCCAAAGGTATGGATTTTTGTTACTTCAGATGATAAACTGCAACAAGAGGTTTTGGCCTAAGATTTTTATTATTATGTGCAAACACCCATCGGCCTTTTTGGGAATAAGCTTCCTCAAAGATAAAGAAGTTAGCTTTCACATAGACCAGATGGTCCCACCAGTTGCAAGCCCCCATTTACCTGTTCCATTGGCCTACCGAGAAAAACTTAGCGCCCATGTACAGAGAGAAACTTAGCGCCCACTTACAAGGCCTCAGACAAGAAAACAAGATTGTTGAACCTAAGAACCACTGCCCATGGATCTCCAATGTTGTCATTACAGAAAAGAGACAAAAGGGAAAAAGTCACATGAACGTAGATCTGACAGAAGCAAACAAGGCTCTCCACCACACAGAACGCAGTGTAGAAACAATACAAGAGATCAGACTCAAACTACAAGGAGCCACCAGACTCTCTTCAGGACATTTACATGGGTCATGGGTACCGGTATCACAAGATTGGTCTAGCAGAAGATTCATGGTATGTTGGTGCATCTCAAACTCATGAAGGGCTGCATTGATTCAAGATTCTGTTTTTTTGTGGCTTTCCCAGCTACTGAATTATTCCATGACCATGACAGAGTGAAGGCTGCACTAACTGACTTTCTTGGGTGCATGTCAACGTCTTGCTGCATCCACATCAACATCTTAGTATGAGGACAGATACCAAAGAAACAAGAAGCAAACCTTGATGCATGCCTTACCAGCCTGGAGGAGAAAGGTCTGATGCTTAGAAGAGAAAATGCACCTTTGGAGCAACCTCAGTGTCACCATTTTCTCCAAAGGAAGCAGGACTATCCCAGAATGCCGATGTAGTCAAGAGCTACCTGCAAGCTTGACAGCTTAATGCCCGCTTCATGTACAACACAGAGAATGCCTAGTATACACAAATCACCAAGCCTGTGAGAGACCTCATCAAAAAGAGCACTAAATTTCTTTGGACTGCCCAATCCAAAAAAGCATACAAAGAAATCCTTCAGACCATGGCCAGTAGCACAGCCCTGACACTATTAAAATAGATTGTTTTGGTACTTATAATCTGGAATAAACTGAAAAAATGAAAATTTTAAAACTTCAATACCCGGGGAGGGGGAGGGGGAGGGGGTTGTGTCTTTTACAACAACTGAAGTTAAATATGCCTAGCATGCAAAACTTAAGCTGCTTTGTGTTTCAAAGTTGTCTACTTTTTTATACACCCTGTATTTATAGCTCTACCCTGAGCCATAATATAGGTAAAGGACAGATTTGATGTCTGAACATTGAAGAACATCAATAGACAGGGATAGAAAAACATAAGGTTCAAATAAGACTGTTGCTTTAGCGACATTGGAGAACAGTTGTGAAGATTTTGAAGATTTGTTGTAAAAAAACTGAAATAAAACATATTTGCTGTAGTTGACTGGAATATTACAAATATAGATGGGAATAATGGCAGACAAAAATACACAGTCACATTTATCTTATAAAAACATCCCACTCAGATCTGATTGGGAAAGTTCCTTCAGTTATTATTTCAATTCTGTAGCTGCGTCCATTCAGTGGACACTATATTGTCTAGCTAACACCCTGGGATGCTTTAAATGGATGGGTGTACTATACAGTCAGACCAAGGTACAGGTATAAGAACAGTATTTAAAATTGCTTTATTGCTCTTGATAGTAGACACTTTGAATTTCTTCCTTTGTTAGGGATGATTCTGTAAGGGCTCCTATTCCTCAAACAAGAGGTGTTTTGGTGGAAGGGCCTTATAGTAGAGGTAAATATTTACCCATGCAACATAAGTTGTTTATTGGTGTTGGTTATTTCAATATATGTGCATCAATTGTACAATACATTGTTGTGGCTAACATATTTGTGAACAATTGCAATGAATCAGTGTGAAATATCTGCTCTTTTGCAAATATCAAGAAAATGTGTAAAGTAATTTATTATTTTTCTATTGCTAGATGAACCATTGTCATTGATATTTTTTGAATCTTTGCATTTATTTTAAATATTTTTAAACTGGAGTGAGTGTAGTATTATTTCTGGCTCTGGGGGTGCACCTTCTTCAATTTGCTAATAGGCTTTCAGGTTGTTTGAAATTACTTTTAATAGACATGTAAAAGTTGATTAATTTCACAGCTACAGACAGTGGCATGGTTAGGGGGGGGGCAAGGGGGGAGGGGTAACCGCCCCCCCCCCCCCAATTGTGTTCAAGACCATTCCAAAAGTCTAAATCCATGTAGAAGTTGGGGCAGACCCTCTAGAATTCCTTCGCCACTCGCTGCTTGCCCCCCCCCCCCAAAACAATGACCCTGGCTATGCCACTGCCTACAGATGCCCCCCCTTCCCAATTAGAACCAGACCTTGTACTAAAATCAATGTAGGTGGGAAAATTGTTGCCTTTAGAGGTTTGTGAAAACTGAGAATATTAAGTTTTAATAACAGTAATTGACATTTTTATTGAATAATTTAAAATAAAGCAATATGTTGTTTTAGTAAATCGGCCAAGACGACATGGTAATCAGTCGGTATTTGATGCATTCAGAGACTTCCAAGCTGAGGCCAGTATGTACAACTTATAAGTAAACAAAGTTTCAAATCCTGGAGATTCGCTGTCTCATATCTACCTTTTTTAAATTACTCTCTGTCAGATAGCAAATAGAAAATCATTAAGCTAGATTGAGGTTAAAGGCCACTTAAATTAAACGTCTTTTGCACAAGGAGAGTCAGGTTTGCGCAAAAATTTGTACCCATCCTTGTCGTGTGCATGACAGGATCAGTTCAAATATGACAGGGAAAATTCACCAATGTAAACATCACCACATTTTGCATAAACCTACATCAACATATTAAATAATGGGCGATTGTATTGTGGTTTCGTAAATTCTCCAAAACATGCATTTTGTCAACTTAGATAAAATATTGGTTGTAAAATACAATCGTTAAAACGGAAAATCTAGTGTATGAAACGATGGTGATGCAACTCAAATAGTTAAGTATTACTGACAGAGTCAAAAACCTGAAATCAGTAATGTTTTATTTTATTAGAAAGCAGCATGCTTTTTTAAATATATGATTAGAAACGTTTGTTTGAATTTTACTTTTAGCCTTTTTACTTATTTTTATCGCAGAGGAATATGAACAGAAGTTAAGTGGCAATGCTGGCAAGGGCAAACGCAAGACTCTAAAGGATCTCTTCAAACCACCTCTAGATATTATGCACAAGGGAACATTTGAGACGGTGAGTAAGATGCTGTTTTTTCAGATGCTGTTTTTTCAGCTAGCCACCTTTTATGACACAATCATGTGACAATGGTGAGTGATGGTCTAGAAGGGGTAAATTGGGAGCTAGGAATTGGCTATGTTGTGCTTGGAAAGTAGAGATTCCACTAGGATTGGAGTTCATTGGCCAAAAAACAATAGAAAATGGGATTGAGATTTGAGTCAGCCACTAGAATTATAGGATTTGTGCATTTAGACAATGTGATTTGATCAAAATTTGGGTTGGAAATGGAATTGAACCCTTCCCCTTCAGGACCCTATTAAGTGAGTCGATGGCGAGTTTAGAACCACTGAAAAGATAATGAAATGTTTGAACCGACGATTTGCGTGATTAGTTTGCACTAGCTATTGTCATTGCTAAGTGAATCGATCCACGATATGGAGAAAAACGGTTTGGCCATCATTTACCATCTACAACATTGATGTCGTACTGGCGTCCTTTTTCTTTAACAAACACCGCTCGTTTTGTACTATGTTTCAATTTTTGATTTTCATTGAGAAAAGCATTTTTATTTGTTACAGTACAAAGTTTTCATCTCTGACCATTGATTTACCCTTTATTGATGGAAAAGTACACACAATAGACACATTTTAAGATAGAAAAGATGTATGAAAACACATGTCAATATACACTTAGACATGCGTGTATTATTAGCGTAGATAAAAAGGTAAATTTGATGTTGAAGATTTGTTTTCTAAATTTTATGTACACTGAACATATTTTGTGAAGGCAAAAGTTGCAGGAGAACAAGAAAGAAAATGGTTGTTAATAAATATCCAGGACAGCAAGGAATTTAAATGTCAGCAGTTGAATAGAGATGTTTGGAGTAACGAAGCTGTGAGGAATATTATGGCTGAGCATTTTATTCTCTGGCAGGTAAAATTGTATACAGTAGTTATAAGCAATATATAATAATTAATAATACGTACATAATTATAAATTAAAATATGTAATTTCTGTATATGTAACTGGAGAGGGCGGCTACAGTACTTTTTCAGTACTTTTGAAGTGTGAAATACAGGCATGGATTTTTTTCTGCAAACCATTAAGGCCTGTTCAAACGAAAACATGTTGGTCCAACATCGCCCAACATTGTTGGATGCAACATGTTGGCCTCGTTTAATACCATGTTGGAAGATGTTGGCTTTAAACTTGCTTAAAATTTCGTCCAACATCATGCAACATTTTTGGGCCAACAATGTTGCATGATGTTGGCTTCGTTTGAACAGGCCTTTAGAGACATAATTAACTACACATTATACCGCACTAACCGTAATTTAAGTACTTTGAAATGCAGTAGTTTCAAGCGGTGGTAAGCCACCACTAAGGGCGAATGAAACGCATGACTAAGACTACTTTAAGACCAACCCAACTCAAGTACAGGACATTTTGTCATTAGAAATGGCAGTTCACCCCAAGTGAAGCGTTTTTGAAATAAGAAGCGTAGTCCACTTTCCATACAACCGCTCCTGTTATTTTCTTCTAGGTATACCATGATAGTGATGATGGTGACAGATATATTCAATTTTATCACGTTACAAAATTTCCTCATCTCGCAGTTCTTGATCCTAGAACAGGTACAGGTATTAGGACGGTTAAAATAAATGTCGTATTTTTATTCGATAAACTTGCTCATGAAATTACATTGTTGTATACAGCCTGCCATACTGACAATATTAACTACTTGTTAACCCAGGGCGAGGTCTTTACCGGGAAATATTAAACCGTGGTTTAATATTTTTCCGTAAAGACCAAGTAGCAGTAGCGTAGGAAAAATCCGTCCGGCGTGATTTTAATCACGTGAATGTTGTGTTAGATTGTGTGTTAGAATGGTTAGAATGTTAGATTGGTTCCCAGATTGGTTCTTAGAGCAATATAGGGCCTAAAAAATTACATTTTTCCCTGGAAGAATACACCAAGATTAACCAGATAGTTTCACAATTTCCCTGTTCTCGTGTCAATATCTAATTACATTGTCATAGGACCCATAAAATCAGTATTTGACTTCAATAAGCATTTAGTATAGATATCAGAAATTCACATTCACTAATTAATATCCAAACTTCAACTGATGCATTTTTTTCTTGAAATCGTCATACATTATTCACATTTTTTGTAAAAAATGTGCCAAATTTAGCTCATTTTTGCAATCAAAATAAACTCCAAATTAAGTGCCCAAATCGCCGCAAGTGGCATTTCCGGGGTTCTAGTTTTCAAAATTTCCCGGGGGAGGATGCCCCGGACCCCTCTACAGGGCTCGCGCCTAGCCTCGTTCCCAGGCGCTTTCTAATTTTCTAATCAGGAAAAGTGTATAGGATTGTATATATCGATTTAATATCGTGAATGCGCGCGGGAAACACGCGAGGAGAAAATAGGGGGGAAGGGAGCGAAAGCGTCTGGCAGAAAATGAATTCAAGATGGCGGCATGCGTGGAGCAACCACTGCCAAGTTTAATAGAAACTCCCCTCGACGATATAAGGGAAGAAGAGCAGCTTCGAGATTAGATTTCTTAAGGCTTTCGGTAATCTCTTCCATCTATCAAACACATGTATGGCCGACACACGCGACTTGAAAACGAAATTCTCAATAAAATACTATCTTATCACTTTTTCGTTGAATCATACACTTTTTTCTGCATTTTCTGCCAGGCCCGACCGCACGTTTCCGACTGTGTTTTCCACGCAATACCCACGCAACGGTAACGGTTGGGCCTGGGGACGAGGCTGGCTCGCGCCTTCGGCGCTCGTATGCTCAGCCCCCCCAACTTTTAATTCGTTCCTACGCCTCTGCCAAGTAGCCTAGGTTAAAAAGTAGTTTATTATATGACAATTTTTAATTCTTTTATGCAAACCTACATCTGTTTATTTGCATAAACTTCGTTTTCTTCATATCCATGTTTTCGTTGTATCCTCAATTCATATACCCATGCGCTTTATGTGCTTTTAATACTGATATATAGAGAGTCAGTCAAATAAAGTAGCGAGTGCGCACAGGCAAACAGACAGACATAATAGTATAGGCTACCGATAATAGAAAGTTGGAAAAAAATGAAAATTATCTAGGAAATTCACAAACATATTTACGCCTGGTATATTACGTTTTCTTTTTGTAAAGTTTTAAGCTGTTTGCATCCAGCTATATACGTGGTCAAAACGAATTTCTCTCGTCGCAATAATACAATTTAACTGTACTTCAACTGTATATGTTTTTATTTTCACAGGAGAAAAGTTGGTAGAATGGGAGACTGTTGAAGCGCAATCATTCTGTGAAGTAGGTCAGTGTTAACATAACATTTGAAAATAAAGTACAGACAAAAAATTGAGAAAATAAAATACAGACATGAAGTACAGTATGCATGAGGCGTAATAACAGTTGGCCAGTTTAAATAGCGTTTCTTCTTTGTAAGAAATCTTATTGTGTACAGAAAGTACTTACTTAAAACTCGATTTAGCTATATGGTAGGTGTATTTTCGAGCAATGTTGATCATGAAATCGTTATCTTATACAATTTAACGCGTACTTTGTAGTTGTTGGGACCAATTTTTGACAATGCGAAAGAGCATTCCTTGATGTCTTTTTCGTGAGTTAGTATTCAGGATAAGATTGTTCTTTGTACACCATTCCGAAATTGATTTCATAGCGGACGAGAGGCGCAAGTTATGGTGAATGTGCCCCAAGAATAATTAAGGCACATTGAAGAATCATTTAAACAGGCAATAAAAAATAAGAGAGCTAGGAGCGTTAAGACCCTTTTGGGTTTTTCTTGCATGGGATGTTCCTATTGCAATGAATACTTACTAAACATCGAATTTCGCAATTCGTACAGGAAGCTAGGAGGAAGACAATGCTATAACTGTTTTCTTCTTTGTTTAGCCACAGAATTTTTATTAAATCATTCATTTGCAAGGGAATCAAATGGGTGTTTTCCGCCTGCAGCTAAACGACGAAAAAGGGTAATGAGAGTCAAAACGACTTGTTGCATTGTTCAGGTTTAACAATGCTGAACAACATTATTGAAAATAACATATACAGTATTAAATATTGTAGCTATATATTCTATTGAATAAATATAAGATTATACCAATTTATGAACAATTGTATTCGCTCACGTTTTGATACAGGAAAGTATCATTGATGCATCGGAGGACTCGCAGTTAGAAGCTGCAATCGCTGCATCATTGAAAGAAACCTCGGCTGAAGAATCGGCAAATGACGCGCGGGAATACATCGACACTCCAGATGACGACAGTTTGACCGAATTTACAGACTCTGAATCCGAGTCAGAAAGAACTCGTAAAGACACTTTAGGTAATGAAGCCATTAAAAATGAAACGAGAACTAACACAGAAAAGTGGGTGAAAAATGATAATAAACAGAAAGAAGAAAGCGTTGTGGATGGTGTTTGTATTAAAAAAAATGAAACTGAATCAAGGCATGTTAAAAGACTAGATTGCAATGTGGAGACTGAAAATACTGATACAGATGACGATGATCCAATTGATCCAGGTGCGTTAAGACAGACGGCGTTTTTTATTGTTCGAAGTAGCTTCGTGATATGAGCATACGGATTATAAATAGCACCAGATCAAGCATCGAAAGCTTTAGAAACGGAGCGAGACAAAATAAATTGTTTTACATAAGCTTTTTTATTTTGTAAATTATTTTGGCCTGTGAAAAACTAAAACTTTTGAAAATTATCATTTAGGATTGTGTGAAGTAATAAAACCAGTTTAAAAAACACTGCCTTTTCACTCCACCTTGCATTCTCTATTTTACTTAATTTTAAAAAGATTATGATTCCCCCTCTCGTGTAATATTTATAATCTCTATCAAATTATAAATATGTCCTATTGCATGTTAAAACGGGCTACGTAGTTTTTATCTTAAGGTGGTAATGCGTGGGAATGCAGCAGATACTTTGTGCAGTTCTTATATATTTCCTTAATTTATGGCAGGTTGTGTTATGGCGTACATAATGTTGAGATATCCTAATGGTAAACGAAAACAAAAAGCATTCCCTGCAAAAGCAGCTTTGCTGGTAGGTAGAGTAGACATTACTTTAAACTTTCACTTTGCCGTCACGGGTCGTAGCATACGAAGCTAGTTTAGCTTATCATATAGGTGTGAGTATATTATAAATTCAAACTATTTTTAACGAAGAATGCATGGATTGTAGACATATATAACTGAAAAATGTCACTATTTTTTATGGCTATGACGTCTGAGAGCGGTGTAATTTTTTTTAAATAGACCTCATCAGCATGTATACATGCCTGTACATTTAATTTTCGAATCATGTGACTTAAAATGGCTTTTAACAATCAAGCGATCTGAAATAAGTTAATTTACATGTAAGTTGATGCGATCTATTGGACCCTTTACTACGTGTAGTTAAGAAATTAAAGTATGAAATGTTTAAGGCAACTTTGTCAATTGCGCTAGTGCTCATTAGGATTTATGTAATATCTGCTTTGAAAGGTGATTTTTATTGACTTGGTTTTACCATGACATTTGCTTTGTGTTTCAACAAAGCCCTTTAAAAAACTTTCGCGTACTGGGAAGAAAACTTAAACCGACAGCGAAACACGCAGCATATTTTCTTGTTATTTATTTTGACAGGATCTTATCAAGTACGTGGAACGTCAAGGATATTCTAATGAAAGATTTGAACTTATTACGAATTTTCCACGTAAGAAACTTTCGTACATGGACGCTGATCTTTCTTTAAAAGATGCTGGACTCTTCCCCAGAGAAACTGTGTTTATACAAGAAAGATTACACGAAAGTTCATCCTGATCTACATATCAGGACTAGACAACGGAATTTTGCGTTTTCTTCTGATAACTGTAAACTTTCGACCATGAGAAGAACTGAATTATATCGTGATTAGAGGTCGCGGTAATTGTTCATATTGTATATAGGCCTTGCATGGGGGATGTACTGGATACCATGTTTGTCGGGTATTTACAGCATAGCAAAGCGAATAAACAACAAACTTCAAAGGTTCCGACTCGAGTGGCCTTTCTGTTTATTTTCTATTCTGTCTTTATAGGATAGTATGGGATTTTAAAATAAGAGTGCCAATTACCTAGAAGTGTTGACATGATTATCCGATCAAAACAGCTCTCTGCCACATACTGCTTGAGGACTCTTGCCGCGGATATATTTGGGCCTTTCATATGAAGGCATCAAAAAGAACGGTGTACAATTTACAATTAAAGATATTTAATCAGCCAATATCTATATAATATCTTGCATGTATGCATGCACCCTATAAATGGGGCATCATTGCGTTCAACTTAGTGCTAAGGTATTCAAATGTTAACAAGATCTTATTTTAGTCGTTAGTTCACTAGATTTTTTTAGATAAACTGCATACATTATATATAATCAGAAAACCATGCCCATGTTGAAATTCAAGCAGGAACAGTTGAGAAAAATAACTGATTCATCCTAGACTTATTATCTGGTCACCATTTTTTCGTATCCATTAAAGACCAGTTGGTATCCAGTTCGTCCCCTGCCCTACACCAATGTCACTTCATGTAATGCGTGTATAAATGAGTTTTTGGTTAGCAGTATAGATATCCTCACTAGCTCTTGTAAATAAAACGGTTATAGCTTTACAAAATGGTTATCAAAGAACTGTTAGTGCGCAAGTACAACGTGGTATCACATTGCAGATAGAATTTGCGGTTTGAGATATCTTTAACACATTCTAGATCATGTAAAATTTAAAGAATACGTTGTGGTCTTGTGGAAAAAAAACCTTGGCCTTTAGCGTTTAGTAAGTTCAAGTCAGTTTTGCTTCTAATAGATTCTTTTCAACATTGTTGTAAAGTTTGGGCAAAGTATAGCATTGTATATTTCGTATGGCTTAGTGCATCCTTTCGAGCCATGGTTTTTATTAGGTACACAAAACTCCATTTCACTTCCGGTAATAATTCCGTGTTTTCAGTACGCGCAAATAAATTTTAATCCAAGCCCTAAATCTAATCAAATCTTCAATTCATTAAAGTTAAAACATGACAAATAAAACGCTGGTTAGGATTAGGGTTTGGGTTAGGGCTTGGATTAAGATTTATATGAGAACACGGAATTATTACCTTACTTCCAGCCGGGCTATATACGTCAAGTATAGTCATGTTTGTTGTGTTTCTTTCATTTGCGATGTATTTCAGCACGGAAATTTGCATCGCATGATGTATTATGGATAGCTCACATCCACGAATATGAAATACGTACTCGTGAAATGTCCACAATTGCAATATTTAATTCACCTGCGAGTAGGCAGAAGATTTTTTCGATTAGTGCTTTTTGATTTTACTATAGTTTTTTTTTATTAATGAGCATAAAGTCTCCCTCCACCCTATTCCTCACATGAAAATGTACAAGTTCAGTTTATCAGTAATGAAAAAAATATTCTAAACACTAAGATAGCAGATAAAATCATTAAACGCTCGTTTTACACTGTGTTACGAACAGAATAGCATGTGCAGGGGCGTAGCCAAAACGGGGGGGGGGAGCAATGGGCGATTACACCTGCCTAATCGTTTGACGATTTGTTTTTTGAAACTTTCAAATTCATAAAAAATTTGGGGAAGGGGGAGGTCGAGGTAAAAGAAGACCACATGTACAAGTGTTACATTTTTGGGGACACATAGCAGTATGCAACAGTTTAGCATAATAAAATCTTCACATTGTCAGAAAAATTGAAAAATGTTTTGGGTAAGACGAAATTAAATTTTTTCACTTAAAATAAAGACCAAAAATTGGTTAAATAACTGGCGTCGCAATTTCAGGCATGAACGAGTGGTCCAATGGTAAAGAATTTGTTTTGAGTTTAGTTTAAAATAATAACCAAAGATTAGGTAAAGTCGATAATTTACATCGCAGTTTTAAGTATGAGTTCATAGTCTAGTGGTAAATGGTTTCGCGTGAGTTTCCATTAGGTTCAAATCTCGCTAAATTCACTTGAAGTAAATTTGGCTTAAAATAAAGGCTACAAAACTACAAATACGAACCTAACACTACACCACATACAAAATTGCTACATTAGATTATTTTACAACAATTGTGAAGTTATCTGATTTATCTTGTTTATTGTTAACATATATTACTTGTTTTCTGATCAATTTTCTGCTTAGATCTTTGAGTGGAGCAGGAATCTAACCTGCAGACCACAGATCATTAAACTCAGTAAGATCCTCACCGGCCATGGCCAGCTCCTATAGTTTCACGATTAAACGAATTTTATTCTCATGTGTCAAAATCACTTACATTATCCAAAGTGAAAAAGCCGAGAACAATTTGAAAATGAAATAAGCATGGGTGTATGCATGCATCCAGACTAATACAACTAATTGCTATATTGAAGAAGTGGGAACAATTATTTTACATACACTAACAATACATCGTCGACGTCACTGATGCTAATTTTTATGCCTATGCATAAAACTTTGGTCCAATGAGAATGCCTAAGAATTATGATCTTTGATGGTCCTAAACATAGCCACTCTTTTTTTTTTGAGGGAAACCGGAGGACCCGGAGAAAAACCCTCTTACCTGAGCCCTTCAGATCACCAGTTCTCTGACGTCTTCTTTTTTCAATCTTTTCTCTTTTTTTTATTTTTCCCCCTTATTTTCTTTTTTCAATTATTTCCTTTGTCCTATTTTCTTTATTTACTTCTTCCACATATCACTTCAAAAATGCCAATGCTGCAGTTTAAAACTGTCAATATCTCCAATTTTATCTTGCACCGCCATTTTTGTTTTTTTCGTTTTCGGCACCGCCATTTTCTCTTTTCGACAATCCAGTACGGCATGTTCTGTTTTTTGGATTGTCGGCACCGCTATCTTTTGTTATCCCAGAACACCTATTGCCTGATGGTCTGTATATCTGAATATGTTTCAGAAGACAAACTTTTCATGTGCCGAATATAATACAAATGAATTGAAACTTCGCTTTAATTCGTCTGCATTAAGTTTGGCACATGTAAAGTTCGACGTCTGAAACAGCTTAAGTTAGCAATCTTGATGGTGATGAACCGAACCATGCAAAGCTTCGTTTCCATTTAGTCACCAACTGTCCGCACTAAATGTAAATAACTATAGCGAACTTACGACTAAATGGAAAAGAAGCTTAATAAATATCTAAAGTCATACTTTCACAATAAAAAAAGACCTAACTGATCATATAGTAGTTTTAGCTAATCACCTGACGATGAACTGTCGTCGACGACACCTGAAACTAAAGCGACGTTAGTACCCGACCGAACTGGGACTTAAGGGTTGGGGCCCCCATCCCTGGGCCCCTGCCCATACGTTACGAACAAAAGACGTCCACCAATCCTTCTGTGTCCAACACTCGCGTACCTGAAACTTACTCCTAGGTACCATTTGTACCGCTTACAATTATATCCTAATTCATGCACTGAAAATATCTGTAGTTAAACCTGAATAACGTAAATTGGTTTTAAAGGAACATTTATTTCAACTGGTCTGTGGCAAATGTTTAGAACTTTTGTGCTTCGCTGTGATTGGTCAATTTTACGAATTCTGAAATCGACAAAGAAACATGAACGACAAAGTGAACGTGTACTTGTGTCTATTTATTGAACAATATTTTTCGACTCTACCACAATTAATACATGGTTTATTAAGCTTATCGGGGGAAAAGATCTTCAAAGTTACACCCATATCGATTTAAGCGAAATACGTACGTTATTTAATGCATAAAATGTCGATATTGAAGCAGCAATTTGTAATTCTTCGTGGCGCCGCTGACATCAGTTAGCAGCATGAAGTTGCGTATTACACTACTTTTTTCATCTTAGACGTCGGTTTTATGTCTGAATTTCTATCCTATTCGGTGGATACCTTTTTGAAGACTATTGACTGTTAACTATATGGACTACAGTGGCTGGAGTTGAACAAAATAGGTACAAAACGAACAATGGGTGTATTAAACATTTGCCACAGACCGGTTTCAAGTAAATATCGTGTCTTTGCGCAATCAATAACTTTTTGTTTGTTCGAAAAGAAATTAAAAGGTATAAATCAGTCGGATGTTGACATTATTCAGCTTTAACTTTCACCACCAAGACTCTTGAATGAGAGGGCTGTACATAGAGAGATATACAACTACCCGAACTTCCCGACGAAGGACCTCCTCTACGAATCTTCTTTTTCAGTTAGTTGTATTACCCCCAATGTACAGCCCTCTTCCCTAGCTTTTTAAAACCTTTGTAATTCTTCCGTTTTTTAACTTTTTTAATCCTTTACTTGCAGCCTTTCCCTTTTATTGACATGCACGCTTTATAATATTTCCCTTTCAAACCTTTTATAACATTTCCCTTTTAAGCCCTCAATAACCTCTCTTTACTTTGTACTCTCATGAGTTTCATTTTTTGTGCCCTTTTGGTTATTGGGCTGAAAGACAACAGATATACAGACCCAGACTCGCAAGATCATGCAATTAAGACTTTTTTTAACATGCTCATCTACGTATTTCAATTTTTTGGTTTGTGGAGTGTTAACTAATTAGGTCATATCATACGAGGCGTAATGATTGCTTGTCTGAATGAAAACTGTATATGGTAAAAAACGAAATGGTTATGAACATATTCTTCTTGTTGTGTTATTTTTCAACTTAAAAAATAAAGTTCATACATATATCGTGCGGTTAAAGTTCAAATGAAATTGTCACGCCAAACATGATATTACCTTATATCCAACAAACCTTATAAACCCTTTATAACTATCAGTTTAATCCATCCATACATGCATACAAACACTGTTTACCATAGCGTTTAGTAAGTGGCAACTGGGAGATATTAAACTTCACTTTTTTATTGGTAAAAAAGGATTTTAAATCATATTTTTCGTGCGTCTCTAATCAAAAAGATTCGATTTCAAGTAAAAAAAAAAGAAAGGATCTGACAGATTTTAAAGGGTTTATAATGCCAAACATTAAGACGCAGGACAGCAAATCATCTGGTATATTGGCGACTGTGTGGATAAATTTATATGTGCTGTTCGACGATCATTGCAATTTATTCTCGGAGTTCGCAATTTGGCTTGGTTTCTTGGCGCGCGCGTTTTCTTTCTTTTATTTCATTTCATTTTGCATTTGCTTTCAACTGTTTTGTATATTTTCTGTATTATTTATGTACACATATATTAATGTTAATTTCCAGTTAACATGAAGTTAATTGGCTTTAGTTTGCCCATACCTACATCGTGTGTGTATAGCTGTATTAATAAAACGTGTTACAAATTGTGTACAAATAAATTGTTGTAGTAATTGTAGTTTTTTAATTTCGATAAAGTGCATGCTTTCAACACACAGTTGATCATATTTAGGTAATATAATATATACGTGTCGATTCACCATGTTTAAGCATTGAATTCTAATGGTAGTTTTATATGGTGTAAGATAATGTTATTTTATATAGTATGTTGTGCAGCTATATGCGACATATTATAATGATTAACATAATAATAATACTGATTGTATCGTAATGTGCGCAAGTACGATGTTGTTAGCTGGGTTCCCTATACTTAGTTGTAGCTAATTTGCATCAGTTTATATTTATTTTCTTTATGATTTCACGTGCATGATATATACTATGACTTGATATACGTGAGGATATACTACGTTTAAGCAGATAAATTCCCATGATGGTATCAGATCTGATGGTATATAAGATGGTGTTATGCTGTATAGTATATAGTGTCATATGAGACATATTAGAATATTAGCAATTATATTATTGGAATACATGGTAATGTATAAAAGTCCGATGTTGTTGGCTTGTGCCATTCTTAGTTGTAGTTATATGTGCGTGCTGCTGACATATGTGCCCTACTTGTAGCTGTAGCTAATTTGCATCAGTATGTATTTGCTCTATGATTTCATGTGATATATACTATGACTTGATAGATTTGTTAATATTTATTCTTCATTTCTTCGTTTTCGCGTCGTTTTAAACTCGCTTACCAAGCTTGAGTTTCCGAATAATTTCCGAATGATAGTTAAGCAAATACTCCGAATCCGGAGTATGTTAACTTTCATATTTTATTTCATGCTCATGTACATGCAAACTATACTAAATCCTACACTATATGTAGCAACTTAAATTAAGACAGACGAACCTCAAAGAAATCTAAAATTTAATTTCATTTTCCTTGAATTTCGTCGTTAATCCTGGTGGTTCAAAAAGGATCTCAGGAAGAAAACCTTTGGAAATAGGGCGAAACCTCTTTCCTCCAGTTGCTTCGAGTGCGATCCAGAAATCTGCCAGTTATTTTAATTATTTCCCGTATGAAAACGTCAGATACTTGCTTTTCGAGCATTTGGAGCTCACGCCCTTCAAGGTCCTTCGTCGGGAAGTTAATATAGATGGAAACTTGCAAATGTATAAGATAATTTCCTTACATAAGAGATACAAACTATCTTTTATGTAATGAAATATCTTATAAATTTGCAAGATATAATAACATGACCCATTTTTAAACCAAATTTTGGAAAACCAAAGTTGAATAACTGTGTTTAATTTTCTATACAGGATTGAACTAAGGCTTGAAACCGGAGTGCCCGGGGAAATCCTGTTTAACTTCTGGGAATCATGTTTAACTTCTGTTTTCAAATATATTTTTAATATTTGAAAGTCATCAGTTATTCAACTTTAATTTAACCACCAGGATTCTATATCAATTACCTGTTCCGTTTACGTCACCTTTAAATCATCGTCTGTCAGGCATCGTCATCTTTCGCTTCAACATTGTCGTCGTTCGTCGGGCATCGTCGTCGTTCGTCGGGATCGTCGTCGTTCGTCGGGCATCGTATTCATTCGTCAGGTATCGTCATGGTTCGTCGGGCATCTTCGTCACTCATCAGGCATCGTCATCGTCGTCATTTACGTCATCTTGTACAAATCATAGGACAAACTTCTCTTCATTCTTGCACAGTTTTCAAAGGACAACATTCTTGCGCAGTTTCCATCTCCATGAGACATCTCCCTTCTTTCTTGAACCTTCATTCACAAAATACGTCAACGCATTCATGGTTTCATTTTTCACTTCTTTTAACTTCATTTCGTTTCTTGAACTTGTTTCAAACTTTCATTTAATCATTGTTAATTTGTTTTAACTGCTTCTTTTAACTTCGTTGCAGTTAGTTTACAACGTCAGATTGATTCGCGTTTTGAAGATTCTCTTCCCGTACATCTTTTCAACCCAATAGGACAAATATTCTTTACTAATTTGCTATTTGCCACATAGCATTAAGCATTGGAAAATGCATACATGGAAAGGGTAGCCTTAATGCTAAAGGTCTTATCCTATAAGTATTTGACCATTCCGTTATAAATATGGTCTCTCATGCATAAATACTTGACCATTCTGTTATAAATATGGTCTCTCATGAATAAGTACTTGACCATTCTGTTATAAATATGGTCTCTCATGAATAAGTACTTGACCATTCTGTTATAAATATGGTCTTTCATGAATAAATACTTGACCATCACGTTATAAATATGGTCTCTCATCAATAAATACTTGACCATTCCGTTATAAATATGGTCTCTCATGAATAAGTACTTGACCATTCTGTTATAAATATGGTCTCTCATGAATAAGTACTTGACCATTCCGTTATAAATATGGTCTTTCATGAATAAGTACTTGACCATTCTGTTATAAATATGGTCTTTCATGAATAAATACTTGACCATCACGTTATAAATATGGTCTCTCATGAATAAATACTTGACCATTCTTTAATAAATATGGTTTCTCATTAATAAGTACTTGACCATTCCGTTATAAATATGGTCTCTCATGAATAAGTACTTGACCATTCCGTTATAAATAGGGTCTCTCATTAATAAGTACTTGACCATTCCGTTATAAATATGGTCTTTCATGAATAAGTACTTGACCATTCTGTTATAAATATGGTCTCTCATGAATAAGTACTTGACCATTTCGTTATAAATATGGTCTTTCATGAATAAGTACTTGACCATTCTGTTATAAATATGGTCTTTCATGAATAAATACTTGACCATCACGTTATAAATATGGTCTCTCATGAATAAATACTTGACCATTCCGTTATAAATATGGTCTCTCATGAATAAGTACTTGACCATTCTGTTATAAATATGGTCTCTCATGAATAAGTACTTGACCATTCTGTTATAAATATGGTCTCTCATGAATAAGTACTTGACCATTCCGTTATAAATATGGTCTCTCATGAAAAATACTTGACCATTCTGTTATAAATATGGCCTCTCATGAATAAGTACTTGACCATCCGATATAAATATGGTTTCTCATGAATAGAACTTGACCATTCCGTTATAAATATGGTCTGTCATGAATAAATACTTGACCATTCTGTTATAAATATGGTCTTTTATGAATATTTGACTATTTCGTTACAAAAATGGTCTCTGATGAGTAAGTACTTGACCATTCGTTCCGTTATAAATATGGTCTCTCATGAATAACTACTTCACCATTCTGTTATAAATATGGTCTTTCATGAATAAGTACTTGACCATTCTGTTATAAATATGGTCTTTCATGAATAAATACTTGACCATCACGTTATAAATATGGTCTCTCATGAATAAATACTTGACCATTCCGTTATAAATATGGTCTCTCATGAATAAGTACTTGACCATTCTGTTATAAATATGGTCTCTCATGAATAAGTACTTGACCATTCTGTTATAAATATGGTCTCTCATGAATAAGTACTTGACCATTCCGTTATAAATATGGTCTCTCATGAATAAGTACTTGACCATTCTGTTATAAATATGGCCTCTCATGAATAAGTACTTGACCATCCCGTTATAAATATGGTCTTTCATGAATAAGTACTTGACCATTCTGTTATAAATATGGTCTCTCATAAATAAGTACTTGACCATTCCGTTATAAATATGGTCTCTCATGAAAAATACTTGACCATTCTGTTATAAATATGGTCTCTCATGAATAAGTACTTGACCATCCCGTTATAAATATGGTCTTTCATGAATAAGTACTTGACCATTCCGTTATAAATATGGTCTCTCATGAAAAATATTTGACCATTCTGTTATAAATATGGTCTCTCATGAAAAATACTTGACCATTCTGTTATAAATATGGCCTCTCATGAATAAGTACTTGACCATCCCGTTATAAATATGGTCTTTCATGAATAAGTACTTGACCATTCTGTTATAAATATGGTCTTTCATGAATAAGTACTTGACCATTCTGTTATAAATATGGTCTTTCATGAATAAATACTTGACCATCACGTTATAAATATGGTCTCTCATGAATAAGTACTTGACCATTCCGTTATAAATAGGGTTTCTCATGAATAAGTTCTTGACCATTCTGTTATAAATATGGCCTCTCATGAATAAGTACTTGACCATCCCGTTATAAATATGGTCTTTCATGAGTAAGTACTTGACCATTCTGTTATAAATATGGTCTTTCATGAGTAAGTACTTGACCATTCTGTTATAAATATGGTCTCTCATGAATAAGTACTTGACCATTCCGTTATAAATATGGTCTCTCATGAAAAATACTTGACCATTCTGTTATAAATATGGTCTCTCATGAATAAGTACTTGACCATTCCGTTATAAATATGGTCTTTCATGAAAAATATTTGACCATTCTGTTATAAATATGGTCTCTCATGAAAAATACTTGACCATTCTGTTATAAATATGGCCTCTCATGAATAAGTACTTGACCATCCCGTTATAAATATGGTCTTTCATGAATAAGTACTTGACCATTCTGTTATAAATATGGTCTCTCATGAATAAGTACTTGACCATTCCGTTATAAATATGGTCTCTCATGAACAAATGCTTGACCATCCGATATAAATATGGTCTCTCATGAATAGAACTTGACCATTCCGTTATAAATATGGTCTGTCATGAATAAATACTTGACCATTCTGTTATAAATATGGTCTTTTATGAATATTTGACTATTTCGTTACAAAAATGGTCTCTGATGAGTAAGTACTTGACCATTCGTTCCGTTATAAATATGGTCTCTCATGAATAACTACTTCACCATTCTGTTATAAATATGGTCTCTCATTAATAAGTACTTGACCATTCTGTTATAAATAGGGTCTCTCATTAATAAGTACTTGACCATTCCGTTATAAATATAGTCTCTCACGAATAAGTACTTGACCATTCCGTTATAAATATGCTCTCTCATGAATAAATGCTTGACCATCCGATATAAATATGGTCTCTCATGAATAAGTACTTGACCATTCCGTTATAAATATGGTCTCTCTTGAATAAGTACTTGACCATTCCGTTATAAATATGGTCTCTCATGAATAAGTACTTGACCATTCTGTTATAAATATGGTATTTCATGAATAAATACTTGACCATCACGTTATAAATATGGTCTCTCATGAATAAATACTTGACCATTCTTTTATAAATATGGTTTCTCATTAATAAGTACTTGACCATTCCGTTATAAATATGGTCTCTCATGAATAAGTACTTGACCATTCCGTTATAAATATGGTCTGTCATGAATAAGTACTTGACCATTCCGTTATAAATATGGTCTCTCATGAATAAATGCTTGACCATCCGATATAAATATGGTCTCTCATGAATAAGTACTTGACCATTCCGTTATAAATATGGTCTCTCTTGAATAAGTACTTGACCATTCCGTTATAAATATGGTCTCTCATGAATAAGTACTTGACCATTCTGTTATAAATATGGTCTCTCATGAATAAATGCTTGACCATCCAATATAAATATGGTCTCTCATGAACAAGTACTTGACCATTCCGTTATAAATATGGTCTCTCATGAATAAGTACTTAACCATTCCGTTATAAATATGGTCTCTCATGAATAAGTACTTGACCATTCCGTTATAAATATGGTCTGTCATGAATAAGTACTTGACCATTCTGTTATATACGTCTGGTTTCATGTATATTATATTTGTCCGGCACTTTGTTAGGCATATGGTCTGAGGTATATTTGACTTGTTTATATGTACACGATCCATATGGAAAGATGCTGTGCAGGACAGTAACGATACGACATGAATACGACACGACAATACAACAAAATATACGATCGCAAGCGCGCGCAATGCAAGTGTGAACCCATTACCGATCCTTCACCACAACCTCACCCCTCATGTCGTCGTTGTTTTTCGCCTAACCTAGTTATATATTGACCCACTCACTCATTTACTCACTTTCTCTCTCACTCAGAAAAACAACGAGACACGAGTCCATAACAACCACCAACCACAAAACGCAGAAGCATGGAATGGCAGCGCAGACGCAGCGCAACACATTTAAAACAATATACAACAGAACATTGTACAGCACTTATCCATATACCCATGTCCATATACCTTTGTCCATATACCTAAGTTTATATACCCATGTCCACATACCTATGTCCATATACGCATGTGCATATACCTATGTCCATATACCTTTGTGCATGTAGCTATGTGCTTATACCTATGTCCATATACCTTTATCCATGTACTTTTGACCATGTACCTATGTCCATATACCTATGTTGTCTTTATTGATCATTGACCATCTCCTTATACATATGGTTTTATGAATAAATATTTGACTATTTCGTATGGTCTCATGAATATATATTTGACCATTTTGTTATACATATGGCCTCGCCTATGTCCATATACCTATATGGCCGATCGAACTCCGATTGCCGTTATATGTCTTGACGTGAAAAAAGCTATTGAACTTATATAGAATATGGCTACAAAAAAGTAACAAATAGTAACTCTAGATCTGGTTATAGAACATAGATTGATATATACATATCACTCAAATGTTTGACAGATAACAAATGACACACAGATAACAAAATTAATGTTTTTTATCCAATATAAGACATTATCATATACTAGTATGCAATAGGCCTAACTATGCATGTAAGAGACCATATACGATGGCTGAAAAATATACATAATATAAATACTAAATATTTACCGATAAATAGGCCTGTAAAGTATATATATACATATAATTATATTGGTTAAAATTATGTCAGTAACATGCATACATAGGTAATACACGTAATAAATACGGTTTACGTATATATAACTACGTAATACGTAACAAATATAATAACTAGGTAATATACTTCTATGTGTTATATAATAAGATATCATTACTATTATTTTTGTTATTGATTAATATTATCATTAAATATAAATTATGTCCAACTGTCCGCTAAAGTTTGTGTAGCTATAGCATGCATCGTATGTGAATACCTCTAATAGTAAATATCTGAGAGTAGTGCCCAGGCCATGGGTGTATATTTCCAGCACTTAGCGCCTTTTTGGTAAACAGTAAAAAATATAGTGCGAAAAAGCCTACTGAAAAATTTCTTTTGAAAATCAGTGCATACAGAGTAAGACAACCCCCAAAACACTTCATCAGCTAACGTTCGAATATTTGCACCTGAAAACAATATCATTTAGTTAGACATGTACGTGTTTCGTTCTTGCTCGGTCATTGCCTATCGTTTTTGATTTCTTTGTTGTTATTATATATTTCTTAGATTATCTTAAGACCTTCACGCACTTGTATTATTTTGTAAGTAGAATCTAGAAGTCCTAGTGCACAAGCGATGGATGGCTAGTATTCCTTACCTGGATAGAATTAATTTTTTGAAACATGATCGAGGTAGTTGCCTAAGTATCAGGACCTAAATAAAGAATAATCCGTCATTCCTTGCGCGATGAAACTTCACAGTTTAGGCTTTTGAAAAGACGTCAAGATTCATTGAAATGGCTCGCTAATTAATTTGCACAAGCATGTTTATGTGCAAAATTTGTTTGATCAATTTTTTTTCTTAAAGGGAAATGGCAACAAAAAATTTTATTGTCCTATTTGAAAGAGACTCGAAAATCATACATAGAAGTCTATTACAAAATTTTTGTATCTGTTCTACTTCTGAGGGAAATATTCTGACGCAAATAATCGAACTGTCCGCCATCTTGAGTGAATTTTTAACCTCATTAACAATGTTTTGGTGACGTCACAACAGGGATAAGCCGTTCAAAGCTTCTCCTAAACACCTACCAGCAATAAAATATTTGTGAAACCTTTTCAGTCTGTGTTGAAATCCAAAACACTTACCATGTGTGTGGTTATTGGAGGAGATTAATCATTGTGTCGTAAGAAAAAAAAATTGCGTGACCCCAGTTGTGACGTATCATGCATATCTACAAATATTCAAGATGGCGGACAACTAAAGATTTCAAGTCAAAATATCTCACTAAATAAGGCAGATATAAAAATTCTGTAATAGACTTCTATATATTGTTTTGGAGTCTCTTTCAAACAAGACGATAAAAAATTTTGTTGCCATTTTCCTTTAAATTTTTGTTTGCCTTACGACGATTTTTTGGGTAAAAGTGAAAGCCTATGACTTTTAAAGTTTAAGCAGACAATGAACATGAATTCATGAACGTGCAACTGAGGATACTTCGCCTATGATTTCGCTTTCTCGCTATCATCAGGTGCTGTTATCTTTTCGAAAGATTTGTACAAAAGGATACTTAAACACAAGCTGAGGTTCTCATGTGCACTAAGTGCCAAACAATATAAAATATTAAAAACAAGAAATATTTTTCAACTGCTAAAACTGATGAAATTTTGTCTTAAATTTTTCTTCTGTAGACTGTGCGGATGGATTAATCCGAATAATGATTTTACCCAAATAAAATTTAAAGAGGTTTTCCTTAATTCAGGGTCCTGAATGGAGCCGGGTTGGGGGTACTATTGCCTTTTCCCTATAAGGATGTACCAAGGGGGGACCATACCCCAATTGTTTGAAAATTTTTTTTAACGTTTAAAACCGGATAAAAATGTGGAGGGAGGAAGGGGGAGTTCGAGGCAAACGGAGACCACACTACAAGAAAACATGCAGGAAACTATAGATTCAATTCTTCTTGTAAATTTTTCTGATTAAAATTCCCCCAGAATATTGGAACTTTCATATCATAAGCTATAGAATTTTCTCGGTTATATTGTTCACCGCACCTCTTTCTGCTCCCTCAAAATTAGGCGCCTGGCTAAGCCCCTAAATTTCCCATCCCCCATTTGACTAAATCCCAGTGTCCAAGTACACAGGTCTCTTTTTGTATTTTTGTACAATTTTTGCTTCAAAAACCTAGTGAGAGCGGAGTAGAGCCAGAGAAGGTCGTCTTGAAAGAATCTTGAATCAACTATGGCGGATTTTGTTTGAATTTTCTTCACATCTACCAAAAAATGAACAACATAGAGGCATTATACTTCAGATAACAAATAAATTTTTTTATTTTCAGTCTTTTTTTTTTATTTTTTGAGCATTCGCAGGTGCCATGAGAGAACTTGTCGGTCACATAAAAGAGCTTCTCAGGCGCTCGAATTTAATGCACCGGCGCCATAAGCAAACCTCGGGGGAATAAACTCATTTGCCGGCTATGCTTCCAACTATCAAACGTCTGCTTTTGAAAGAAAATTTGCAAAAAAAATTAAAAACTGCTAAAAAGCGAACAAAAAAAATTTAAAATTTAAAATATATAAAAAATATTCTTGCTTTTTACAATGTCAATGGAGGCGACTTTTATGGCGGCATTTACGCAACTCCATACTCTTTTTTACAAAACTTTCCGTAATTTTGTTTTGTTGTAAGTTCTTCTGGGACAGGTGACTGCTCAAATACCGTAACTTGCAATTGGTTTTAAGGGATTAACAATGGAGACTTTTTAGTTAATATACATGCAGTCTCATGGTAGATTGAATTTTGGATCCACGCAAGATTAACAAATCAGGATCTTACATCATAGCAAAAAAGAGCATTTAAAATTAGTAGACTGCAAAATTTGGTGGCAAAATCTTGTAAAATACGGGAAACATAGCCCTGCAAAGTTTCCAAATTTTAGCATTTCGCAATATATTTGCCAAAGCCTACCACATTCGTCTCAAAATTCGCTTTCTCGTCCGTAAATACAAAAAATATACAAAATTCGCAAACTTCGCAGGGCTATATTTCCCGTATTGCACAACATTTTCCCACCAAACTTTGCAGTCTGCTAATTTTAAATGCTCTATTTAGCTGTGATAAAAGATTTGTTAATCTTGCGTGGACCAAAATTTAATCTACCATGTGAGAATTGTATGATTAACTAAAAAGTCTACATTGTTAAGCTTCCTCAAAACCAATTGCATGTTACGGTATTTGAGCAGTCACCTGTCCGAGAAGAATTTAAAACCAAACAAAAGTACGGAAAGTTTCAAAAACGAATAATGAGTTGCTGTAAATGCCGCCATAAAAGTCGCCTCCATTGTAAAAAGCAAGAATATTTTTTATTTATTTTTAACTCTAAACTGACTAAAGTGTGTCGGTTGGCTCTAATTGCAATCTTTAAAAAGACTAAAGTGCTTAAATTACCAAATTTTTCTAAACTTACGCCATAGCCAAGTAAATATTGCAGTTCATGGAAGCGACTGAGCAAAAGCTCAAAAAGGTGAGTCAGATTTGTTTTTTAAACCGTGAATTGCTGCAAATTCCACCATAATTAGCCGTAAACTCTAGGCGTGGAATGGTTTTCGGACTTAGAGAATACAAGAAAATGTTTAGATAGACTCACAAATTAGAATGAACAATTGCCTCCAATACCAAAGCACGATATCTGTGAGTTTTGTTCTCATTTTTGCAGTTTTAATTTTTTTTGCGAGTTTTCTTTCAAAAGCAGACGTTTGATTGTTGAAAGCATGGCCGGCAAATGGGTTTATTCCCCTGAGGTTTGCTTATGGCGCCGGTGCATTAAATTCGAGCGCCTGAGAAGCCCTTTTATGTTACCGACAAGTTCTCTCATGGCGCCTGCGAATGCTCAAAAAGTGAGAGAAAACACACTGAAAATACAAAATTTTATTTGATATCTTATGTATAGTGCCTCCATATTGTTCATTTTCGGTAGATGTGAAGAGTATTCAAACAAAAATCCGCTATAGTTGGTTCAAGACGGCCGTCTCCGGGTTTACTCTCTCACTATAGGTTTTTGAAGCAAAATTGTACAAAATACAAAAAAATTAAAGGTCAGTATAATTAGTGTATACCTGTATTTACTGGCGAGTACCATTTGGACGTCTCTCATTCGCTTTAATCACTGTAATATAAGAAGAAAGACGATTTTAACACAAATATGTTGGCAAATGCTTGGAATATTACAGCTTCTTTAAACTCGTTTCAAATTGTTCCCTAAAAAATGCTCAAATACCGTGAACTTTGGTTAAATTCCGATTGACATAGCTTTCTAGTGTCTTGTAGTTTCAGACAGGGAAGTAAGAAGCTTAAAAACTGTCAAATAGAGACTTAGAGTTTGTTTTGACGTCCTGTAAGCGAACGACGTGTCCTGTTCGGGAATTCGTAACTGCCGGTTCGCGGCGACGAAAACTAGAAAATTTAAAGAGAAAAACGTAAAAAAACGGGCAAAATAGAACAACATACCTTCAAACAGCGAAGGGCGACTTCTGTTGAGTCTTTTGAGCGGTTTGTGAACAGCTTTAAATAACTTGACAGCTCAGAACGAAGCTTTGCTGTTTATGATCTCAAGATTTTGCACAAGTGAGGCTTTGGGCTTTGGCGGGAAGACAATTTGACCTCAGCCTGGCATGGTGTGGCATGATTTTGATTGGTTGCTTTCGCCCATGTGACGTGACAAACTGGTACTAGAAACACTGTTAAGCATCAAATGTACCTAAATAGCCACAAAAGTAGCCCCTAATGTGACCTTCAAACACAGCATTATCCCATCAATGTTTTTTGGTTAGTTGTTGGGTTGGTCAAAAATAAATATGGGTCTGAGTGGGAAAATACCAACCTTGAAACAACTTTTGTCTAATATCTTTCATTGTTATAACAAACCACTCACAGAGCTTGTTGGTATCACTGATCTGATATTAGACTGGGGCTATTATGTGCTTTCTAGATGCTTTCGAATTGAAATACCAGTCAATTGGAATTTTAACAGTTATTTTGCGCCAATTTTTAACGTACAACCTGTGCTAATATGAAATATGAAAGTTATTTTGTTTGATTATTATGGTGTGGGTCTGAACTAACTTGCCAAATACACGGGATTCGGTCTTTGCTGACGCAAGAATGACGTCACAAATGTTGAATAATATCGTTGAACATGAATCATCCTACAATCAGCTGTAACAATGCCGAGTATTGACAACATTGAACAATCTTGCATCCAGGTATTGGTTGCCTTTGTCTCATTTGATATTCTAACTGGTCGAAGGACCTTTTCATTCTTAGATGCAAACGACGGTAACTTTAGTGGTGCTTCCTTCCTCTGTGCTAATAATGACTTCACTCTCACTTTCACATTTATTTGAATTATATTGTAACGGTAGTTAAGATGCTTTTGTGTTCGTTAATATCATGTGAATGCCACGCTCACAATGTTGTAAATTTTTTAATAGCTAAAACTGTAGAGTGCAAATGTTACAAATATTTTTGGCTTGAACAATATTGCATCTAGTCGAATTTAATTCTGCTTAATCTGGATAGAGCAACAAAGTCGTTTTTTAAATAGCACAAAACTCTTTCGAAATTGCCATTAAAAACTGGTTGCTATGCGTTGCTAGGGAGAACCTAAGGTTGAAAAACTCCTATATTTACACAAAAAATCTGGCTGTTTGCACCTAAAATTACAAAAACTAGAAAGTTACAACATATTTTCTCATTATAGGCAGTATCTGTGTGCATACTGGTCATAATAACAATCAAAAATTGACAAAAACTGTGTGTTTTCATCGCTATACATCCGGTACTTAAGTTTGGCCCCCCGATTATATTTGTTCAATTTTTCATTTCAGTTTCAGTTTCCGCCATTCAGTTTCAGCTTTTTATCCCAACCCGATGCTCTATCTCTTCTTGGCAAAAAAACCCTGTTTGAAATTGGAATTAACTGAAAGAATCATGAATTTAAATCAAACTGATGGTGGCAACGAAAGTGGTGATGATATTGTTAATCAATATCTAAATTTACTTTTGGTTGCCTCAAGTCAATTGGAAAACATCTCATTGAAGTTGACTCCAACATTAAGCCAGTTATTCATCCACCAAGAAAGGTACCTGCTGCATTGCGTCTAAGAGTATTAAAGGAATTGCAACGCAAGGAAGATCTCGGCATGATTGAAAAGGAGTCCGAGCCAACCAGTAACGTGAATAGCATGTTGACTGTACCACAGTGACTGTACTCAAGCCGAACAAGTTAAAAACATGCTTAAAGACTGTAATGCCTCAAGGCTGGCCTGATATCAGACGTCAAGTGCACCCTGACATCCACGAGTTATGGTTACGCACAGGTTTGTTGTTAGATGTAATTGTTCTTCATTATTTCTTTATCGACTTATCGTTATTTATATGGATATATCTTATGATTATAAATCAATCTTGTAAATAAATATTCCTTTTACAGCTGCCAGAAACTTGTCATATTGTTATTTCCAATCTCTTGTCGTGCTGTTTAACAATTAGTCGCCGAAGAAGAGGTGATTACAAGCTTTTACTAGGTTTAGTATTTTTACACAAGTGAACATAAGAAATCCGACGTTGTGATTGGTCCAATATGACGTGACATTTAACAATTATTCGCCGAAGGCGAGGTGATTATCGAAGATTAATTTATTTTTGAGTCGGTTTTCTTTGATGTACCGCGGGTTGTATACAGGTTATTTACCTTGAATAAATAATTAGATCAAAGTTGTGGAAAAATCTCGACGAATCTCGACTTAAATTGTTTAAAGTCAAAAGACTCTGTGAGAAAACCTCTTCAAACATAAATTAAGTTAGTTAAATACCTCGAAAGTCGGGATGTATGTCATATACAGCCCTCGGACGCTGCGCGTTCTCGGGGGTTGTATATGACATACATCCCCCCTTCTCGGTATTTAACTCTAACTTTTCCCGAAAATCACCGAGCCTGAGGCGAATAATTGTTTTAGTATTTTTACACAAGTTATTTTAATTTTGCTTATTTCTTTGTCCGTAATTTGTACTAAACGGCGGCTAGTCGCCATTTTGTAAACTTGTTTTTACTGTCATATTCACCTGTAGGTGAATATAAAGGAATGTCACGTCATATTGGACCAATCACAACGTCGGATTTCTTATGTTCACTTGTGTAAAAATACTAATCCTTAATATTCCCCTACAGGTGATTTTATATTCGCCTCAGGCTCGGTGATTTTCGGGAAATATTTACCTCGACTTCGTCTCAGTGAATATTCCCCGATAATCACCGCATTCTTGTATTTACAGGTAACAGTGGCGGACCAGGGTAAGTCAAAATAAATTATAGCAGCTCAATTTTAAATTCAAAATAACTTTATAACAATGTCATAGGCTATGAATTTCAAAAGAATAAAATCTAACCAATGAAGTTGCTTTGAAGGTATTTTAAAATGTAAATATATCCTAGAATGAGCTGTGGTAATTTATTTTGACTTACGCTAGATCCGCCACTGACAGATAATTTCGAAAATTACCGATCTTTGTTTCTCACCAAGTGGTTCTTGCGCTCTCTTTCTTAGTTGCACGTTTCCAATACATAATGTTGACCTGCAAATGCGCTCTAGGCTCTTCTTCAAGGTCTTATTTTTCTTCAACCACTTTTTTACCAACTTTAGGGCTTTGTCTATCGAAATCGATGAGCACGTCATAACTTAGTACTTCATTTTTATCTACACGCCAGTTCTTAAATTTCTTTTAACTCTCTAGAATTGTTCTTAAAATAGGAATAAGATGTCTTCACAATTTCTTAAAAGGTGATCCTACTGTTGATACTATACCCCCCAATGGGAATAGCATGGCAGTCTTTTGGCTTCAAGCGTTCCCCTTCTTTGAATAACTTTGTACAAACCTTATGTGTTCAGTCGCAATCCTTGTTCCAATTAATGGGGGTTTTGTTCTTAACATCTGAACGAATGAGCAGCTTTTTTCCATGTTTTGCCACGGTTCGCCCGCCCACCTCCCCTGCAACACTGATCTCACGCCGCACTTTACTCTTAGTTAAAACTACTTTATTCACATCCTGAATTTAGTCTAAAGCTGGGGTATTTGCGGCAAAAAGCGCAGTGAGAATATATTTCATATTCATCAAAGACGGGACAATTTACCACGTGTCAATAATACAATGTGTACGTTCTATAGACTATATTACACTATATATTTGATATCATGATAACATACTGTATAATGAATTTACGAGAAATATTATGTATGATACAAACAGAATTAAAGGGACGATGCAGATCGAGTGATGATAATTTATAACCATAAAAAAGGTTACATTTTTTATTCATTAAAGGAAATACATACTACTAAAATTATATAATTGTAATTTGTAAGTTTGACTTCCTTCATGAAAAATTCCTATATTGGGCCTTGATGTCTTGGCTTGTTACTAAACAAAAAAGTACAATACAGATTTAATTCTTGTAATAATAGACATAAATAAATAAAAGATAGCGTTACATGCGATTCACAATCATAAATGGGATATGGTAGATCGAGGGTCAATGGTTTGATTAGACAAATGTACGCAATAACTTCAAAGTTTCCGATGCGAGTGAGAGCTCTGTAGTATCGTATCTACTCTGTGATACGAGCATAGATAGAGACATCCGTCATCAGTATACATTTTATATCTATAATCTTGAACAAAATTTTGTAGACTAATACACAGGTCTGACTGGTCCCTAGACACTTACCTAAGGGGCTGGGAAATCATAGTTTAACATCATGGACGCAATGGCGGCCGCTTCACTCGGCGCATTTTTTTGGTCAGGGACTGTGGAAGAGTGAGGCATGAAATCATATTTCTCCCTGCTCGCTGGGATTTATGCATCATGATTAACACAACTTTCTAGCAACCTCAAAGACATCATCAACATTGAACGGTCGCAGGAGAGTAGTGGTAATTGATATTGCGCAGAAAATCTCTTATCACTCATATTCAAGTTTTTATATTATATATATATATATATATATATATATATATATATATATATATATATATATATATATATATATATATATATATACGTAAATCAAAATGGACAGATGCCTGAACTCCCTGTGAATAAAAAGCTTTGCCATGATTCTATTGTATATACTGGGCCCTTGTTTTCCACTTCTCTTGCAAATATTGCTCAACTGACTCGAATGGAATTCACTTTCAGGAGGAGATGGATGGAAATTTACTTTTACATGTTTACATTGAGCCAAATCATGAAAGGTTAATGAAATCATAGACAGATTTTCATATTCTTTTCCTGGGGGGGGGGGGTGTGCATTTTAGGTGGGGGAGGGGGGAGGTGAGATGGTACCTTGTTGCTTTCTAGACTTCCTAAGTTGAAAATATAGTTGGAGTGTCAAGTTTTTTTTCTAGAAGTTCCCTTAACTTTCTTATGAGCAAACAGGGAGCACATAATACTTAGATAGTTGACTCCATTTATTACATCATTATCGAAAATTGGGTAGAGTAAACGTTTTGTTGGAGGGCTGAACATTTTATTTCAGGGGGTCATGACTAATATTGGGGGGAGAAGGCAGCAACTCCCCTGCACCCCACCAAAGAAAATCTGTCTATGCTGGATGAAAACTCACTCAAAAAATGTTGGGGGTGGGTTTCTACTTTTCGTCTGTATCAATGTAAACTTAATGAGAAAACGTGGATCACAATTGGAGAAACATGCAGCAGTTTACATGAAATACTTACTTGTTTTTCTTCCATTAACCCATGCTTGATGAAGATCATATAGGGATCTCCATTTTCGCGGTAATTCAGAAAACAAATCATTGCATCAGAGTCCATGCTCTCCCCAGTGTATGGAACAAGATCTTTCCACATATCCTTTAACTTCTTCAACACATCTCCTATTCCAGCTTTGAAAATTGCAATCTCAGCTTCACATTGCTCTTTCTTAGCTGGATCTTGTGTGTTGTCAACTTCCTTTTGAAGATGTTCAAGTACTTTCTTTACATACTTTTTGAACACAGTGCCATAATCCTTTTTAGACATAGGCATAGATTCTTTCAATTTGTAGAATAGTACAATATTGACACCATATGTGGTATCACTGCTGTATTCTTCCTCAGCAGGTGCTTCGGCAGACTTATTTCCACCAATCAAAGAATCATCAATGTCACCAGATGTTTCTGCAACTGTCTGCAGAAAAAACAATAGTTTTTGGTGGTTTTTACTGAAAGTTTCTTAGCATACAAATATTGTATACATGACCCACATACAAAAACAGTCTTCCTGTAACTTACTTATACAACCATGATGGACTTCATGCAACAGTGCAAAAATAAAAGTGCATTTTCTATTACACACACTCATTCTTGAAAGCAAACAAAATACTAGCCTTAATGTAATCTTAAGACTTCACTACAAAGAAACTGAAAGAGAAATTATGCATTTGCTACCCAATAATTTAAGTAATTATTATTTATTGTAGTTGTCATGTGCATATTTTTGATCAACCATGGAAAACTGGAAACCCAACAATCATTTCCAAATTAAATTATTCTGAGAGACCCAACTTACTTTGCCTTCCACTTCATAATATAAGCCATCAATAAGCTTTGTTGGGAAGTTGTCAGAGAACATCTCATCACCTAAATGATCAAACACATTACCAAAAATTGGGTACTTTTTTGGACCATTGCTATCAGTTTTGGGTTGCTACGTTCACCTAAGTTGGTTAAGTTCAACTGAGTTTACGCCAATACTTTTTCATGAATTTTATACCTGATTTGTGAGACTGGCTAACCTGGTCATTGGTCAAGTCACAGAATGCAGAGTATGGCATCTGCGCACCCAAGATTTTCTTCGGGTAAAAAATAGCGCACCTTGCAAGAAAATAGAGAAGAATTTCAGGGCACCTGCCGCCTGCCTAGTCGACTTCGTCTGGTGTTTTGGAAGACCTCAGAAACACTTCATTTTCACTTTTTATGTTCACAATTAGTTACATTATAACCAAGCTTTGAAATATAATGCATCCCTTAAATATTTAGGCACACTTTGGCGCGCCTGGAAAACTTTTCCTGGCGCGCCTGGAAAACTTTTCCTGGCGCACCTGACCATTTTTTGCACACCCGCACCCAAATTCTGGTCTTTGGCACACCCAAGATCTTGACGAAAACTGCCATACTCTGCAGACCAGGTCAAGTCAATAATTTTTTAGAATAACTTTGTGAATAATAAGGCCTATGGAATTAAGGTTACTGTTTACTGTCACCTGCTTATTTGAATTTTTTTCATTATTTATTTTTTCTAGCTAAAGCTAAATATTTTAGGTAATATTTCAGGCAACACAACATGACTTACTCAATATCAAATAAAGATATATTTTCGGAATGTTCGGATACAATTATTCAAAACAAGACGCGCCAAAATACTTTCTTGTCGCGGATTGGCCATTAAATTGGTGTGTCAGCCAATCGCATCCTTTGACACATCTCCCACTAAGAGAAGGCGAGCGAAGCCAATATTAAGCCATGGTGAATGGAAATGCAAATATGAAAAGTAAGTTCACTCTAGGGTATCCAAGTTTTACTAATTTCTATGCAAATTTACGAAATAGTGTAGATAACCGCTCGGGTGAAGAGAGTTTGTTATTAGTATGACACGCAGTTTTGTGGATGGGTATCGATCTCTTGATGCAATATGTGATGGATTGTTTGCTATATTTTTATAGACACTGAATAGGGTCTAAATAATTTAAAGTGTGCTTAAATTAATTTATATATGTCATTTATGATATAATTAAAACAGCGAGGATCCAATCGCAAAAACATTCAATGTGTGACGTCATTGAATCTAGATGCCTTCACATTTTCTACATTTGCAATAATGAATAATGAATAATGAAAATTTTCCGCGTCAGCTTTCCAAAGTTTAAGTGACGGTAAACAGTTACCTTAATTCCATAGGCCTAAAATGATAATTTACAAACAACAAATTCAATCCAGCCCTGTTGTGACTATTGTGGTTGCTTACAAATTATTTTTCATTCATTGCTTCAGTTTATACATATCATTTCATAAAAGTCATAAAACCCCATATGGTATACACTTTTACCAACTAATTTAACATCACGTGATTAAATATATAAACAAATCAAATTATCATCTGAAATCTGAACTTATTAGCCTGAAATTACTTTGAAAAGTTGAGTATATATGTTAAAAAACAACTGATATGTAATTTTAAAATGTCCACAAACAATTCTTACCAGATATAACGTCTTTATAAATAATCATTTTGACAGATTGAAAGGGATTCTAAAACCTTTACTCTGCTCAAGACGAAGGCCAAAATTAAAAGGCATAAAATGACGGAAGTCACGTGAATGTTTTGTCCGTGATGGGAGACCCCCCCCTGCATGTGATAACAAATAATAAATTAAAATTACTAATAGTCAAATGGAAGTCAGAATACAGTTTGTTGTCAAATTAATGATGTTTTAGACTTTTTGAGTGAAAAAACTGCAAATCTGAATCAATATGATGTCAAATAAAGCTGGGATATTTATTCAAAATGTGTTAAGGCCAATATATTTACGCAGTCGTGGGACAAATTTATCCCTCAGTCGCAGATTTGTATCTATTCAGGTAAAGAATTGTGAAAATCCTAACATATCATTGTAGATAAGTATGCAACTCTAGATTGCACTAGTCAAATGAATATATCATTATGTTAAATGCTTTGCTAATGAGCTAACATGCTGTTCCCAAGCACTCTTGACTACAGATCGGGACGATGCATGCAAAATGTTTTGTCAAACTAATTTTGAAGTTGTAATTACCATCATAGCTGCTATATTCCCTGAGCTAAAGGCAAAGTATATACACTAGGCAAAGTGAATATAGTTTTGTTATCACCGAGCCTGAGACAACTAATTGTTTCAGTATAAATTTCCAGGTGTTTACAAACAATAATCAACAAAACTATATAAAAATTCACTTCGAATTTATTACTGTATAAAAAATTATACCAAGATGCTGCTTTAATTTCATGATCATGAGTGACCATGGATGACAATTACTAGTGACTAAACGTGACCACAAGTGAGTTTTATTAAGAATGAAGCACGGATATAATGGCCCTTTAGAAATACAAGATTTTCACATGTCTTGTCAAATACCCACGAGTGACCCAGAATGACCTCAAGTCAACTGTTACACAAAAGTAAGTCATTATTAAGGGATCATGTCACTAACAATATCTAATATTCTCTATATATTCTGGAAAAAATGTACTAGGGATGTATAATGTAATGTGGAAACCTCACATTTTTAAAGCGTCATTGTGTCCATGCCTTGCTCTTGATCAGTAAAACTTGCTGCATGAGCCTGTTCTTGATTCTGGTATAGTTATTGTAGTCATCTTGATATAGTCATTCATACCAAACACTCTTGATCATTTGTGGTCACTTGTGGTGATTCATGTTCACTCACATGTACTTTTAGACAAGTTGTTTATTTTTACAATTTTCAAAACAAAAATGGTATAACATGTTTAGGACAATTCTTAAAGATTTTTTTGGGTAATTAGAGCAAAATTGATCATACTGCTTCAAAATACAATAATACAGGCTGCTTCAAACATTAAAATATTGCAACAATCTTTTAACATTCAAGAATTTTCTGTTTTATGAGCAGTCACTGACTGTCTTTCCATCACAGTTATGCTTCAAATTCATCATCTCAGATCAGATGGCTTGATCACATATGAGATCCAGTATTGTTTAGTTTTGGGAATAGTTTTTTAATATATATTGACCAAATTATTATTTAGCTTTAACATGCATTACATTTTATCACACTTCACACAAGAGGCCAATCTATAGATGTCACTTCACAATGAGACACGATTCACATTTAATAACATCACTGGCATTTGGTACATTGACACATTGTCATTGCATATAGTACTAAGTGAAGCCAACTAGTCTTTTGCTTTTCAATAGTTGTAATCACGATTTTGATGACCAGTGGAATCATATTACTATTCAAAAAATGAATGCAAAATATATACAGGGTGTCTAATTCCAAAACGTTATTACTCCTAAAATAAGTTGTAAACATGATTATTTTTTATATGAAATCAAGAAAGATCATGCTTCTAGCCACTAAATGACACAATTTTTGTGCAATTGGTTCAATGAAACACCGTGATGAAAAATGTATTTTTTCACTGTTGAGACTTGTTAATGCTTTGTGAACATGTCAAAACTGTGTGACCTTGATCTCATGAATTGTCAGTGATTATTTGGGTAAAAATTGACCAACACATACAATGCAAAAATATTTAGTGTTTCTTCCAATCTTAAGTCATTATAACACCTAGCTAGTTCTCTATGTCCCAACATTGGAAATGACCATTGTCTATGACTTGAGTATCATGTCATGAGTAAAATTTCTGAATAATCACTGACAATTAATGACTTGCCAATTATCAGCGACATGTTAGAACTAGGCTTAACCAGGTTAACCAGCTAATACGAAACCAGAGTGCAGGGTTTCTTCCATGCAGTGACAATACTATATTTATTATAACAATTTTCAAAGTATAATTTTGTGGAAACACCACGTAAATTTATTATCTCTCGTGGCTTTACAGGATACCTGAATAAAGGTTGAAATATGAAGAGAGCACTAGGACCCTGGTCCTAACCCTGTGCCCTCTTGACATTTCGACCCTTAAAGCATATCCTATAAAGACTGGACCATTTATTATCGCATAGACGAAAAAGTTTAAAAGAGTTTGAAAACATTTAGTACACTTACATGTCCACATACATTAATCATTGCATTTACACCATATTTGGAACCACAAAATTGAAAATTATGCTTTGATTGATAATCACCATGCAAACATAGAAGGAACTTATTATTACAATTTTCTTCATAACCAGACTTTACAACATAAACCACCTTTGGCTAAGTATGGTGGTTGGCAAACAGTCACATTAATCCCAGGAGATGGCATTGGTCCTGAGCTTGCTAACACAGTCCAAGATTTATTTAAGTAAGTCTTTTGAATCATCAACCTAGTCCTTGTCATTGTGAAGCAGGATATAAATGACTGTGAAACAAGACAATATAAATGCATAATGTTACTGGGACGACCTAAAAAACTTATTGAACCTATTTAAATATATCAAAGCAACTGCAGAGAAAGCAGAGATAGATATAATGTTGAATCATTATTTTAAGGAATAGACCGTTCCGTAATCGTGAATTATTAATTATTAAAGGCATTGTCCAGCCCAATTGACAAAAACATATTTCTGTTAATGGCCAAACTTTTTCAGTCATGTAGGTGTTCCTGTGAATTTTGAAGTCTTGGAATTAAGGTATAAGAATTTCCTAACTTTAATTTTGCAGCATATATTAGATGACCTTTCTAAAAGGTCGAGTAGTCTACAAAACTGTATCAAGTTTTCTTTGCGAGTTAGAAAATCTCAATTAATACTTGCGTTGACCTAGGGCAGCTTCATAGAACGTTTGGGAGCACTGTAATTAGACATTTTCCGGCATATCATTTTGTAACATGGCTTGATAGCACTTGCTTGCAAAGCCTTTTTAAAAGCCGCTACGTGACCTCAAGCCCTTCTCAGTCATCACGCAGGCTAGAAAACCCTATACATAAGCCCTAAAAATTAGAAACAGTACTGGTGTTATGCGCTGGTGCAGTTATTAACTGCAGGAATTTCATTTACTCTCGCTATTATTTTTGGGCCGGCTAGTATTTTTTAAGCCAGGGCCAGGGGCAGATGCCCCCCTTCCTCCGTAAATAATCCGGTTCTGTAGGCGATCACGTGATCAAGGAAAACATAGTTGAATCTTGCCTTGTTGCTGTTCGCACGTGTTTGAACTCCGCCGTGGTATTACATTGCTCACTTGGTTACAAAAACACGAACATATAATTAACGTGGGAGGAATAACGAAGTAATTTCTTCAAATTCTATCATGTGCAGCTGTTACGAGTTAAGTTAGCATTCACAAAGCAACAACAACACACACACACACGCCGAGTGCTAGGATCATTCTCCTCATGTAATGTTTGCCATACAATATGTACAAGTTTGTGACATGTTACATGCATACACGCCCAGTTGATAATGCATTTCGTAATCGTCCTATGTTACTCAATATGTTACACAGCATTGTGCATAGAAAGCTGTGAAGTGGTCTTAAAATGTTATCCACGATTGTAATTTAATAAAAACACATATAGAAGTAATGATATATGTTATATGTAACTGCTGTAATATGAAATTGAAGTAATAAAGTTATTTTTATTGTTTAAAGTCCAAAAATGTAGTTACATTCTTTTTGGATAAGGAAGTATATCCAAAATAGTACTGCATATAAATAAAAAGTATGAAGATTCATCTGAGTGGCTGAAAAGTTTGTCCTCTATACTGTGTATTTTATTACTCTTTTCTAAACTAGTGCAGTATTTCTGTATGTTATGCTTATCTATACAAAGTATTTTTACCCTTCACACACGATTTTCCTGCTGTTGGTTAGTCTGCGAAGCAAGTGCTCTCGGTGGTTCGTCTTGTAGATTTTCGCTTGGCTCTGTCAAGAGATCTTTTTCCCCGTGGAAAATCTTCTGCCAGAAGAACGAGAGTAAACGTGCGTGAAATGCCATTCTAAACCCAATAAGTATAACCATAGCTCCCCAGTATTGGCCAGATTCGGCTGGAAACTTGTTTTGAATAAGCGGTGCGACATCGTGAGCCACATCAAGCATAATCGCGACTAATTTGCACGTTACCTCAACGAGGTACAGAAAAAGGGCGAGCCAGTAGATAATGAAATTGGAATTTTTGTCGAGGCATTCCTTCCACCATTCGAGATTGAGGCAATTCATTCGCCTTGTGAGAGTTTGCCAACGTACTCGAGGTAGATAATTCAAACAACAAACAACGGTAACAATTACAGGCGACCAAAGGAAGATAGCGATTGATATCGACAAGCCGATTGTTTGAGATCCCATGGCAAGCATGCGAACAAAGTAGTTGATTGAGGAAACGACAAGTAGAAAAATTAAGGAGAAGAATGATCCTTTTTTGTGGATCATTTTTGCTTTCTCGCATCGGTATTTTAGCGCATTGTGATTGATGCGAATGATAAGAATAAGAAGTGCAGAGGAAATTAGTGACATACATAGCCAAGCAAACACCCATTGTCTGGGATTCGAGATAAAAAAATCTAGACTGCAATTGACGACTGAAGCTTGCTCAAGTACGATGCATTTTGTGTCGAATATGGAAAAGAAGATGATTGATATTAACCAAGGAATAGAGACCAAGACAAACACCACCTAAAATAAATATGTGCCAGTTTAAATTTATGTATAATTAAGTTAATAAAAAGGATATGTACATATATTATTATAATAGTTGACCTGCATATAAGGACATATGCATACTTATATTCATTTATGCAATGTCTTTCGTCAAAATGCAAGATCTGATTGGTTTGTTTATGACCATATGCATGTAAGAACATATGCAGACTTATATTAATTTATTATGCAATGTCTTTCGTCAAAATCCAAGATCTGATTGGTTTTGTTTATGACCATATGCATCTAAGGACATATGCAGACTTATATTAATTTATTACGCAATGTCTTTTGTCAAAATCCAAGATCTGATTGGTTCAAGTTTGTAAATGTATGCTGGCTACGACCTGATGGACTTAAAGCAACAAGCAAAAGCATAAAATGTAGTGGCGTAGTGTTATTATAAGTTTTTTTGACACAGTCCAATATTTCTTAACCAAGTAAAAGCCTACTTGGGCAAAAGCCACTTTATTCATTATCGAAACTGTTTGTAGCCCGCCACCATGTGTGCTATGAGCGAAAATGACGCAGCGCATAAGCCAGTAAATAATTACTTGGTTTGCAACCGAACTGACCAAGCGATAAATTACATTAAAAATAACTTTTCCTCGGAGGTTTACGAATAGAAGCAGAAAGATTTTTCTTTTGAATTTGCTTTTGTTTACCATATGTAGATCATTTTCAATAGTTTTTGGGGTTTCTTGGGACACCCTGTAGACTATTACGTCGCACACATCACTGCATTTGTTTGCTTTGTCTTTTGTTTGAACTTGTATTTGTGCATAATTATGTTGCTACCGTAATTAGGACCAGGGTTTTATAATCATAATTAAATACGAGCTTAAGCACAAGACTCCAAGTGTAAGTTATTATGTTTCAACAAAAGCAAATTTAAAGGAAAATTCTTTCTTTTTTGTCTTTAAAATCCTTAGAGTATAACATTAATGCTTTGCCTTTGTTTTCTTGCTTATGCTTGCATGCGTCAATACTGCAGAGTGGACCAGGCTAAATGGGAGTTATTGTTAATCTGTTGTTGAATTGCACTCGATACATGAAAAAATCCTACTTTTAAAACAAACCTAAATTGTCAATTCCACTGATGACATACCAACATCAATCCTGCAAAATCCGAGAAAAAATGCCACGCTTGCGTAGGCCTTTTCAAGCCGTAGAAAGAAACCTACTGTACAACATGTACAGAAGGAACGGTGCACTTTGGGACAAACGCGGCGTTAATGGTAGGTATGTAGATTGTAAATAAAACTTGAAATATATTATTTAAATTAAGAAATAAAACATTTAAATCAACAATTTCGTTCTCCATGATCACTTCGCGTGTTATTACAGGCGCAATAAGGCCTGTTATAGACGTAGAATTTTTCATGCATCGAATGACATTCAAATTGCGAAGAAAAAGCAGAAAGAATATTCTTTTGAAATTCCTTTTGTTCTCTCGTAGTTTATGCTCGCAGTCTTATGCTTGTGGTCGTGATTATGTCGATGCTGATAACGCATACTTCACTGCATTTTTTTATTTTGTCTTTTGTTTTAGAATATCAAATGCTTCAGTTCTTGTACTTTCCCTATTCGTGAAAAATAAAGACAACTTTAGATTTGTGACATGTGTTAATTCCTTCATGCCATGTTAGTAACCGAAGTTTGCAAAATACGAACTAAAAGACTATACATAAGGCCTAGGGACTGGCGAGGGTATCCAGTGTCACTTCATACTGATTATAATACTTAACAATCATGTATTGTACGTAGAGAATTCTTCTTCTCTTCGTATTTTAAATTTGCCCGCACCTACGAAAAATATTGGGCATATGAGTACAACAACAAACTTTCACTGGATCAATCGATTTGTAAAGCATAATTTTAAAACATTATTTTACACGATACACACAGAAGACAGCCATGTACTGATCTACATTCAATTTATTCAGAGCCATTGTTGAAAACCAATGGCAACGAAGTATTTTGCCTAAAGCATGCAAATGTAATAGCGCCAACCAGTAAGAATTGGTGATTTTGCTTATACTATGTCTCGATAATATATTAATGAGGCAATAATGAGTCTATATGTCCTTAGATGCAGGTCAACTAATAACATTAGCGAGCATTGTGACGTATTTTCCGGGCTAAAATAAACAAATCAGCGGGCTAAAATGTATTTTAGCCCGCTGACGTAATGGCTAATTTATAAATAATTTTAAATGCCCCTTTTGAGTGATATTTCAAGTTTTTGCTCAAATATATGGCCTTTAAAGTTATTATAATGGTAATAGAGTCGACGTTCGCGGGCATAAATATGTTTTTGGCCCTCCTCAGAGCTCATTTTAACCCTCGCTACGCTCGGGCTAAAATGATTCTGCGTCGGGCCAAAAGCATATTTATGCCCGCGAACGTCAACTCTATTGTTATATTATACATCGTGAGAATTATGCCTAGTCTATAAATCTATGTATTAACGAACATATGTCGTCGTGGAATTGAATAAGGTGCAACAAATATTAATTACAAGTAAATACCTGCATGGCTAAGCACAGTTACGCATACTTTGATTAGTGTATTTATGAAACAAGATTTAGAACAAGAAAATGTTGGGAAAACAACTTTCTTTAGAGATACAAATTATACCTTGATTATAGTGTCAAAAGCAGGTGAATGAAGAAGACGTTGCGCTTGTTTTCTTGCGTTTCTTGCGACTACCACCAAGGCTTTAGACTGAGGGTCAGACATGGTTTATGGAAAAACTGTGTTTATCTTCTTGTCCAATGTTTTTAGGAGTAAATTTTGCTGCATGTACCAGTATTTAGCTTTATATGATAATATAATTTACATATGTATATTAGCTGTTTTTTAGTCGTTATTGTGTGAATGATGTGCATATACTATAACCTTTCGGAATCTAAAATATTATAATTATACTTTGATTTCTAAACCTTATCAGTGTCTCGTCTTGCTTATCAGTTTAAACTTTTTGCTATACATCTACTGAAGATTGAGTTATCAGATATTTTGTGAAGAAAAAATATGGGATTCAAAAAGGCAATCGTATATACTGTCTCGCCTTTGTCATATCACAAATATTGTTGCTGACTCATGTAGTTTGATGTGACTTTCACTTTCATTGGGTATTGAACCATTGTAGTTAACTGCAGGATATATGAAAAAACAGAGTCCTTCATTCACATGCAAATTTCAGGGCTATTAATTCAATCAAACGGTGTATGTTATTAAAAGCCATATGTAAAATATCCACGCGATCGCGATTCACTGTTTCTCTCTCCTCGCCCCCCCCCCCCCCCCCCATCCGTTATACTTCGTATTATACACTGCACATAAGAGTGTTATTAAATGTACCCAAAATCGAGACGTAAGCGCGTACGGTAACATCGCGCCAAAAAAGTCCCACGGAATACACCCTGTTAATAATTATTATGCAAATGCGAATATCTGCGATATCTCAAAAAGCATTGAAACTATGACAATGAGACTACAACAACATAGAATTTATCGAATTCTTGGAATTTTCAGCAATTTTGGAGTTAATCGACTGTATAATTTTAATTTTATGGAGTATTTTCCCCTTTACACTCAAAATTTACGAAAATAATTATTATGCAATAAATATGAAAAGCCGCTCATTATTTAATCTTAACTTTTTAAAACCGTACACTAGGCACTGATAACATATACAATGTGGACAGTTCACCTCAGATGAACTAAAAATCCAGACCACATATATTTCAATAACAGTCAATTAAAATCAAATCTTTCTCTTGCATAAACATACTGGTTCTAATGGTTGGTAATGAATGTGACCCCCTTTTGCACCCATCACTTTAATAAGTCTATTGTTCATTGAATCTGTTAACGTTTTAATGGTGTCTACAGCATGTCTACAGCAGCTGCCCATCTTTGAATTTCTTCCCAAACACAATTCTTAGATGAGTATTGCCATCTTCGTATATTTTGCGCTTTAGTATTGACCAGAAGTTCTCGATGGGGTTGAGACCGGGTGAACATGCTGGCCACAGCATGAAACGTGCTTCCTTAAACCCAAATTAGGTTAATGCTTCTCGAGTGTAATGAGCTGCGTGGGAAGGGGCATTGTCGTGCATGAAAATCATCTTCCTCTTTGATGCTAGTGGTTGTTTCTTATACCAAGGAAGGAAATTTTGTTTAGGAAGTCGACATACGATTTAGCATACATCTTAACCCCATTGGGCACACGAAAAGGGTCCACAATTTGATTATTAATGATTTCCGCCCAAATCATTACACCTCCACTGCCTTGTTGCTGCCTGATCTTGCTCTGTGGCTTTGTACCATTGAGTAGCCAGGCACTCATCCAACCATCTGGACCATCCAGAGTTGCCCGAGACTCGTCAGTGAACAAAACATTTTCGAAATTGGTTTTCATGCCTGACTTAGCCCAGTCCAAGCGTGCCAGCTTATGTCTTTGTTTCAATGGTGGTTTAATAGTTTGCTTTGTAACTTTTCCAATGCTTCTTAAGATCTTGCACCGTCCAGCTCTGGATCTTGATGGCACTCCAGCTTCATGAAATATCTTGGCACTTGTTGAATGAGGAATTTTTGATAACGTTTTCTTTACTGAGCTGATTTCCCTATGAGAAATCTTTCGCAACTTTCCTTAATCTGCCCTCCCCCTCACTTTATTACTATCTTCCATAAATCTTTTGACTGTGCGATGATCTCGATGAATTAACTTTGAAATATCCAAACTGGTTAACAACTGGGTAGCTTAACGTGGCTTAACAATTCTACTATTCTTTGCTTCTCCTCAGGTTTTAGATCTGTTTTACGTCCCATATTGCTAACTTTTAACAGACTGAGTGAGATTTTCGCTGGTTTTTATAAGGGTTGCTGAATAATTATTTACATTAATTAGGAGAGTTTTATGCAAAAAATCAATTACTTTGGAGGTAACTATTCTTGCTCCATTGCACTTCGTATAAACTTAAACCATTATGTAAAGCTCATGTTGTTTTATTCTTATTTTTATGGTGTCAATGCTACTGGAGATATCGATAATTTTCTCATTTGCATAATAATTATTAACAGGGTGTAGATACCGCCACTTTAGAAATCCATATGAGATTAAAGTAGGGCATTGTTAAGCAAAAATCTATAGGAAAGAATACACTTTCGTTCAGAATTTTTTCTCTGTGTGTAGCTAGTTTGGAACATTGTATTCTGAGACAGTAATCAGTTACCTGCTGCGAGAGCCATTTTCTAATAAAATATTTAAAAAGCTGGTATTCTAGAAAGTTTGCTTAAAAGGATGAGGTAGTATGTTTTTCATTGAGTAATCGATTTTCTCCTTTTAAATAACTATAATGTAATGATATCCGTTGTTAATTATTTTTTAAAACATGCATGCTTGGTTTCTGAAATATATAGTTACCGGCCATATTGGATATTCGTAAAAACCATGATGTCACAAGCAGGGAAGATTTTCCGTAAGATGGCGGGATGGCTAGAGTAATTTGAACTTCAAAATAGTTGAGAAACAAAGCATATTACCAAAAATTTAACAGCGGATATTACAATTATTTCTTGTTGATTTGCCAAAGAGAAAATATTGCTATATCTCTTTAAAGTTGAAAAACAGTTTACTTACTTTTCTTGTTTTTGGCTTTTAGTGGTTTCAGTGATCGACAACAATTAACAGACCGATTGGAGGATGTTTTAATTTCCATCCAAAGAAATGGTGTTGCACTAAAAGGCAAGGAATGTTTCTAAGTGCATGTTATCGGAAACAAACCTTGTAAACTATACATGAAAAATTGTTGTATAACGTGTTTACTCTACACAAAGCCATGTGACTGGCCAGGCTTTTTTTTTACTGCTTTATTGTTTGCTCACAAAAGCACAGTCTCTGCTCCTGGAGATATTAGAGAGGTTCAGATTTGGCTTCCAACACATCTACCGCTACCTTAATCTACCCTTCAGCCAAATCAGATTTGCCGGACCTATCCGATTAACCAATCAAACTGTTGAAAAATCGCGGTAGGTCGCGGTAGTGGTAGAGGAAGTCAAATCTGAACCTCTCTAATAAAGTTCACGGAGGATCCTGTCACAAAAGCAATACGCGAAAATCAGCGTTAGTCATAAACCAAAACAGCTTTAGTTTGCTGATATTTTTAGACGTTTCTCCTTTGCTCCAATCAACGCCAAGAATAACCAGATGCAGTGATCAAAATTCATTTTTATGCGACTTAATGCAGTTTACATTTTTTAGGGAACCTTCACACTCCAATTGAACCGGCAAGCTTTAAGTCGCTAAATGTGGAACTTCGGTAAATATATAATGTGACTGCAAAGCATGTATAGAGGATGCACGCTGAGATATTGTGGAATTCCAGAGCGAATTGATTGTGGGAGCGCACGTTTCCGCATTGACTTCCCGTGACGCGCCTTTTAACGCGCGCCTCCTTTCATTTCTTAGTATGAAATTGCACGTTCAAAATGTGAAATGAAATAGCCTCCTCCACAAGCAACTCATATTGCAACTGATTGGCAATTATTTTGATGTTAAAAATATCGATTTTTGTTGGGGAGAGGGGGCTGTAATTTGAGTCTAAAATTCTTGCCGGTTTAAACTATATATTTTTACTAGTTTTGTGAGTAATGTATTCTGGTATTCTATTCAGTATAGCCATGCAGTGAGTGCAATATTAGCTGTTTTCTAAACGCGCAGTATGCTACGCGCATATCCAAATACTTATGGCCAGGCCTGATGCGTAAATATGTTGATAAAATGTATTTATTTCGTGAAGATCTGAAACTACAATGTTTTGTCTCAAAAGATGAGCGTATTTTCAAGGCTGTTGTCAGTTGTCATGCAGTTGAAAATTTTAACGCATTTTGTTCCATTCGCATGCACACACTCCTGCATATGCATGGAGACACTCGCTGCATGGAGACACTCGCTCGATAGATTTAGACTTTTTAAAATAAACGCTTTTCTGACAGCAGACTACAATTGGAAACCTAACCTCTAATTCAGATGTCTTTCAAATAAAGCACTAGTTGATAAAAAATAAATCAGCTAAAAGGCAATCTCGTACCCAGAGCAATGCCTGTTCGCGGGTTAGGCTGGCATTGGCTCTGGGGAAACGGAATGAACTGCGTATGATTTCATACGCGCTCACTTAATGCGCATGCTCTCCACTAATAGGCTATGCTTTATTTATTCGGGCTCAACTGTTGTATTTATGATTATTTTGCTGGAAATAAAGCACAGCCTATTAGTGGAGAGCATGCGCATTAAGTGAGCGCGTATGAAATCATACGCAGTTCATTCCGTTTCCCCAGGGTCATGGCTAAATGGGATGAACGAGAGGTAGGTTTTCAAGATGGCGGATGTTTTTTAAAATTTTTTAAACGAGAACAAATCAACAACCAGACGTTTATAGCATTCCTAAATTGGGATTAGGTTCAGGGTAAGGTTAGGGTGAGCCTTGGGAATGATATAAATGTTAGGTTGTTAATTCGTTCTCGTTTTAAGAATCTTGAAAAACAGCCGCCATCTTGAAAACCTACCTCTCGTCTATCCCCTTTAGCCATGACCGTTCCCCCAGAGCCAATGCCAGCCTAACCCGCGAACAGGCATTGCTCTGGGTACGAGATTGGCTAAAAGGCTGATAAAATATTCGCCTATTAAAGTGATTTATATGTCCCACAACCAGTTGCATTGGGTACCCAAAAAAATTCCATGTGATCCGAGCGTGCAACCATTATTTATTTAGCTGTATTTAAGTTTTATTTAAGAATTGCCAGAGAGCAATCGATATAGATAAAGCAGACGTTAGTTTTTGTTACCTGCACAGTTTCCATTACAGCTTGTTTCATCGTACAGGAATTCTCAACTGAACATTCCTTTCTTTCACCTGTAAGAAAAAGGCTGTTGTGGTAACTTGCTGCGACATCAACACAACTTCTTGTTTATTTTTAACTGCAGGAAGTAGAAACATTGCAATTTACATCAAGATGAACTCTACTAGGCAGATTTAATAGCATTTTATTCATGCATCATGTGTAATTTACTTTTTGAACAGAGTAAAACTGGATCTTTATGCCAATGTTGTTAAATGCAAGTCGTTTGAAAACATCAGAACGAGGTGGGCTATTTTCTTTAACAAATTTACTTAGTCTTGAACCTTAACTACATAATTGTATGCGGAGTCACACTTATTTCTCTTAGCCTAGTGAAATTTTAAGTATGGAGAGGATCCCACCTTAACCTGTATAGGGGGCAAGTAGTGCAAGTATTGTAGTAGTCGTGGAATCGAAAACATATTTTGTTCTCTTTGGGCACCGTAAATAACTGCATATATGTATGTTTCCATTCTTTACCAACCCTAAGGCTAAGGTTACGAGACATACAGTGACATGTTTATGATTTATTTGAGCAAAACAAATATTTGTACCGTGCTTATACAAGTATACTAATTTGTATCTTTACTATTTCAGACATGAAATTGTTGATCTCGTGATGATCAGAGAAAATACAGAAGGAGAGTACAGTCATTTGGAACACGAGGTAGCACGATCTCTGTGTTATTCTTACTGTAAAATATAATATTTGTGTTAACGTATATATTTTAGCATACAGTAAATTAAATATAGTACTGAAAATATAGCTAGCTATGAATACTATAATGTAGTGTGTCAAGAAAAAATGCAAAGGGAAAAAGGGATCGTATTTGAATAGATTCATAATCCCAATTCAACACTTAAGTGTAAAATGGTTTAGAAAATGTACAATCATTAAGCACAATGTTTGCCACCATCGTTGAAAGCTGCATGGAAATCGCTCACGTTTTTGCGACCAAACTAATGAACTGGACGTGACTGTTTACATGTTTCATTACTTTGTTCTAGAATGTTCCTGGCGTTGTTGAGAGTCTTAAAATAATGACTGAAGAAAAATGCACTAAAATTGCCAAGTTTGCTTTCAACTATGCCAGAGAAAATGGAAGGAAAAAAGTCACAGCTATTCACAAGGCTAACATAATGTAAGATCCTGTTGCTTCTTTTCTCTACTTGATCACAAAAAATAAAAGCCTATGGGCGTTTTGACTGATAGCCAGCATACTACCTGACTGGAAGTATTCTTGGTTTGCACATGACGTCTTTTCGTGTCACTGGGCGCCATCTTGGTTGACTCTGCAGATTACTTCAGTTGTTTACAGCGAAGTACTTGTGTTAATTTACTATTTCATCGTTAGTTTTAGCGTATTATGAATGATACTTTAAAGATGTATGGCTCGATAGGATTAGAAATGATGAGTAGATACTTTGTGGTTGCCATATGTTTGAAACGTCAACCAAGATGGCGTCGGTTGCAACGATCAATATAGTATGAAAATTGTATAGACCTTTTTTGGCATGCAGTAGAATGGGAAACAGCGTTCTTTCCCGAGTTCGCAGTAATTATATGTTATATGAAAGTGTAAAGCTCACCGATTTCGTAAGTTTTTTCCCGCTTGTAATGGAAATGCCCTTGACATGCATTATGGTCAGGGCTATTTTATATACGCTGCAGCACCTTATTATTATTTAGGTGGTTGAGATGAGCATTATTTTTAGGACACTTTTCTGAAGAAGTAAAACCATATTTTATTTGACCTTATAGGAAACTTGGTGATGGTCTTTTCCTGAAATGTTGTGATGAAGTATCACGTGACTATCCTGATATTGAATACAACTCCATGATCATCGACAACTGTTGCATGCAGGTGACGTCATGCGGATTTAATTCTTATATGAATGTTAATGGTGTTACGAACAGCTGCGGTCAATGCATTTACTGCGTGCAATACTGAATACAGTAGATTAACTAACAACTTTTTTATTTTCAAATATCCAGCTTGTTGCAAATCCAGAGCAATTTGATGTGATGGTGATGCCCAATTTATATGGAAATATTGTCAGTAATATAGCGACATCATTAGTTGGTGGGCCTGGTATGGTGCCAGGGGAGAATATTGGGGATAACTACGCTTTATTTGAATCGGTATGAATTGTATTCTTTTTTATTTATAATCCATGTGGTATACACATTCTTAGTAACCACACGACGTACCTGTTGCAAACTCTTCTGTTTTACGGATCATCGCCATTCAAATTAACCTGTAAGTTCGCAATGTTTCAATGAATTTCGTCGCAGTGAAATATTCTTATCCCTCCCCCTCTATTATTAGTCTATCCAAGTGTATATAATCGTCCCGTTTACAAGAATAAACCTTGGCAGAATCAATAGCCTAATAGTGTGTAAATTGAATATAGTTTGTTGAAAGCATTTTTATGCTTACTCTATAGCTGCAAAAAAAGGCCTGATGCATAAACGCGGAATCTGTGGCAAAATACGGTCTATAAACACAGAAAAATGTGCATTTGCATGACCTAATGTCGGGCTGGCTTCGCCAATGCCGGAAGATTTAATTACGAGACAATTTTTCTCAGGGCTTTTGACACAGCTATAATGTATTTTTTGGATTAATCCGTTCTTGTACCAAACATATTTTTTTATGGTAAGGGGACACCATCCCCTTTCTATATCGACGGCAGCGATTGGCAAAACAATTTTTAACATTTTATAGGCCTACGCAATAAATTGCGTGAAGGTCCTCTGGTTGTTTTTTTTTAATTATAGAAGTTTTGTCGTCATTTTTTAGGGAACACGAAACACAGGTGCAGATTTAGTTGGGAAGAATATTTCTAACCCATTTGGTTTTTTGTTTGCGAGCACGCTTATGTTGCAGCATATTGGGTATGATTGTGCATTCAGTGATATGTGAAAAATCTCGCTTTTGTTTTACTACCAACAACTGTCATCGACTCTTGTGAAACTTTGTTATGTCCCCACTAGGTGTGTCTTTGAGATGACAGTTTTTGCGTTCAGCCATTCACCGGGCCATCACGTAAATCCCAACTCGTGGATTTACTTTGTCATTGTCAGAGCGTAAAGAAAACTTGACTTACAAATTTTAAAACTAATTAATTTAAAACAAACTTAAAACGACACCTCACCCAGGAGATGCTCATGCAACAAATGAGATGAGAACTGATGTGACTAAAAATCTGCTGATGAGATAAGCGTAAATAATCACTTGCCTGTAAGACTTGCGACGGTTGGTCAATATTTAAAGTGGGTGGGAAATATGCTTTGCACGAGAAAAATCAGACCGAACCTAACTCTTGCTTTAACTCGAGCAACGAGTATCCCAACCATCTCTTCTAGTATGTATTCAACTCAGGGAGATTTCGATTCAGTCTGTCAGTGACCAAAATTCAAATTTTTCCACCGTAACGGTTGTACATAATCAAATAGTGAAAAAATAAAAAATAGCAATTATATGTACTTAAAGCAAATTGGATACGTTTTCTTAAATTTTACCGCAGGTTTAAAGCTCATGCTTCAGTTATCAACAAAGCCATTTATAGAGTGATTTTCGCTGGCCAGGTAAGCTGATATACGCAGCTAAATATGAACAATCTGTTCTGGGCTGATGAAAACAGCACTGAACAATGTTTTGCTGCCCACATTGTTCAATGTTGTCAACAGTATTGTTCAGCATTGTTACACCTGATTGCAGGCTTGTTCAGGCTCAACAATACTGAACAATATTGTTGACAACCTTGAACAATGTGGGCAGCAAAACATTGTTCAATGCTGTTTTCATCAGCCCAGAACAGGTTGTTCACTTTTTGCTGTGTATTTCGTGCTCATAACGACAAAGAGAACGTTAATGGAAAAAGATAAAATAACCTAGAGGTGCGCGTCGGATCGGATTAGGTTTTAACATAGCCTAATAGCTAACCACATGGAGGTGTACATTTCTCAGGTCTATATTTCGTAACGTTCAAAGTGAAATGTCGGTTTGTGCAATATCTGCAAATTTCCATATCGGTGCACTTCAGGTGGTCACAAATGGTTTTCGTAAAGAAAATCTTCCATTAATAAGGTTGAACGTGTAACAACGATATCGTAATGTTTTAGGGATTGACTACCTCACGGGCGTTCTTTGTGGGTGACGTCAATATTTTTGGCATGCGGTTGCTCATACAAATTCGCTTTTTCTTCGTAAATAATCGTAAGACTATTCTCACTCACTGGGACTGTATCTACTTCACCAAATTTAGCAAAAGCGCGAGCCCGAAGGTCGAGTAATGATTGTCGCGCTACGCGCTCCCTCTTTAGCTAAATTTGTTGAAGTAGATACAGTCCCAGTGAGTGAGAATAGTCTTACGATTATTTACGAAGAAATAACGAATTTGTATGAGCAACCGCATGCCAAAAATATTGACGTCACCCACAAAGAACGCCCGTGAGGTAATCAATCCCAATGTTTTAAGTGCGTATGTTCTAGGCCCGAAAACGAAAATGCACGGAAATGACGTCATTGATATGATGTATTTTCTGTTAATTGTCTGAATTAAGCTCGGGGGTCATTATGAGGCAAACTCGCATCATTTTGAAGCAAACTCGTTCCCATACATGTTTGCCTGACGGCAACCTATTCAAACCTCCAAATAGTTCCCATATGGACGATAAATTACAGTGCGATAATGACCGCACAAAGAACCCTGATTGTGAATTTTCCAGTCTTATGCACTTTAAGAAGGCAAAGGATTCGTGCGTGTCTTTAAAATGAAACAAAAACTATTATTTACCACTCGGTAATGTTCCCCTTTTCATGCGTTCCATTGGTGGAGAGCGTATCACGTGAGATTGACGAAATCAGTCTATCTCCAGACTTAAAATACTCGGGATTTCGCCTCGGGTAACATTGACAGTCTCGATCAATAAGTGTTAATTATTTACCAATCGTCAGAGATCCCGTTTCAGGCCGAAGGTCTCGGGCCCACAAAACATACAATTTTCCTCAATCCGAATCAAATGTTGAATATTCTGTGGCTTTTAAAATTTCGTTTGCTGTGTTTGGTGCAATCGACTAAAAAACTTCTTTTACTTCATTGTATTTAGTTTAGCACAACTGAAACTACTGTTTGTATTTTCAGCATCTGACTCCCGATATTGGTGGAACAAGCTATACCACGGATTGTTTGAAAGCTTTAAGAGATGAGCTTGATAAAGAACTACCTCTAGACGTGATCATGCACGCGTAAAAATGTCACGTGCCCTGCACATGTAATATGCACCATGATGTAAATAATCAAATGAGTTGCAAAATTCCATGTGGTCCTCTATAGGCTCTACTTCTACAACACTTCCTTCGTACATATCTAACGGCTGAAACTGAGTTATCGACGGACAAACGACATATAAGACGGAAAAGAATTTCCGGTCATTTGAATATATTAATTAATAATGAAATGTGATGTAAAGTAAATAAAATGTGATGTAAACGTGGTAATGTAAAGTAACGATAAAAATACAATATTTAATTAATTTTAGTTGTGGTTATATAATTTTGTATGATAGTACAACGTGAAGAAAGTAAAAAACCAATTCGTTGTGGCTCATGCATCTCGCCCACGCGAGATCTCATTGTGTTTGCGTCAGTATAAAACCCACGTTCCAAAGATATTCTGCACTTGACGCCACTCGGCACCCCCAGCGGAACTGGCTTTACTTTCTTAATTCGCTTCGCGAATTTACACTAGCCAATTCCAATTATCGAAACCACCAGTACATATCCGTATTTCTTTTTTGTAATAGCTGTAACATTGCTACCTTTGTAATTAATATTAAACTTTTTTGTTCATAAACGGATACTTAATTAAATGCATTAGTATACCATTATATAGTACATCAATTACCTATGTATACGCATTGACCATTTATTGTCAAGAAATGTTTGACTCGCGCGCACATGCTGGGCGGTCACCTCCATTCTCGTTTCCCATACTTAGATTTGAAATGTTTTCTATTCGGCTGAGCGCAGCGAAAGAGAATATTAGGATCTTTCACTCAGTGAAACAATGAAACACGTTTCAAGGAGAGGGCAGGAAGTTAGTCACTACTAACATAGACCTTTCGCTCGAAACGTATGTTTCAGGTACTGAAAGAACCTAAATCTTTTGTGTACTTTTGACGCGTTTTCGAAAGAAACTTTGAGACAGAGAAATTTGGCTAACAATTTTTTTTGCCTTGCTACCCAATTCACTTCGCAACTTTGAATTATCCACGCATGGTTGGATACTATCATGGTTTGCGAATAAACAGTTAGGCCACTCAGCAGTACAACATGTCCCCCCCCCCATTTTTTATGCAATTGACTGGCCAGAGTAATGGCGGAACAGCCAGTTCAGCGTTTCAATTGGCCAGAAAATGCAATCGACTGGCCAGAACCTGCGTAATGAAGATGTGTAATGAGGCATGCGTGGGGACACAAACTTTAAAGGTTCCGACTCCAGTGGCCCTTCTGGTTATTTTCTATTTTGTGACCAGGCATACAAATTATGAATATGAGTTATCCAACCAAGTCTATAATTCTAATACGTAGTTACTTTTGTTCTATGTTACGCTGTCGCAAGATATAATAGTATCTACCATGTGTGTGATCTCAAATGTGAATTGGGTATAAACAAACGTTAGCCAAATTTGTCTATTGGTTTAATTTATACACGTTCATCACCACTTCCCTATACTTCATCTCTGTCAAGTTTAAAAAAATATATAACAGAAGTCAGTTTTATGCTAAAACATCAAGCTAGTGTACTCGAAGTTATCGAGAACACAAAATAATGGTCCTGCATGCTAACTGAAGCGTTCAACAAAAATGTTTACTCGTTTGCAGAGTGACCCTTGTTCTGCAGTTAGTAAAGTTACCAAGTGGCAATCGTAACTTTCATGAAACATTTAGTGTTGAGAAACTCAGTGTTTCCTGTCCTTACAGCATACCCATCCTTCCTTGCACAAAAGTGGGGTGAAATTACCCATATAACCATTATGAACTCTATCTCAGCCAAACAAGTCTCTGTTCGCTAATCACATCTACATCAATAATCAGTCTACTAAAAGCATTCTATAAAGAGTAGTTACCAACCAACCTAGAGTTTGGTGTCCCTTGTACGCCTTCTGTCATTTGACCGCGTTTCTGCACTGCTACTGCCTTTAGATGAACTAAAACTTTTTGATACCAAGGTGTTGTAGAGATTGTAACACTTTCTTTGAAACAGAAACGCCACACAGATAAACAAACCTTGAACACTGACGAAAATAACAAATAGATACGCAAACGCGTCCGTTTCTGTTTCCACAGCAACCTGGAGTAGTCCAAACAACCAGGAGAATCCCATCAAAGTTGACAGCTTGACGCAAACCTTGACATTCTGCAGTTCACGTTTCTTTGCATCCTTTCCGAGTGCTCTCGCGCTGGATTTTTGATTCTTGTGAAGACGTAAAGCCACGATGATGAAGAGAATTAAGTTGAATAGTAACAATATGCCAAATGGTAGAATGAAAAGAAATATCTTTGATTCTTTTGTGCCGAGCCAACACACGACTGATTTACCATAGTCTATGATAAACACTCCGTGGTGATCTAGTAGACCAAAAATAAGAAGAAAAAGACCTGGCATTGCCCAGGTAACTAGAAAGTAGATAATAAAGATCTTGTTATCTTCAGATTGACTGCGACGAATAGCCATCTTTCGTCCAAATACTAGACATGAATCAAAGGCAATTACGGAACTTGCTGCGAAGAAAGCCAGAAAAAAATAATGATTCGCTATTGCGACGGCAGTACACGCTGTGGGATAATTATCAAGTGTGGAACCTACAATCCAAAAGACTTCAGCTAAACATAGGGAAATGGACAAGTTCATGAGGTTCTTTCCAGGAAGACTTCTTAGTTCTTTAAAGATGGCATAAGTAATGAAAAGAACCAGCAAACCAATACTAGACACAATAAACCCAATCCATGTCAAAATTACTAATGGTAAGTCACCTTCAAGTGCATTGCTGTCAGTCGTTTCATATTCTCTTTCAAAGTTCACACAAATATACACCATACTGTTGTTGTAAACATAATCACCAAAGTCATACACAAGTGAATTGTACACCAGTGTTAAATTGTTTGTAAAGTAAAATTCACTCGAGTTCAATTTAATGTAGCTTCCATTACAGTGATCACGTCGTGCAGTTTTTAAACAGACTGTTACGGATGCATTTTCAACCGTACTGTTCATGTAGTATTCAAACTGCTGATATATCGCGCCAGTAGATAAAATGCGAATCTCTAAATCTTCCAACAAAATATATTCCCCGTACTGGTAGAGATGTGGACGGGTACAAACGACTTGCCGAATTTCCTGACGGTAAATTGTAAGTGTTTCAACTCCATAAGGTAATTGAAAAACTTTCTTAAATCTAAACAGACGGCGTAGTGTGGTTGTCTCGTTTGAACTTCCATTTAATTTTGAATCCGAGGCTAAGATCAGACTTTGTGCCTGCCTCAGCTTTATGTTGAATGTTAAACGAGTCTCCGTGCCTTCGTCTAAAATTACGTTAACTTTTATATCATTTATTTGTGATTTGTTCACTCTGAAGTAATCAGAAAGCGAATTTCTTAACTGGAGCCGAGAAATGAAAAAACCACCACTGTTTTTTGTAAAGATTGACATAGTTACTTGATATTCATCCGCAGAGCCCGAGTGTAGTTTATTGATGGCGTAGGTCTGACGACATTTCTCTAAGAATGTATCGTAAACTTCATTTCTTTTACAAGATTTCGTTGTCACCGATACACCATAATCACGTAAGCTTATAGCACGGCTTATTGAAGAACCACCTATGACACAAGGATGGACAAATCCTTCAGATACTCCGCACACATGGTCATATCCGTTACACGAAGCACAAGCTGTATTTTTGAATATCGTGTTCGAACTTATGTCTTTTACCAAACCCACTGTTCCTTGAACGCAGTTTTTAATGCCATGTTCAAGCGTAGTATCAGGACAAGTACTAACGATATCTGAGTAAGTACACCAACGAATACGCTGGCCTTCGTTTGGTCGAATACCATCTAGAAGATGATAATTTCTCCCAATGAACTCCGCAAAATCATCTGGGGTATAGAACGGAGGGGGGATTGCATTTGGTTTAAATAATAAAGTCCAAAATTCATACTTCGACACATTATTGCAAAGTGCGCAATACTGGTTTCTGTATGTGAGTAGATCAGGAAGTCCAGCAACAGGTAAATATAAGAGAAGGGAATGAGCATCTAGTGTTGACGCTGGATTGTGACATTTTGTTCTCACGTCGTCATTTTGCCAAGAACTCGGGCATTGTGCTACCATCCACAATCCTGCATGTCTTAAGCACTCCCCTGTATCTATATTCATCGTAGTACAACGCCATTTACCTTTGCGCTTGTAAAAATCATCAGCGTCGGTTAATTTCGAATTCGTTGGACAAAACTCTTTGTAATCACTACAACAGTCTCGAAATAAAACATCGCAAGACTGATCACAATAACAATCAGAGCCTGTATCTTCCTTGTTAAAATACGAGAATGTGTTGTATGTAGTGTTTTCCTTACATTTATTTGAACACGAATAAACTTTGCTACCACAGTTGGATTCTGGTTGTGGGTTTGTTCTCGATGCGATTGTAGTTTCGATGTTAGCTGTAGCTGTCGCTAACGGGGGTGGTGCGGTGTGGATCTCTAACACATGAGTTAATATCAATAACTTTTTTGTTGCATTTATGCCAGCACTGGCAGTGTAATTATCTGTTGTGCTATCATTTGTTATTGATCTTGTACTGCGTGCTTTCAAATGGCCTGATCGCTTATTTCTAATAACTCTACTTGCCTCCGAACTTGCCTTTTTTTGATCGGTTGTTTCTCCTCGATGTAAACTACTATCTTCTTGTGAATATTCCAGTCGCAAAAATACATCATCATCGCCACTCATTGATGACACACGCCAGACAAAATAAAACGATAGAAGTACGAAGCCCAGGGCCCAAACCAGCCAGTGAGAGCCAAGTCTTGGCATATTAATTGTGCGACAGTTTTCTCGTTGTAATCACTTTTAATCACTGCGTTACCGTGTGAGCCGCTGTGCATGCAGTATATACATCGTCAATTAGCTTGTATTTATCGTCATATTGATCTTCGAAATTGTTTATACTCAGCCTTTCGTCTGTCGTACAAGCTGACTCTACTATATTTGCTCAATATTATCCGGTGCATGACGAAGACAAATTTTAATTTGATAACGTGGGCAGAGTAATTACTATTGATGACGTTGGCTACCATGACAATTGCTGTTTACCGACACACCTCAGTTTACCTATTGTACACTAGCCACTGAACACGAAAACACGCACGTATATCAACACCCCAGAAGACCACTGGTGCTTCACGTATTTCGCCTAACGATGTTGTTAGTATGGGTAAAATTAAGGTTGCAGGATACCCTGAGCGTGCGTTTCAGGGTATCTACATAGACTGTTCGCAGATCAGATACAGACTACCATTACTCGGCCAGTTTGTTTCCAATCTGATTTCTACAGCATTTTCGCTGAATCTAGCCATGAGAAATAAAATAATGTAGTTATAAATTTATGAAGGAACAGTGATTTTCCCACCCAAGGCAAAAATAATTTTTTAGTGCGTGCTTTCGAGTATCGACTTAAAATGAACGTCAGAAAATTGACTTTAAAATAAAGTTAATTACTCCCGGTCAGGGGTATAGATTGCGGCGTCATTTTGCTTGATAACCTACTCAATTTAATTGAAAGACTTTAGATTAAATTTTTTTCCGATGACATATATATATTTCTAAGCTATATAAAAAGAATTAGAAAAAAATTCAAAAGTCCAAGAACCTTCTGTAACCTTGAGGTTTAATTTCACGTTTTTTCAAACACGTTTTGTAGTAAATTTAGCTATATTTTTAGTAATTTAGCTATAGCTAGCTTTTTTTCGGATAGCTGTGTTTTTTTTAACAGAAAACAAGTGTTATACCTATTTGTTCATATTATGGCGTCATAACGGCCAGCGATAAAATACAGATTGTTTTTATTTGTACAGTATTGCATTTGAAACTTAACATCAATGATCGATCTTTAGCTTGTCTGCAAAATCCACCCGGATCTCCGATCGTTTCGGTCTACCAGGAATAATGGGCGAACGAAACAAAATATTAGACAGGTCAACGCCAGTGCAGATAACTGCGGTGAAGCAACGAAACGAAATCAAATTCGTACCTGTATGCAACATATAGAGAGTTAAGGGGGTGGGGGTCCGCTGGTTTCATCCACATTATATTTCAGTTTGTTTATGTCATCACGTTCCTTTATAGTTAGTGATCGTATTCCTTCCAATACGTACAATCATACGCATCGACCTCTGAAAAGCCTCCGATGATATTTTAGTCTTATTAGTAAAAATCTAGTCACTGACTCATTGTTATTCTCTATTCACTGACTCATTACTATTTCACCGAGCATTTCACTCGAACAGATATTAACTAATCACGGCTCACGAAAATACCCTTTACTAGAAATTACCAGCCTCTATAAAGTGCAGGTTATTCGTGACTACTGACTATATAGTTGTATTGTGTTTTTAGAAAAACATATATGTCAATATAGAAAAAAATATTCTCATCATAAATCGCTAGAAGACCAGTTGCATCACGGGCAAATGAAATAAATGATATTTATTTTTTTATTTGTGCATGCCTAATATTTTTTGATTTCCTGCAACCTGATTGGCGGCAGCAGCGGGCGGCTTTTAACAGTTACTCTATGAACTCGAGTCGTATATGAGCAGATAGCCGACGAGGTGCGTAACACCAAGTCGGCTATCGCTCATATACGACGAGAGTGAGAAGAATAACTGTTTTATTATATAGGCCACAACTGCTACCAAAAAAACTCCCCAGTGCAGTTATATTTTAATATAATATACTTATTAGTCAGTTTAGCAATGTAAACAACTTCAGCTAATACCACAGGTCACCCGTAATGCGTACAGTTCTAATATAGCGTTCAGTGGGACAGCATCTGTTACATAATGTATATATTAACACAAAGGTTCGCAAGTAAATACAAATTTGAACACTCGTACAAAATTTAAACCACAAAAAAAATCTGCAAAAAGACTTCGATATTCATTTAAAAACATACACATATTGAGAAGACATACCTGAAAAGCATATACGTTGTATTTTTGTGTCAATTCAACATTTTTTACCCGACGAAATTCGCGAAAAGTCATCAAATTTTTAGTTGATTTTCGCTAAAACTATGCGCGATGCTGGCTGCCTGTCTTAGGTCACAGGAAAAAGCTCCCTGATTGGCCTGGTGAAAACTCAATTTTTTTACCGCGAAAGCAAAACCGGGGGGAGAAATGTTAAAATTTTCAAAGAGCTACGCCAACGCTGCGGAAGGAAATTTGAAGTGAAAGCTTTTTTAAAAACAACAACTCAGTAACAACTGCAAACAACTGCGAAAAATTTTAAACTGAAGTGCAAAAGATGTGAAGAGGTGCAAAAGAAGAAGCACTGTATATTCATTGTATATTACGTGGCTCCCCGGTTTTGCTTTCGCGGTAAAAAAATTGAGTTTTCATCTGGCCAATCAGGGAGCTTTTTCCTGTGACGTAAGGCAGGCAGCCAGCATCGCGCATAGTTTTGCGAAAATCAACTAAAAATTTGATGACTTTTCGCGAATTTCGTCGGGTAAAAAATGTTGAATTGATACAAAAATACAACGTATATGCTTCTCAGGTATGTCTTCTCAATATGTGTATGTTTTTAAATGAATATCGAAGTCTTTTTGCAGATTTTTTTGTGGTTTAAATTTTGTACGAGTGTTCAAATTTGTATTTACTTGCCAACCTTTGTGTTAATATATACATATATGCATTATGTAACAGATGCTGTCCCATTGAACGCTATATTAGCACTGTACGCATTCAGGGTGACCTGTGCTAATACCGCATAAAACACTAGCTAATATCCGATGGTAGTCTATATAATAATTTACGATATCTTCACAGTGGTCCAAAAGTGAAAAAGTGTTATTTTAGGAAACAAATCAAGGAGTGAAGCGAAATTTTAAAACTGAATAAAAGTTTCCAAAAGCTAAACCCCACTCAACAATACTAAAGAAATAAACCGAATTAACTTCATTGTAAACGAAGTTTAATTACAGCCCAAAACGTACTTTACAGCAGCCAAAATGCGACAAAACGAATCTTTCTTTCACATCAATGTAATTGCGGTTTATATAAAAATGCTCATTAATATACACAGCCAAAATTAAACAGAAAATATATCGAAAACGAGTAATTTATCTTAACTCAAATTTATTCTTTTATCAAGAATACCATAACACTCATAACCAGTTGATTTGCTAAGTTTATAAGGATGTTTCTGAGCTTATAATCTCGGCAAATAATTTTATTGCAAACGAAACATTTTCGGCAAATTATATTGGCGCCGAAACGCATATTTTAGCCACGTTTTTATTGTAAAATGGACAGAAAGATAACAAAGTTTGATAGATTTACCTTTTTTATTGTCATGTGGAGCGAAAAAGCAGCAATACATCAAAATTAAAGGGTTTTTATCGCGTCGTCTTGGCCATGATTGCAATAACGTAAATACTACTGATCTCAAATAGTACTTTGCAACACTGGAATCTTATGAATTTGAGCATCGCTTTGAAAAAGATAAATAAGTTATTTACCGTTTAGGTCGGTCCGTACTGGAAAAATATTTTGTCTCGGTCTCAAAAATGTCCTTCAGGCTTGAGACCTCGACAAAATATTTTTTCCAGTACGGACCTCCTATCAGGTAAATAACATATATATATTTTATATTTTTTGAAGAATCCTATTGTGCATGTTTTTGATATTTTTGTTCTAAGGCCATATAAAATAAATATTAAATTTTAAAAAACGCCCAGGAGTAGGGAGGTTTATATTTTATTTCGTATGAAAATATTTTTAAAAAAACCTGAATGTAGTTTGACATTAGGCAAGTGCCTATGACACGAAATTTTGTGCAAAGATCGCTTAAAATTACAATGTAACTGCTTGGTAGAGTTTGTCTAACTCTTTTCCTGTGCTCGAGATATTCAATTTTGTTTGATATGCAAATTACACAACTTATGAGATCACAGTGCATAACTTTTCAAAAATCATGAGTAATTTGCAACGTGATCGATATATTCCTAAAAAACTGCGGACACCAAGCCATTAATTGTAGTTTACATACATACAGCACAGTTTTGATTGTTTCTTGTTGTCGTATGCTACAAAACTAGCAGTCTCAAAAACACGCATCATGTACAGTGATGTCATAAGTTGTGTAATTTACATATTGAATAAAGTTGAATATCTCGAGAAAGAAGAGAGCTGGAGAAATTTTACCAAAGAAGTTACACCGTCATTTGAAGCGATCTTTGCAATGTAATCAATAAATAGTTGGGCAAAATTTAGTTTCATCTCAAACACCTAAACATTTCAAAATATGATTGTATGGAATTAAGGAAATGATATATATACCGCTGAAATTTTTTACTATAATCGCGGGCACTGACAAAGAACGCCTTGCGTTAGTAAAATCCCGATGTACCAGGAACCAGGAACGTTTCCGCAACACGAGTGACATATGGTTTGACACAGCATTAAGGCAAGGCAAGGCAACTATAACTAGCACAGTCATCGTACTCAGTACAAGCATAATGGCACTGACGTTTACGAGCTAATAGGCATTAGAGGTTTAACTCACGCCAGAGTTCAACATAAATTGCAATGAAATGTTGGAAGCATGTGGGGAAAATTCACCATGTATTTATATCCATTGGAAACCGCGTGATGTAAGCACTTCTAAGGTCTATTGGCGGAATAACTTGGGTGTCGGGTTTGCATGGGAGTCGGATTGAGTCTACCTTATACATGGTTTAATCAGGTCGAGACTTGTGTCTATATAAAAGCAAGCTTATGGTGATTCAAATGCGCTCTCTTGGTCTGACCTGGTTCAGTAAATCAAACGTGTCAAAATTCGCTGCCTTCACTTTCAACATAGCTGTTTGTGGGAAATACTTAATTCAAAAGTCTAAACGTCGTCTTAAAATTATTGTTCATACTACGAATGATCGTATATGATTGTAATACACGAAAACTGCACAAGCGCCTGGACGAGCATAACAAACCATAACGAATCTTCGTGGCGAGTTTCCTTAAAATTTACTTAATTTGTGAGATTAAAAAATTTTTCACTACAAAAACATTACAAAAAACTATTAAAAACTACAATGGAGAACCGGTGCAATAAGAGCTCAACTCCTAAATAAATTTACTCGACTTATTAGTCGTTATTGAGATGTATAAATAATTATTCATAAATAAAATCATTATTCTATTCCAGTTCGATTATACTTAAATTGCGAGAAAACCAAGAAAAACAACAACTAACGAAGTCCTACGTCATAAATAACACCTGAATGGCCCGATTTATACTAGAGACGGATGATCCGTCTGGACGAACTTGGGCAAGAAAAAATAGTTCGTCTAATAATTCGACTGTGTATAAACCATCATCCGTCAAGACGAACTACCTGCGTAGTTCGTCTTTTCAGACGAATTTGCTCGCGTAGTTCGTCTTGACGGATGATCCGTCTGTTTGCCCGCGTTTATACACAGACGAGTTACCAGACGAACTATCTTTTTACGTAGTTCGTCTGGATAGTTCGTCTTTATACTTAGACGGATGATCTGTCAGACGAATGATCCGTCTTGACGGATCATCCGTCTCTAGTATAAATCGGGCCAATATGATCGGTTAATAAACTTACTACGGAAATACGAAGATCAAAAATTGACTATTAAATAACCATATGATCGAAAAGCTCTTTCTTGAAAACCAAAAAATGATTGTTTTAGAATAGCACATATGTTTAACAATATCATCACCACACTAGATTACTTACTAAGGAAACGTCGCGTGAAAGTTAACAAAGCAAGACAGAAATCACACAAATAACTTAGCAAAGGAAGTTTTTAGTAATTGGAAGGAGATGACCAGACATTCTGCTTTGCTCGACTACTTCCGCCGTCCCACGGTTCACTGTACGGGTTGAGTTGATGAGATGATGTTCCATTTGAAAAAGTTGTGTTGTCATTATTGCCATATTTCATGTCAGTTCCACATGATGATGGATTACCGTCAATCCAACATTCTTCACTGGGTATTCCATAGTAATCAGAGTAGGCTCCAGTCGACCATGATGTTGAATCGTATGCTCCAGGAAAAGGAGGGAAGACTTGATCTGCTTCCAAGGTGGGGGAAAACGCAGTCGACCAGCCATCATTTTCATCAGCCCAATGACCTGCATCCCAGATTTCTGCTACAGTCTTGGAACTTTGAGGCATGCCAGGAGATGGTAGTTTTGAGGCTTTGGCAGAGCTTTCATCAAGAAAATTTACCCAGTTGGTATTGCGGGTTTGCTTCATTGGAATCAAATTTTCCAGTGATGGGATTGGTTCGTCAGGCCAGAACTTCGGGACGGAGGTGCCTACTTCCACAAAGGGTGTCGATAATCCTGGAGCTTTCACATCATGAAAGGTGTAGAGAGGGTGCTTATCACTACTTGGGTCCTCGTCTTCAGGTGCATCTTTCACCGATGTACGCCGTTCCAACTTTCCATCTTTATCAAATGGTGTGCTTGTGAATAACGAGCTGGATGTCGAGGATGGTGGAAATTCTAAAGACGGTGAAACCCTGAGATCACGTGCAGTTGTATCCCGCAATCCTTTCCATGCAGTGCCGGCGAGATCGTTAACAAGGTTACTGCTTGCTAGACGTTTCACGCTGAAAGGATCTAAACATGAGATAAAGTTTCAAATCACTCATTACTTTTATTTATAACCAGAGTAGTACAAGAATCAATAAAGATAATAATCATGTATATATACATGCATGTATGTATACAATAGTAATCGCATGTAGTTAACAAACTAGTATTTAGGCCCTCTTATACATGAAGGACCTTTCCTCAAATATCTCGGCGCGAAAAAGGGCTCATTAAAGTGATTTGAAACACAAAGGTTTTGAAAAGTACAAGCCAACAAGTAAAGCTTTCCTATCCACATTTCCACATTGTCCAGAGCACATGAAAAGTGTAAAGTTGTCTTGATGTATTGATGTTGAGAAAGTAAAGAACCTAACTAGAAGACGTGTTTTGTATATCTGCGGGAATTGCCATCAACTTTTCTTTTCACCGACGTATTTGAATAACTTTTCCCTTCCCAAACTTCACTCGTGTTTCCCGAAATGTTTCTGAGAATATTTTGCATTTCTGACCTGTATATTTTGCAATTGATGAACCGTATATACTCAGTGATATTGAAAATATACTGGTGAATATACCAATAACCATTTCACATAAATGAACAATTGTTAATCACTCTATTTTTTTACATAAGACGTTGTCACCGCTCCTTACAATGTATAGTAAAGTTTAGTCTATTTTTTTTTTCTTTTTTGATACCGAGATTAAAACAATAGTTGCATCATAAATGTTAACACAAATGTTAACACACTTACTAGTGTGTCCAGTGGGTTTTTGTATGACCAGTGGGCTTGGTTTCTGATTCTTAGAGAGTTTCTTTCTTCTAGATGAAGAATCACTGTTGACAGACTCTTCACTTCCAACCACACTGCTGTAACTGCTGCTACGGCTGCTTTGACTTAAATTTTGGGATGAATCTGAGAGCGGTGGCGAAGGAGATGTTGACGAACAACGAGAATGAGATCGTGAGCCACTTTGACTTGTTTCAGTGGTGGGAGAATGTTTCAGTGTAATTTCGAGTGCCGAGTTAATGGCTTCTGTTATTGTGTGTGGAGTATCCTCGATATGTTGTGTGTGTTTGCCTGAATTTGACGAGTTTTTCTTGTTCGCAGTACTAGATTTACTTGACTGTGTCTTGCTCACAGAACCCGTTGGTAGTGACTTTGATTTATCTAGCTTTGGTTTGGGATGTGTTTGTTCTAATTCAGTCGGCAAACTGGTTTTTCTTGATGTCTTGCTTGTTGCTTTGTTATTCTGGAGTTTGACTGGTTTAGAGGCAGCATCTTGTTTCTTTGGTTCTTGGCTGTCTTCCTTCGTTTCGCTATTTTGTTTCCCTTTGCGGTCTTTTACTTTTTCCAAATTATCCGTCTTTTCTTTGTCTTTCGTGTTCTCGCTGTTCTTTGCTTTAGCTTTATCAACGACTTTCGTTTTCTTTTCATCAACAGACAGAAGTGCTGGAGATACTTTCGCTGTTTTCTTCCGTATTTTCGACTTGTCTTTTTTCGCTAGTAACGCAGAAACGGAAGCTTCACCACAAACACTGTTGCCATCACTGGATGAACTATCTCGTTGTGACTTCACGGTTTCATATTCAGGACACTCGGAATTCAGTAGCTCTATTGATGTTGTATCTATGGTGCTAACATTCGGGAAGACTAGGACAATGGGTTTAGGAGTTTCTGAATCTAAATCTTTTCTTTTCGTTTGTTGATTTACGCTTGTGGTTTTCTTTTGTTTCTTTTTAAAATCGTTGTCATTCGGTTTTACTGTGAGTCTGTCATATTCAGATGCTTCACTGATTATCGAGTTGTTGTTTGATGTCAGCCGTTCGCAGCTATCACCAGGACTTCTAACTGGTTGAGGGTAGAAATTGCCTTTCATTTTGTCACTAGCTGCTACTTCCTTCGTGCTGGTTCGAGATTGTTCACTACCATCTTGGCGAGGTAGGTACAAGTCATCTGGCATAAGGGGAGTCTGTGCGGACGCTGATATTTTCCGTAAATCAAAAATGTCACCGTTCATATGTGTACCATTCAGTAAGACGTGATTATGAGGTAATGATGCGAGACTAGCGGAGATGACTTTTCTAGCCTCAAAATGAGCCAAGAGTAGGGTTGCGACAAGTAAACCAATCATTAAAAAGGCTGTTGAGACGTACGCTTGATATTCCCATTGTGGTCGTCCTGCTGCTGCAGCACAAAGTGGGATAAGCTCAGATGGAATTGTAGCAATTAAACTGAACTCAAACACCTTGCCAAGAGACGTCTTGATTTGAAGACGTCGAGATACACGCGAGACAGAAAAATCAGGAGTGAAGCTAAAGAAATAATTAAAAATAAATTACATCGTTTTTTGTTTTTTACTTTGCCAAGCTAAAAGTCCTGTAGTCGATTTCAACAGTTTCATAACCGATCATAAATATTTTTTACTTACGCAATATCGATCTTTACTGAAGCAGAAGGTTTAAGATTGAGAGCTTTGCAGTTGAGAACTTTAAAACCATATCCTTCACATTCATAACCATCAATACTGAACGATGTCACGTGTGTAGCCAGTTGACCAGGGTTCGTAGCTAATACAGTTTTCTTTACAGTTAGCGAACGATATGGCTTACCACCAGAATTCGGGTTCAACTCTGTTCATAATAATTATAAAGAGAATATTGACCATACAGCAACACTGCATAGCACACACTTTGTTGGCTGGGAGAAAAAGCGAGAACTACTTGACCTCAAAGAAGAATTCATATTTTTAGCTAACGATTATAAAGGCCAAGCCCAGGGGTCTCATTCCAAGTCGGCAAACGGCGAATTTCACCGGCTATTTTCAGTATCATCGCCGCTCTTTGAAATTTTAGTTTTTCATCAAAAATCAAGCTACAAACTTCATAGAAATCACTGGGTTTAAATAGTTTATTTTTCGATTAAAAATGTCTTTCGATTAAAAAGGTTTTGATTATTCGATTAAAAAGGTCTTGCCAGCTGTTGATTATTTTCCCATCTCCGCTTTCTTGAATCAGTGAAGACAGTAATCAACAAGAACATTTTACAATACTTTATGAAACTGATCGAAACCACCGCGAGACAAAATTTCGTTTCTATGAAGCAACTTCTATTTCACAGGTTTTCAGGAAAAGGAATGAATAACGAATGCTGCAAGTTTCATGCTATTACTCTCAAAAATAATAAAACCACTGCAAGACAGAGTTTTCGATAACCCAACGGGAGTGTTTTTTAAATGACCATAATAAGAAATATGTTCCCAGTGTTTTTAGTATTTAAAAAGAAAATCTAAAATACATACTAGCACAATCTTCCAAATGTTTTTGTTTTAACTCAAACATAAGCACGCTATCGCCGCTGGGCCTTTTTCCATTAATCATTAGTTCTCCTCTTGCTCCCTGACCTTGTACAGATACAACATCTAATACTGTTAAATTGTTCCTAAACAAAGAAAAAGGGTGATCATGTGTCATAAATTGTGCAAAAATGGGCTAATATCTAATTTTTAAAGGTCTCGTTCTTTAAAACATTTCATTAAACATCGAACGCTCTCTGCATTAGCGGGATTTTTCCAACTGTAAATTTTTTTTATACACTCTGTGTAAAATATATCATAGGATTAAACTGACTTCAACATAATGTTCCCGCTTTTAGACGACTTTCAAAATTAATATAATAAATAGGAAACTTAACTTTTTGTAGGGCAATTTTGGTGTGAAATCAAACTTTCACACCAAACTGTACTCCAATACATACAGTTGCATTATAAATGCTTGCTGCCATTGTTCCATCTACACAAGTGATCAACAGCTAGAATACTTTGGCAGTTTGATCTTTTGCAAAGAAGTGCAGAGTACTACTTACAGGTGTATATCAAACATTAATTACACAAAAACGTATAGAGTATGTACCTTATAAATATGACAGATGTTCTTTGGTCTTCATTTTCTGGTTTGAATTGTATTGGAATATTTGTCTTAGAGCGTGGAGGAATGATCATAGAGATTGCATCAGGAGAAGTACGTACGCCTAGCGTAGCATCTAATGATGATGTCACATCAGAATCTGGTTTGTCTGACAAATACTACAAAATAACATTACCATTAGAGAATTACCTGAGATATGACTAAGCAAAAACTGAAGAGTGAAATTAGACGTACCTTGTCTAGAACAGCGGTTGGCAGTGAGAAACACGAGTGATATGAGGGTTTAGCTGTCAGCAAATCCACGTCAAATCTTGACAAATAAAAATTACATTCATCATGTGTAAACGTTGTGTGGGTTACTTACATGGTATTCATTTCATGATGGTTAATCATAGTGGCAGACCAAATTCTATATCGCTTTCATTTTGTCAACCCATGTGCTCTTTCGCAAGAATAGTTGTAAAAAACATACCTGTCAGATAAAACATCAATGGCTGACTGGGCATCCGGATAAACAGACAACGGGACGACTTGAAGAACGACTGGAACGTCAGCAGGATTCTCTAACGTCAGTGTCTTGTGAGATGTATTACCAATGTGTGTTAATGGAAATCGGATTGGACGATCTGGCGTCAATGATGGCCATGTTAAACCACTTTTCATAGTTACTTCAATACCTTTTACTGTTTCTGTGTCAATATAAAGACTTCGGTTGAAACTAAAACAAAAACATGAAAGTTTAGTATAAACTTCAAACAGTTACGTGGTAAATAAACATTAGTTTTGCCATATCATGCATATACATCACCTGTTTCGTCTTGCTTCTAACAGAGAATTCCATTTATTCCATTCTGTTTGATGTATTAATGTATCGATACCTGAGGTATTTGAAGGTAACGACAAGCTGGCAAGCCAAGCTTTTAATGAAAAAAAAAAGGCCCATACAAAAGTTGACACACGAGGAAAGATAAAATGAATACCAAACATTATCACTTCCTGAGTGACAGGGAGCGAAAAAAAAAGAAAAAAGGAGAGACTTGGGGTTGGATTGGATAAACTTCCATTTTTAAAATGAAGTAAGCTGGACTAGTAGCTTTTAAAAGTAGTTTACATAGTTTCGCTCGCGATTCATGTTGTGTTTAAATAAAAACCCCGAAAAAAGTGCGCATAGCGTGGCATCAAAATGTGACGCGAACCATAGAAATAACAGGAATGTAATTCTTATGCTACGCATCCAGGTTTATATACAGGACAAAAGCATGCTTGTTGTTGTTTTACCTTCGCGTTTCTCATTGCCAATACTCAAGTAACAATCCGACGAGCAAGCCAGTCGAGGGTTGAAAACAACATCTCCAATCTATCAAATAACAGGAAATTCAAAAACAATAATAATATTAAACAAGAAAGTAGAGAACAATAGACCTTGGCATTTTACCTTCTCTCGAATATTCGGAGCAAGTTGTATATCTGATTTCTTGGCGGGAACAAATGTGAACGGCTTGCTAGCTTTCACCGCAGAAGAAAATACAGTTATAGGATTGAGGAAAGAACTTGTTAGAAATATCGGAACACTTTCATTTCTTCCCTAAAAAATGTTTACAATGAGTATATAGACGAGTAAAATCAATGTTGAAATAGTAAAGTGTAATACAGATCTTACATGTACAGACTTGACTAGTTTAGATATAACACTATATTGCTTCAGCAATAATCCAAATGTTCTGTGAACAATACATAATATAAATATAAATTGAATATCTGAGAGTAAGTATGCGACAAGCATATACTGTACGTACTGGAAATGAATTATTAAATACGATCTTGACTGGATCTACTTCAATATGACCACTGGCTGCTTTGAATGAGAACAACATGATCTTTGTCTGCAAAAAATGTCATGTATAAATCCACTTTGTAAATTACGTGCATGTATATCAGTGTATTTGCATGCAGCTCAAAATTATCGAATTCTGATTTCTCGACAAATAGCACAGATGAAACAACGATACGTTGCAAACAAAGAGATGAATAATTAGGTATTATCAAAACCGTCATACATTACCTCGTACGTCGTAATGAAACTAATATTACCAGAATAATCACCATCTACGTCTGGTACTTTAACATCCAGACAAAATTGTAAAAGTTGGTTTGGCTCTAGTGTGACCTAGACGAATAATTCAGTACATATGTCAATGTCATTACTGGTTACGACAAATTCGACAATGTATTTCAATGAATCAATCAAAAAATCGATCGATCGATCAATCAATAGAACGAAATCTCGAAAAATCCATTCTATCAGAAGCAGGTGCAAAAGCTATAGTTCGGTGATATTGGTGCAAAAATTTTACTTAAGTCAAACGAACAGGCACTAGTACGATAGCGAAAAGCCCCAGATATTTCCCTAGAACCCATCAATTGTACCTTCATATAAATTAGCCAATGCCTAGGAACCGGTCAATGTAGCTCGAAGATGGTTAGGACAAATGCAAGGCTATATATTTTATTATTCAGGTAGAATGGCAACTGCTTCCAACAGAAATTTTAATTGATATTGACAGACTTTTCCAAACTTTTACTGAGGCGTAAGGGAATAACGAATTGGTATGTATGAAAGATAATATCAGCTGTCATGCATGTAAAAAGGGTTTGTCATTTTTCATGTGTAGTAAGTTGAAAAAGTAAGTAGTAAACTATAGTGAACCACTCACCGAGGCACTATTTGCACTGTTTCGCTATCTATTGACACTAAATTTACAGGAAAATAGTGCCGTAGTGAGTGGCTGACCCAACCTCGTACCCAGACTCTCTTCTCTTTTCTGTAGTTAATAATTGCTCTCCTATTATGCGTATGAAGGTCGGTCAGCCACAACCTCTACGCTCCTTACTGGAGGAAGAGACCCTGGTGAATACTGGTCACGTGGCTCCTACATTTCTGGAGCTGGCTTGTGAGGGATGGTGGATGGTATATGTTAATGTATTTAATTTTAAATAACAAGAGTTACATCTACATAAATAACGTACAAATCCTCTCCTAACTTGTAATGGATATCTGAGTGGCTCCCAAAATCTGAGTGGCTCCCAAAATCTGGGAGCCACGTGGCCAGCATTTGCCAGGGTCTCTTTCTCAAGCAAGTCGCGTAAAGAAGAGAGCCTGGGTACGAGGTTGTGGCTGACCGACCTTGGTACACATACAGGAGAGTAGTTATTAACTATATACAACACTACAATATATCTAATTGCGGATGAATCGACACGCTGAAATTTTTGGGAATAATAAATCTGATTTCGTACCCCTTCAGCAGGAATTTCCGAGTACTGATTTATATCCTCACGTCCCACCGCCAAGTACTCTAGTTTCGCCAAAGTACGATTGGACGTACGCAATTGCAGTTTAATCTACAAATAATAATACGTTATCACTGCCAACAATTTATGCTTAACAATTTTATGACCAAAATTAATCAGCAATTAAGTAGTAATCAAGGAATTAAAAGCAACTGATTGTATTTATACTAAATCTAGGGATAAAGTATATCTGGTGAATATTTTTTGAACAGGGCATGAAAATATAAACAAAAACCTAAATAACAATAAACCATGCAACCATTTACTCACCGAAGTTGGATTTCTATTCGCAATTCGAAAAGTCTTTCGATTTCTTTGTTTAACAGCAAGCGTTCCCAACTTCAATACTGATTCAGTAAAGCGATACTGAAATATAAGAGGATTATAACTGTAAGTTGTACTTGAAATAGAATCTCGATATGCACTGACATCAGGGTAGCTAGAACGTTAATCGGGGGGGGGGGGGTGTTATATTCATATATTCATGTTCTGCACGACGAGTTTCTTTTCAAATCAAATTCAAATTGATCAATTGAAAAGAAACCCTTCGGGCAAACATGAATATATTAATATAAACCCCTTATTAACGTTGTAGCTACGGCCCTGACTGACGTGTGTGTTTCAAATTTATAGTAAAAGTTATTAATGCATTGGAGAGAAATTACTAACCTGCAATTTCCCATCAAAACATTGAACAGGAATAGTGAAAATCGAAGCATTAGTGTAAACCCGAATACTTGAAGTAAGTGTTGACATGGATTTATCGGCGAGAAAACGAATAGAGAATGGCGAGGTAGTTTTTTGTTCTCTTACTGTCGTTGGTGAGGAAAAATTCACGATCTAAATAACGGAAAATATAATGCATTATCACTCGGTGCATTGCTGATGTTTAACTTGTCTTTGTCAACAAATATGACCAAAGATTGACTAAAGATTCATGAATATTGTTCATTAGATGCACCAATCATGTTCATCTTATTTCAAAGCAATAACTACGTATGAATGTCAATTACAAGTGTGTTCGGACAAGCTATGTAGCAATTTGGGTGGTGTTGTGGTTGCCACACTCGTCTCCAGAGCTAAGAGACCCGAGTTAAAGAAGCCTGATTCGGACCTCTATTCGTGCATGGTCTTAAAACAATTGAGGAGCTGCCTCAAGTGCATGCTGATGCGTATGTACTCTGTAGTTAGTTATACTGACGGTTAGATGTGCAAATTACTTCAGATATGTCTTATGCAAGTTTTTTCAAAGCTGTTGTATGCAGTAAGTAGTACATATAATTGCATACGCTAACATACTTACAGACACAAAATCTTGGACATCAGGAGAAGCCACAACTCGATATATAACCAAAGGAAATGTGAATGTATTCGTTATAACCATTTTACGCACGATAGGTTGATATGGTGCACGACCAATAAAAAACCTCGTTTTGCTCACTGAATATGCCAGAGTTCTAGAAACAAATGTGTGTGCGAGTTTTATCATTAGATACTGACTTCACACAGAACGAGTTCGCAGGTGGTGGCAAAATGAGTTAAAATGCTCACAATGATATCCCAGATGATTATAAAAACTCGAATTTCATTTGAGGACGAATCTTTAGTATAAGAGCTAATTCTTAACGCATGGAGTTGTTGGGGGTCAAGATGAGTTAAGCTATGAAGCCATTTTGCTTAATATACATTAGTTACGAAAATCAAGCGTTCACTTTCTCTACCATCACGGCAATAACAAGAGACTTCAAGGCCAGTTCACAGAAGTGATATTCTACTTTTGACAGATGCGAAAGAGTGGAATATGCAGTAAATGTAGTGAATGAAAAACGCCAATGTGAAGATCTGTTACAAATCCACTCGTTCACATCGTCCAAAAAAAGCACTTAGAATTGCTGCAAAAACCTCCCATGTGAACCGATTATTAAAACTCATTTCTTATTACCGGTACACTACGACAACAACCGCTTCGTTGTATTGTTTCACTGATTCATTTATGCCTATATAGCAACTGCACTATGCATTTCAATCAGTGATTGTACTGTGTTTAGCATTAACTAATAATCCTTGCATGTCAAATCTCGAAACATTATTCAAAATATGAAACATTATTCAAAATATGAAACAAAAAAAATTTGAGAGAAAGCAACATTTTATTAAAGTATTGCAGCTTATTGTACCGACGGCTCGTGCAATAACAACCGTCAAGTACCAAAAAAATTTAATTGTTTACCCAAGCCGTTATTTTATCCTCGTTTTTAAATTTTCGTTTGAGGCACGAAACGCAGGACGCGAGGTTGCTGGCATTTTGAAGTTGAATCAGTCATAATAACCGTAAGTACTTGTGCCTATCTGTTTCATACAGGAAGTGATATAGTATCTACAATACAGTAATTTACTGTGGGGGTTGCATATGTACTGTTATATCGTCTACATGAGAATTTGATTAGTATTTTGAATTATAGAATTAATCAAACTCACATACAAAGAGCAAATGAGTGTACATTACCCTTGTAAGACGTTCGCTTGGAAGTTAAGCACCATTCTTGGATTGCCTTTACTTGTTGACAGCACAATAATTTTCCCATGGTTTTGCCTCAGGTTTTTTAAGTGCGCCGCTTTTAGAATAAATAAAAAGAGTGATAAGGCTGAGATATTACTGAGCTAGATAAGATAGCTTGTGATTCAAGTTATTGTCAATGGAAGAAGAGGTCTTGACCCAATTTTCCGTGTCTTCTCATTATTTTGCGGTTTGAAGGCGACGCAAATTTGGAATCCGCAGACAGTCTGTAGCACACCTTTAATAGTCGCTTAGCACTATTGATCTCGTTTCCAAGCCTAAATATCTGATAAAACTTACATTTCGCTTCCCCTGACCCCCAACATAACCCTGACCTAAATCGTAAATTTGAAGAAGTTTGACGAATTTAACAATAATCGAGCCTCACCGGGATTCGAAACCCCGCCGGTTGTACTAGATCGCACGCCTAGACGACTAAGGTAACAACGAGCTTGCTGGAAGCCGTCAAAACAATTTCCATTTAAAATAAAACTTCATCTAATTGAGACCAGAGCAATTTAGGAACGAGATCAATGATGCTACCGACCATTAACAATGTTACTGAACGCCAACGGATTCTAAATAAGAAACGGCGACACAGGGCGAATTTAGGTTGTATATGATCATTTTTTATTACCGAAAGCTTAATTTAAAAACATGCCTCAAATTTAATATGATATCTAACATAATTATACAAATTGGAATTTATAGTGCATGAAATAATCATGTTCCATAGAGTGTTCTTGCTGATCTTCAATAAGAAACTTCCCGGAGTTTCTAAGGATTGAATAGTGTTTTTAAAGATTGATTAGGGAGTTCTTTTTTGAACATATCCCAAGGAAGAATATTGTCCCCAGTCCCGACCGACACTGTCTTAGCCAAGTAATATCTGGTTAAGTCTGGTTTCCAAATCGTAACAGTCATATAGACTACATCAATCTTTCCTTTTGCGACCTGTACTCAAATCAATCGTTACTTAGTGTATTCTGCGTTAATGGAAACCAGATTTCAATTTAAGTCCACGACGCTGCTCTATGCTTAAGTTTATAGCTTGCAATAGATTGGCTTGCACGTTACGGGTTACTGCGGAAAAGTTGTACAATACCTGTAAAAGTTACACTAAAAGAGGATATGTACTTCTGAGCAGGTTTGATAACTGTATTCTACGAAAAAACCACACATTGTTACAGCATGCTATACGAAAGTCGCCTAAATATTTGCTTACAATCAGCAACTTACCCCTATATGCACTTTTATAGCTCTATTTGGCGGTTCAACAATAATTTCCTAGAGAGATGAGCATTGTAAATTATAAAACTATTTAAAATGTAATATGGCGGCATTTAAATTTTTATAACCTTTCTGTAATTGTGATGTTGCGCATATTTTGCGACCACGCAGAGAAATTTACTTCCCAGAATTAACAGAACGCAATACAGAGTGCTAGATGCCGTAAACCTCAGCTCAAGACATATAGGAATCTGATACTTATTGTTTCAGACAACCATGCATACACTTTATCGCAAAATATACGTTACATTGAAAGAAGGTCTTACCGTTAGTGAAACTGGTTTGTTGTGTGTGTTTAAAAGTGAGACTACAATTGATTTTGGTTCATCTAAAAACAAAGGTTCTTGTAAACCAATGCAGGTTTTTGTTCTCCAGAAGGGAGTGAAATCAACATCCACTAATAGGCAAGGAGCTTTTAAACTTTTACAAAAAGATACCCCTAATTTCTTCCTTTGCCACATACTGTATATACCCCTTATACAAGCCCAGAAAAATGTATAATGTACAAGTCCAGTAAAAGACCTTATTTTGAGGGAGCTATAGAGTTCTCTCAAATAACTCACCCATTTTCCTCAATGTTCCAAAATCCAGCATATCTACAGAAGGGAACAACCCAGGAGCTATATAAAATATAGAATGAACATTAATACGTTTAGTATCTGTTTACCACGATATTATAGGTCCATGGATTGAATTTACTGACACTGGAAACAACTTAGAGCAGATGATGAACTACAATAGAATTGCAGTTTCTTAATAAAGTAATTGCATTTTCGCCTTATATACATACAACAAATAGGGATAAAATAGAGACAAGAGGACTACACAGAACATTTCACAGAACATTTCAGATGAGCGTTTCATTGATTGCATATGCATGTATATTTAATGTACCTTGTATGAAAGGTTGGTCCTGACACACGTTTTATCAACAACCATGCAAATTCTGTGCAAAAAGGACAATTTGCCATGATGCATGAGAATAATTGTTCAAGCTCAAGAATAGTTCTCCATATACTGTAACCCAACCTCATGGTGATAGTTTATCATCCATGTTGCATAAATCCAATTTTTAAATCTAATTTGCGAGGGCAAATGACACCGTTTTTCCACCATAGATAATACCGAAGTATTTTATTCACAACCCCCTAATTAACGCCGTACCTACCTGTTGTGACCTCAATTTCGACAGGTAAAATTAGTAATTGGGTTGGTGCGTTAAATTGGATAGTACGTATTCGTATGAATGCTGTATGATTACTGACAACTCGTCCAAGAAAATTCATCCGAATGATCGCCTTTGTTTCATATGGAGCAATTTGCTGCAAAAGTCATCACAGAAAAAAAATATAAGGCAGCGTATACTTCAAATAGAAACAAAAAATGTTCCAAAGGTCAACAAACATCATGGCTAAACGAACAAACGCATTTCCGATTGGTACTTTCATGTCATTTTTACCAATACAACCCACATATACATACCCAATGTTCGGGAGGAGCTTCAGCTTGGCCAGATGGGAGTTCTAAATGTAAATCTCCACCACTGGAATAGATTTCAGTAACCTTTAAAGATAACAAATTCACGCTATACGACATGTCGGTATAGCCATTATTATTCTGTATATTGAAGAATTTAGCTTTATATAAGGCGAACTTTGTTTTCTGTGCTGTTTGTCTTTCCCGTGAAGTGAATCATAGAAACATGCATGAACCAATGTTTATATAATATATAATATATAATTTTATATTAAATGCCGGATTACTGTAGGTATAAAATATACCAGTGCAAAGAAACAACCATATCCAGTACCTGGAGTGTGGAATCATGTGGATTATACATGTGCAATACCGATGTGAATACATGATCTAGTGCCACTCTCGCTCCCAAGTATGGACGCAATCTGTAAGGATTAGCCACACCATATCCACGAACCTTACAACAAAATATTTTTATTTATATAAGAGAAGTTCGTGTTGCGTTCATATACTGTAAGCGCAACTATATTTTCACATACTTGATAAGGATAGGCGCCACTTAATGTATGAATAAATAATGTATTTTCAACACTTCCAAATGTTCTTGCAATAAATACCACATCTAGTGTTGTGTTGGACAGAGGTGACAAGACCTACAAGAAGAGAAAAAATTTTTATAAAAGATCATTGTATCATTTAATGTCAATCTGGTATGCATGCAATACTTTTTCACTAAACAACTTTGTATTGCACATGGCTTTTGCTGTTAAAACTGTTTTCCGTTATTTCGTCAGAGTATGCTATATCTAGTATCCAAATAAAGTACACCCTATGCAGTCTTGTCATCACCAAAGCATATTCCTTTACGATTCAGGAGCACGTGTGAGACTATTCCACCACCGTGCAAAATAAAGGGGGTGCACAAGTGTAACTTTAATTGGATGCATGAAAGCTTGTCAGAGTACTCTCATTAACATAATGGAAAATCAAAGCATGATAATTGGAGGTAAATAGAAAATTAGAAAAGCCAAAAATTGTAAATTATGAACTGTGAACTTTTTGAGGGTTTCATATAGCTATGTGCGAGAATACTCTACGTGCGAATTCTTTGAAGTTTTCATCAAAAGTCACTTGAACAGGTTTGAGAAAGGGTTTCTTATCTAAACAGTGCGTGCGCAAGAAAGACATACCTGTGATTGTGGCTGTATATCTGAAATATCTTTTGAAAATGAGATATAAAAGTGTGTATTATCTCCAGAGAAAGCTTGAAGCTGAAGATCTTTGTCACTACTGGGATTAATCACCACAACATGATGCACAGACGGCATACCAACTGGCCTAGAAACAATAAAATAAAATTATTAACTAAAATTGGTATATAGTTATGTCAGTATTTGGTGAATGGATTTCTGTACGAGGTTTTTTGTGCAATCGTAAAAAACAATGCTAAACCATAATCAAACGGTGATACTAAACGCATCGTCGGCCATGCAATAACATCCGAGCCATTACATACTAATGTTGACGTCACGAGACTGGGAATAATGTAGGTATAAGATGTAGGAGGTTCATTTGTAGGCTGCGATGGACGGTATTCGCGAGGGATTATGGGGAATATATTAAAAAAAGGAGCCTCGATGGTTTGGGCCAAGGACATATGGCTTTGATTTGCCAAGCAGACTGATGTTCTAAATATCTCACAATTCTTTACAAATATGTACGAAAAGCAGTTAAGGAAGTTTTTGTTTTCCATAGACCTGTGATAGAAAGATGTATAACCCAACTCATCCGAGGAGAATATAATGAACATTCCAGAAAATATGAGCAAAGCTGGCTGGCTACAAGTCATAGGAAGAGGCGAGAAGTTCTTGTTTGGTATGTGATAACTTTAATTTTTGTGCAAGGTTGCTTATTTCACCCAGGATATCACCTGTTTACTCTATATAGTATTTGTATCCACCAGTATAACAATCTTATCAATATAAACAACCAGTATAAATCACTGAAATATTCATTAATGTTATACTAATTGCATTGATTAAGAGGCTGGAAACTTATTTCTCCAGGCGAGGAAGTTGGGACATGCTCATATTTTCTGCACGACTTTATAGTTCACAATGGGTTTCTATACAACTCGATAGTTTGTAATGGGTCTATATATTAGTATTCATTTATTTATTCATTTATTACCTTGCCTTCACCTTCCAAAATCAGTGATAGATTTACTACATGATTGCACAGGGGTGCGCACCATTACATGTATTGGTCAAGAGGTGCGCAAGGGTGGGGGATTCATTCACTTTCAACCACCGTATGAAATAAGACAGTACTTCGAAATAGCCAATTTCAATGTCCTATTTTTATTGCCTGTATAAAGATACCAGGACTAACGTGCACAACCAACCTTTCACGTCAGAATAATATTGACTAGTGTTCGTTTCACCCCCCTAAAAAAGCCTTGCTGGATCTACTGACTTAAATATTACAAAGATTACAAGATACCATGCACACATGATTTCACATACATACATTTCACAGAAATATTAGCCTATTACTGCGACCTTAGCAGCAGTCAGCATTTAAAATAATTATGCCAAATTATTATATAAAGTACCGAAACGTTTTACCAACAACATGGCAGTAGTGAAGTGGACTAGGGAGAGAGTTGCATTTCAGACAATCAACAGTTTTGTAGCTGTAACATTCAATACTGAGTTCATACAGAAAGATAATATTTCTGCATTGACGATTGAAAAGCAAGCTGAAAAGTGCCAGGAGATAATGCTAGTTCATAGATGATTCCACATTAGGATGGACCCCCATTACATGCACTACGTTCTAAACAAGCGATGTATCAGTAGCTGCGTGCATGAGTAGTAAGTTACTTCAAAAGAGATATTTAGCACCCACTTGAAACAATCATTTTCATTGGCTCAGTTTGACCAATGACAATCGAATACTTATCGTTCTTAGCAAAATAAGAGACGAGATTATCAGCAGGTGCATGTTACAATATTTATAACGTTAATGAAGACAAGCTAATGGGGATGCATGTGAGCAAGCTTATTGCAAGCTTTCTACAAAAAAATATATAGCCAATATTTCATAAAAAATAGACGCTAAAGTATGTTATCGTAAGGATTTAGATTCCTCGAAGACTGGCCTTCAAAATTCATATTTTTTTCAATTTATATTGAAGGAACTGGAGTTCTGAAATAGCACATACTCAGGGTTTTCAATCTTGGCCGGCGCACGCAACAATTTTTATTAAACCCTACTCAAGATCGTCGTGAGTTCTTATTTACGTTTGGTCACCTCGCTATTACGTGTCCTCGCCCAAATACACAGGCCGCGAGGGCTCTTTCGCCAAAGTTTTATCGTCATTAGCCACAGCTGCACAAAAAGCTCTAAAAACTCTGCGACACTTGAAGCGACCCGAACACGTAGCTCAGTTGGCGTAGCTCAGTTGGCAGAGTATTTGGCTAGCGACAAAGGTCGTAGATTTAGTTGCCACCGCGGTCAGGTTTAGCCAGCCCGGTGTGGATGTCACCCAAGAGTAACAACAGTCACACGAACCATCATCGGAACACACTTAAATCCTGAAAAATTAGACGATTTATCTGCCACCATTTGGGATGGATTAAACACTGTGCATGTATGCAAATACGAAAAAATCTGACCCTGCATCTAGCATTTAGTATAAAGAAATCACACAAAATGCGTTTGTTCAGTATATACCTGTAGTAAATAAGTAACCGCAACAGGTGACACAATATTGTTCAGAAAATAAATTGTATAGCTTCTCCAAAGCTAAGCTTTTTACGATGCTTACCGCATAATTTATACATTATTTCGTTAACAAGTTTGACTTGGGAACAATAGATTTATAGAAATAAAAACATTACAAAATAGTAACCCGGAAGTATTGAGGTAAAAACAAGCCATATAAAAATTATGAAAACGTAATGTCAATGTATATACAGTACATGCAGAGCCAATCACACAGCGTCACATAGCGCATCTTTATTACAGGCACAGCTGAGATATGTAATAATGCAAAAGTATAAACAAACCCTAAGCTCATGCATCATGTATAGATGATACAAGTCAAATCTTAGTATACACGCGCGTGCTCACAACCGATTTGTATTGAAAGTCGATAATTTTATATACCAAAGGCAAAGTGGCGGAATAAGATACCGAAATTGAACTTGTAAAAACTGTATTAATTGCAGTATAGAATACAGTATCTCAATGACACTGCAATAGCTAAAAAAAATGAAATCAAACTATATTAATGTTTATATTTAAGTTTCCTGTTAATGTTCGAAACTTCTAATATTTTACGACGACACAACGCCCGGTGTTTAGCTATTTTAGTTGCATTTCGTCGTAGTCAAAGAAGCTTTGTTCAGGTCCAGAGCTACTATATTCCGTCGACGGAAATAGGCCAAATATATGAGTAAGTAATGCCGTGGCCTTTACACTACCTGTCGTCAATCTTCGTAGATATTACGGAGGTTAATGATTCACCCAAGGCTAAGCTAACGTTTAAAAACCCCCATCACCATTAAAGAAATATGAAAATAAACAAATAATAAGAAATGAAGTCATGTATAATGACTTTAAAATTAAGTGGAAATTTAACAGTTTCAACTGCAAGTCTTGTTTTTTATGGGTATATTGGTTCTAAAAGACCTTTGTCCTAATCACATTATGCGAGGATCGTCTCTGCACTCGTAGACAAACACTCTTACACTCGTTATGTCAAGTTCGTGCATAAATTTCTATTTTGCATTTAATGTTCGCTAATGACTTAATTGTAACAAATTTGTCTTGGCCAAATACAAATATGTATAACAAACATTTCTACTAAAAAATATTGAAATGAACTTTATTGGGTTGCCAAAGGACAGCCAATCAGAAATCGACACATACAGGCATGTTTTGAACAGCTGCATGCAGTCTGCATGATGTACGCATTGACAGCACTTTAAAAACAATGTCAATAAAATGTGCAAAGAAACGTGAAAACAAATTCAAATTGATTGTCTAAAGTTTGATTATGAGTATACCGATAGCTATAATGTAAATATTGTTTTGTCGTCACTAAATTACTTATTCCTTGGAGAAAAAGAGAATTTGTAGACAATCTAAATCTTTCATCATAAAACAAAATGTTACAATACATAGTGACATCTATTTGGGCTATATAGAGAAAGTAAAACAATGCTGTTTTTTAAATTTAGAGCAACTTGTTTTTGCTATGACTTTATTTCTCTAGTTGTCTCAACAGTAAAAAAGCGTTGAATTTGATGTGCATGAAGTTTAAAAACAATATGTCAACAATATGTCTAATTGTCTATCATGTATAGTTAGATGGATCAGATAATGCATACTGGTTGAAACAGAAAGTATTATTCAGCTATGTCAATAAATGGACTTTATATAGCTTTGCTATTTTTTAATATATTATTTGGTTAATACTGTTACTACAGGTCTGTTGTGCTACCATTCTTTATTCATTAGTTTTCCGTAGGTTGTGAATCTACACGCTTTACTGCTTGTGAATTGTAGATGATGTCAGACTGTAAATATGCTAACAAAAATTACAAAAAATGCAGCAAAGTTCTGCACCTGGGTGTTAACCACACGAAAACAAATTAAAATTTGGCAATTTCAGAAACTGAAATTGTTGTACAGTAACACATGATCATGCATAAATGGCTCATTAAGCAAAGTTATTTAAGTGCATTAACAACAACACTATCTCCATTAAGTAGCAACTAAGTTTTGGCATAATTTGATTGTGAAATTCTAGGAACCATTCACTAGTATTTTTACATTTGAAAAGAAATGTAGAACCTGCAGAGTGACAGTGGAGGCATTTATCAGATATTGCAGTTGAATTTCAGGAATAACATTCATTATCATTGTCATTCAAATATTTTTTGCAGTAAACAAACTAGTTATAATTAATAAACTAGCCACATTATCCAATAATAATTTTTTGAAATCATTAAAGTACACGAGGGCACAAGGGGAAAAAGAGAAATTACTGCAAAAAATTTCCTTTAAATAATTTCCAATGGTTACATGTCCACAAAAGACAACAAAGAAAGTACAGAAACTGTTTAATTAGTGGGTGTAAATTGTAATTAGCATAACTTTTAGACACACCTTGTACAAGATACCTTGATACTGGCATACTAATGAATACAAACTTTAAACATACGAACAAAATTGCATCAACTTGACAAAGAATTTCGTTCATTTGCTTTTCAAATTTCATCTATATAATATTGAAACACTAGGTTCACATGCAGTAGAAACTCAAATGTGTAAATGTGTCAAGATAAATTCAAAGCTCAGGAGTTTTCCTTTCTTATAGAATTTTATGGTACATCAGGCAAAACCCTGCGTGAAGAACATGAATAATGGCCTCAAAAAGTGCAAAAATATATTTATCAAACAACACATAACATTAAAAATTTTAAAATTTTAAAAAATTTTAAATTTTATGACATAAACAATGGATAATTCAACAAGTGGCTCTATTATTCACCATCCATCAAAAACAAGGTCAGATTCTGCAGGTAATAAAGAATTTAAAAAATTATGGAGACATGCTGACCTGGCTAAGATTTCGGTCAGCAATTTTTGCCAACGCGGAAATGGATGGACAGGTCAAATTAGTGACAAATACGATTATCCAACTACTAATTTATAGGGATATATCTAGGGAGGGGTTTCTTTGTGACGCATTTTACCACTTATTTTTCTCTGAAGATTTTTGTGTATTGTAAATAAAACATGAGGGAACCTATAGATTTCATCGGAATTGTGAATTGTTTGTTAACGCAAGATTTAATCTGAGAGCAAAGGCTTTATATTTCACGCTTGAAATTAAATATAAAAAAATAAGAAACAAGGGTACACTCGATGTATTGTCTCTTCATTGGGCAACAAATGTCAAGGGGTCAAGGATGAAACAAAATCTTAAAAATGCCACCTACTTATCCTGCATTTACTCTTTTGATCTGCATTGACGACTATAATAATGAGCGAGATCAGCATTGCAACAAGGAAAAGTTATTTTTATACTGTTACCCACCATATAATGACAGTTAAACAGTCAGCAGAAAATAGAAATGCGACTGACAAGTGTTGCAATCATCATAACTATGTGACAAAAACCACATGATTGTGTATTTTAACAATTTCATCTCTCTTTACTGCAAATCAACATTCACATTAAAACAACTTTAGGTTTTAAATGACTGCTAAGTTCTATACCAGAACACCACAATGCCTGCTCTCTTTAACTGCCCCTTTCAACCTTTCTTTATTGTCATCTAATTTAGGTCATTAATAAACAAAGTGGCAGATGAATAGGCTACAGTTTTAACTGATATTAGTAAAGATCAAGTAAGCAACACAACTTAGGAAAATAATCTAAAATTATAATGATTGATTGCTTGGCTGACACACAGCAGGATGAGCAAATAATTCGTATTCTGTTCTGAACAGCCCCAACAGTGGGTCAGTGACATAATGATTGTACTTTTTGAAATTTGCAGTTCAATCCTGGTCAGAGTTAATATCTAGTTTTAACACTCTTATAAATTACATGAAACTCTAGGTTAGAGAAGTTTCAGGCGGACAAAAGAAAGTGTTTCTCCTGCGCTACAGCCTTTGACAACAATAAGTAAACAAAGCAGGTGTTACTGCACAAATGACTCTGCAAGAATTTTAATACAACAGAGAGAACTGTTACTTACTGCTCGCCAAAATCAAGGTACTGTGGCTCGAAACTGATGGCTCCCATGTTAAGTGACTGTTTGCCATCGTTATCAGACCTAGAGAAGAACAAATTACCCTACTAAGCAAGCTTTACTCGCATATACTATAAAACAGTTGTCATGTAATACACTAACGAAAAGCCACTAAAATAATAGCTGTCAAAAACGCATAAAGAACAAAAACGTCTTATTCGAACAGACGTATAAACCTAGAAACTATTCAAAATGAAGTACCTTGCCCACGTTGCTATCTTCTTTTTATCATGATAGTTTGCGTGATAAGTGAAGCAAGATTCGTGAAGGCATTCATTGGATACGTGCTGGCGGCTGGCAATGCAGTTGTCAACTCTTGGACAAATATTTAGTGCCCTTTCAGTTCAAAAAGTTTATTTTTTTCCCTCGCACGTTTAAATGCATTCCGGGTGTGGAACATTTGAATGAATTCAAAATTTAAGGAATCAAAATAAAACGAAAATTAAAACTACAAAACAAACGTTACCTCGTTTCACGGTCATGATTTGCCTACAAGGAAATAACAAAGATAAATCAATCTAGAATTTATGCTACGTAATGTTTTTGTTTTAAATACAAAGTTAGAAGATTTGTGAAGACTCGTAAATAGCATTGATGCCCCTTGTATAAGGAAAATACACATGTTAAGAGCGGAAATAAATACAACCACACACACAACACAAACTTATATAGGCGTTCAACAACGAATCAATGTACTACACATATTCTTTTTATGCAAAATGCTATACGAACGTCAGTTTCGCATTCCCTTGGTTTTATTTAAAAAATATTGTACTTTATAATGTCATTTGATCGTATTTAGAGTATGTTTGTTTCGACAGAACTTATAGCGTTTCTGTACACAATACTACCAGTTCCAAAACACAACATGACATATGTCTGCTGCCAGTACGGCAAACTCACCTCGGCGACAAACGTCATTCTTTCTCCAGAAAACACGCCTAAAAATGAGCATAGAATTTCCAATTAAAAATATGTTAACAACTGTAAATTTTATCGTATGATAGCAATGAAAATCGTGAGGCTTTGAGCCTGCTGGAAGCATGTCTGTGTCCATAAAAAGTATCTTTGAACGATCAAGTAAATACTAAATACTCGAATACTTGCTGAAAGATATTTACCTGGATGAATCATCTGGTTGCATTGACATGTCCCCTGCGTGAGTGTCACCAATAACGTAGAAAAAATGCAAAGAATAAGAAATATAGTGGTGAAGAACTTCATAATAACATCCTTCGTTTATACATGCACTGCTGAACAACGCCGTAACCAACCCAGTGAACTCTAATACAACTGGAACGATAACTCTTATGTTTTCGTCCTATGATCGGACGAAGCCAAATTTGAAGCAAAAGGCGGGAACCGCGCGGGGAAAATGGCTTGTTCGAAAGGACTGGGGAAAGTTACGAGGAGTGAAAGTTTGTTTTTGAGCGAAAATATACATGAAAAATGAGAATTTTCATCACAAGACTTCAATTTTAAAGATTCGATCCTGGTTTTCTGGATATTCCTGACTATTCTACACATAGTTACAGAAAAAATTGAGGGCTATCAGTTTTTTACTCTGGAAAATGACGAAAGTTTCAACGTGCCGAAGCAAACTACGAAGCAAACTACGCTCTTCAACTCAAGAATATATTGCTTTAAAACATTTCAACACTTCCAAAACTTATCTTGTGCTAAAGTCCAGGTATCGTTGTTTATTTTGAGCTTTTAGTCTTTGCTGTAGCCCTTTTAAAACGTGAGTAAATCGAGGTTTTCAAAGTGGTGTATTTGTATGGTTGATTTAAAAATACGTATAAAACTTATATTTTTCGTCAGATAGCATTAGTTTTAAAGCTTTAAACTTCGGTTACGGATAGTTCTTGGCAGCCTCTTCCATCTAACGGTTAAAACTCGAAAGGTATCAGTTGTTTAAAAAAGATATTTCATCACAAAGTTTTTGCCGAAACTGTTTTTCATTTTTAGCAGCCAAAAAATATTTTAAAATCTTACTCGACGTCCTAGAAAGTTGAGGTACATGAAATTTCAATCTACCCAGAAAATATTTAGCACCTAACTGGCTCTAAAACACGAAGTTAAAGGGTCGAAAAGAGCTTTTGAAAATAGGTCATATTTTGGTGGCATTGGGCCAATTGCGGAATTGCAAAGCATCATGGTAGTTTAGTTACCGAACAGAATTTTGCTAAACATGGCGACCGAATTTTTTCAAGCACGGGGAGCTTCATTAATTCAAATTTATGGAAAATACAAATCATTGTTCAACTCAATTTAAATTTTCAAGAAATCTGTACGTCTTGTTCTATATTTGTGCGAAGTTTTTGGTTTATACAAGCTACTGATTCTGAAATATTCAACATGCCGTACGGGATTCTCGAAATGAGGAATGACCAATTTTCGAAGGAGTCAGGCACAAATTTTGCTGTTTTTCATAGCATAAAGGTGAGTACCTGGTTAAATTACTTCTAGGATAATAGGAACTTTATGGCTCATCATTTGCATAAAGAAACACGGCGATCGCGTGGTTTTTAGCGGCTTGAGAAGCGAAGTTGCTTGTATACTTGTTCGGTCTAAAACAACACATCCTTGATCAAACGTTCTTTTCACAAACCAAAACATTGAGGCCGTTTTGCCGCGAAATGTTTATATCTCAACACAAGCTTTGTTGTTCAAAATATTTTCACTGTTGTCAAAAGCACTTTTAAGGACTATTTCCTGTTCTTGGCAAGTTAAAATTTCCACAAAAATGTAAACAGATACTGTTCCTTCGGCAAATATTTTTTCCAACGTTTTGGAAATGCATTTTTTGTAAACAAATGGACAATACAAGACAAGAAGACCATAGTTTGAAGACAATTGGGTGGACAAAAAACCTCAATGTCATCCCCCTTTTACGCATGAGTTGCTGAAAGAACATTTAATAACCAACACCTCAAATAAAATAAACAATGGGCAACCAAATAATTTCATTTCGAACTTCTCAACCAACTTCATTTCGAAGCCAGTCAGCTACATACTCAGCATACAAAAATCATAACACTGCTAAGGAACTATTGGGCATTTCCCCAGCAGGTTATCCTACATTTGTGTCAGAGCTTTATGCGGGGTGTTCTAGTGATAAACAGATTACCAAAGATTGTGGTATTCTAAATTTACTTGAGTCTGGAGATCAAGTTATGGCAGACAGGGGGTTTGATATAGAAAATGAGATGCCTCCTGGTGTTGGGCTAAATATACCACCATTCTTGGATGGGGCACCACAATTATCACTTCAGGATGAAGTTAAAACAAGGAAGATAGCATCACTCAGGGTACATGTGGAAAGAGCGATACAATGAATAAAAAGTTATAAAATACTAAGTAATGTTTTCCCACTAAAAATGTCATCAGACCTCAATAAAATTTGGGTAGTTTGTTCCTACCTCACATTGTTTTATCCCCCCTTAATCAATGCAAATAGTGAAATAGAAAGTAACACTTAATTTTTTGTATTTTTACTGTTTTGTTAATTCTGGATACATGTATGTAAAATAGAATGAAGTTAATTCTGGTAGCATTGTTTTATACCACAATTCAGTGTTAAAGTAAATTCTTTCACTAAATGTTTCTTGCTTAGTATATACAATAAAGTCTGCCCACTTCACTTTGCATGCTGCCATCAGGCCTTGTACCTGGAAGTAGCAGTTATGATTATGCTTTAAAGTGGGTTTGCTCTGTTTGTTGCTCGGTGCAGCTAGGAAAAAAGATGGATCCTGACATGCTTCAGAAATTGTCATGTCTTTCTTAGATGATGGGCACTTGACTTCACCTAACCCCAATGGCATTTCTTCATCAGGGTCATGTAGCAGGCAGTCTGGACTGGCTCCAAGCCAAGGAGTTTCAGTGTTTATAAATAATTCACACTGTGTACAAGCAGCCACAGATTTTTCATCAGATTTTAACTGCTCCAAATATTTTGCTATAGCGACTTGCTCATTAGTTTTACCCCACAAACATGATTCTGGTGTCTTAGACTGACTTGTTGCTGGGGAAAGCATTTTTTGTAAGTGGGATTTTAGAAATATATTTTTCTTTCGTTTAATAACTGAACCAAAATTGGAGGCAGTTAAACGGGACCTCCTTTCTTCAACCCAAAGTGTACAATCTGATTGGCCTCTTGTATTACGTTCTAACTCGACCATCTGTTCTCTTGTAGTATATAGATAGTTTTGAACAAATGGTGCATAATCTTGAGATGGTAGGTGCTTGCATACTTCAGAGAAGTCTGGAACACTGATTTTATTTTGTACTGATTCTCTAATATTGTTATTGTAAAGTTGAGAGACATGCAAATTTGCATCAATAAAAACTCTCTTTGAAGGTAGACCTTCCAAATACTCATTGTAATCCCATGGTTGATGCTGATTAGATTTTAAAAGGCCTTGACATGAGTTTGTTGATTTTAAACCATCTTCTAATTTCTTCAAATCGAATTCAGTAACTTTTTTACCAAATGCAGGTGACGGTTTTTTGTATTGTGGTTGATATACTTTTTCCTTTTTGCAAGTTGCTTTCGTAAATTTTACCTGCTCAAAAAGTAATGCTGTTTCAAGTTTATCATTTGGTGGTACATGCCATTGCTGAAGTAGCTGGGTGCATGTTAAGTCATTAGGTACTTCAGTCAGTTCAAGCTGTATGTAGTCTAAAAGTTGAAACAGCAATGCTGCTACATGCTTACAACAACCTCCTTGTCCAGCAGGGCATGAACAGCTTGCATGAGATACTTTGCCAGTATCTTGATGTAAGTGTACATAAACAACATACTGAGTCTTTTTCATGGATGTATGGACATTGCACTTTACTAAGAAAAACTTTTCTTTGCCTTTCATGATATTTGCCTTGACTAAGACATGAATTACCATTTTGTTCTTAAATAACTGATAACCTTCCTTTTTGTGTTTGTGTGCATTATTTGGTTGCCCATTGTTTATTTTAATTGAGGTGTTGGTTATTAAATGTTCTTTCAGCAACTCATGCGTAAAAGGGGGATGACATTGAGGTTTTTTGTCCACCCAATTGTCTTCAAACTATGGTCTTCTTGTCTTGTATTGTCCATTTGTTTACAAAAAATGCATTTCCAAAACGTTGGAAAAAATATTTGCCGAAGGAACAGTATCTGTTTACATTTTTGTGGAAATTTTAACTTGCCAAGAACAGGAAATAGTCCTTAAAAGTGCTTTTGACAACAGTGAAAATATTTTGAACAACAAAGCTTGTGTTGAGATATAAACATTTCGCGGCAAAACGGCCTCAATGTTTTGGTTTGTGAAAAGAACGTTTGATCAAGGATGTGTTGTTTTAGACCGAACAAGTATACAAGCAACTTCGCTTCTCAAGCCGCTAAAAACCACGCGATCGCCGTGTTTCTTTATGCAAATGATGAGCCATAAAGTTCCTATTATCCTAGAAGTAATTTAACCAGGTACTCACCTTTATGCTATGAAAAACAGCAAAATTTGTGCCTGACTCCTTCGAAAATTGGTCATTCCTCATTTCGAGAATCCCGTACGGCATGTTGAATATTTCAGAATCAGTAGCTTGTATAAACCAAAAACTTCGCACAAATATAGAACAAGACGTACAGATTTCTTGAAAATTTAAATTGAGTTGAACAATGATTTGTATTTTCCATAAATTTGAATTAATGAAGCTCCCCGTGCTTGAAAAAATTCGGTCGCCATGTTTAGCAAAATTCTGTTCGGTAACTAAACTACCATGATGCTTTGCAATTCCGCAATTGGCCCATTTGGCTTCAAAGATGGCAATCTCGTTCCCCGAGCCTGCGATCCCTTGGGAAGGAAACGGAGGCTCTGGGATAATCCGTGATCGACATACAAAAAACTGTATGTCGCCCGTACTGCGCATGCGTAGGAAATAAGCCACAAAAGCATTTTTCTAAAGTTTTTTGGAACAGTATTTGTACTATTTTGTTTGTAATGTCAGTGGAAAATATTATTTTATTTTATTCTGTGTTGGACGAAGCGTTAGAGAGACTGGGTAAGAAGAATCTCAAATTGAAGGAGTGTCAATACGAAGCGGTAAAGGCTGTTGTTGTCGACCGGAAAGATACGATTTGTATATTGCCTACTGGTTATGGACAGTCACTTATACACCAGCTTTTTCCCTATTGCGGCTTATTGAATCAATTTATTTGCAACGCATGCGCAGTACGGGCGACATACAGTTTTTTGTATGTCGATCACGGATTATCCCAGAGCCTCCGTTTCCTTCCCAAGGGATCGCAGGCTCGGGGAACGAGATTGCAAAGATGGCGGCCAAGTTATCGTTCCAGTCTTTTTTGAGTTCACTGAACCAACCTCGAACCCAGGGCCTTTTGGTATAAAAGCTGAGCCAGCTCTGGGGACGTTTCAGAAGAGATGTTTCATCGACAGTACCCGTTTGTCCCACCTATAGACCCTGCACGCGCGCAATAGCGCGAATATACCTAATTCGAGAAGATTAATAGCGAAGGAGAGACATTCATTTCCGGAAGAGAATGTCCAGAACAAAATTAAAATAAATATTTTCTCATCAACATTTTTGTATCATCTACTAGTCTGGTAGCGAGCACAGTCGGTCTGGGTGGTGCTTATCTTTGTAACCATTTGCGTTGATATTTGATATTTCCATCCATTGCTATTTGTAACATTATTTCTGAACAGTATAGAAAATTCGAGCTTTTTTAAATAGTGCACCATTTCCGTCTCGCCTTAAATAAATTCTTTTGTTTCGGGAGTGATCAAATTGCGCAGTTGCAGATTTGTGACGAATTTCCGTGCGTGTTTCCTGTTGATTAAGGTTTTCATTCAATACAAGAATTTTCGTTACCTCATCACCTTTACAAAGATTAGTGATTTGCACGGATTTCCGACTACGGAGTGTCAAATTTACGGATCCAGTGCTGAACATTACGTAGTTTAATTTAGCTAAATTACAAAGTGATAGTTACATGCAAATATGAAAAGGGCAAGGTTAAAATTGCATACAGTAATAAATTGTTTGGCACACTAATCTATTCTTGGGTTTCACTGAGGCATTTTGCAGTAAATCTGAGTGCGGGTAACCCAAAATGTATTGATGATTGTACTGAGCTGGAGGGAACAAATCTCACGAAATTGCACATAATTGCAACCAAACAAACGTTCAACACATACAGTGAAAAATTATCTCCCTCCAATGACTGTGTATCGATTTGGAGTTAACCCCAGTAACATTTATGACGTCACGTGAAACCCAAGAATGCTACAAGTCAAAAATTATATTATGTTTAATTTGATACTATGTTATTTAAAATACTCAAACTATAATAATTTGACATGTTTAAAATGTATAACGATCCGAGCAAAAACTTGTTATAGGTTATTGAATGCAATATTTTATTTGCGAATTGCATACACTAGAGGACTATTAGTAAAGCGTTCTGTTTTTATATTTAAAATTATTGAATTTATTTCCCGTTATAAAGTCTCGTGTCTCTCTCCCAGGACTGTAGGTCTAGTGTCTCTCTCCCGTAGTGTTGAGTTCGATGGAACATTGTTTGGAGTACAGGAGCCGCTTGTATGATCATGAAACTCTTACTCACTTTGTAATCACTGTTTTGTATATATAGTTAAAATAGTGATTAAGTAGAAAATATGTGGTTCTAATTGGTTGACGTTTCCATGCACTAATTAACAATAAGTCGCCGAAGGTGAGGTGATTACAAGCCTATTTTCACTGAGCCGAAGGCAAAGTGAATATAGGCTTGCAATCACCGAGCCTGAGGCGACTAATTGTTTTAGTATAAATTTCCAGGTGTTGACAAATAATAATCAGCTAAACTTTACAAAAATTCACTTCAAATTTATTACTGTATAGCTATAGTCACTGGTCAGTGACTATCACTTCAGAGACAGCGAATCTTGACCAATCAGAATGCAGGAAAATTAATAGTCACCTGGAAATTTATACTAATCACAGTTAACTTCAATCACTTTTTATACAATCGACCCCAGATCATTTCATGATCGATCAAAGACTGCTGCTCTATTTCAGAAGCAAAATTGCTTGCATTGGTTTGGTGTTCTTAAATATTAACGTACTCTACAAATTCGACAAAATCTGGGGTACAAACCAAAATCCGTTCGTATGCTGTTTATTGGCTGGTAATCGCCGCCAAAATTAATAACCGAATTTTGTTGTTGAATATACTCACTTTTTTATTCGTCTTATGCGTTTTTTGTTGAATATATTCATTTTTCTATTCGTCTTATGCGTTTTGATGTTGCAGTTGTGAATTTTACTGTCCAAGAATTAATTTTTAATGTTCCTAATTTGTACTTGTACTTCTGTTTACGCATTCTGTTCTCAAACATTTCACTTTGATGACGTAACATGTAGGGCACTCTGGAGCACTCAGAACCCAGAACACCATTTTTGACCAAATTTAATTTGTTATACAATTTATTTCCTACAAATAATTGTCAATTACTTTTATTTCGACGTTGTTTGCGCTCAACGCCTCTGCTCATGCATCTGTTCGAAAATCGCTTAACAACGGCACGTAATAAAGCTCCTACTTCCTGCACAGTAACAGCGCACGAAGCAGCAGCTTTATCACGCTCTGCAACAGAATCGGGATTAGTATCTTCCTCGCAAAATGTTAGGAACGATAAATTCAGTAGCGGATCCAGGGTAAGTCAAAATAAATTATAGCAGCTCAATTTTAAATTCAAAATAACTTTATAACAATGTCATAGGTTATGAATTTCAAAAGAATAAAATCTAACCAATGAAGTTGCTTTGAAGGTATTTTACAATGTAAATATATCCTAGAATGAGCTGTAGTAATTTATTTTGACTTACGCTAGATCCGCCACTTCATAAATTGAATGTGCGCAGCGCATCAACAAAACAACAACCAGCCGCGATACATTGTTGTACTTCAAGTTTCAGTTACGAATTGAAGTTCTTATGGAATGAAATAAGCTTGTCACATTGCAGCCCTATCAACCCTTGTGGGCATATATTGCTGTAGCGGATTTGCCAGACATTTAATTTATGCGTCCACGCGCCTTGTGGCTTAAAATATTTGGTTTGCCCCCAAGAATTAACTCGACCACGTTTTGCCGGAGATTGATATGCAAGGCTACTGTTGTCAGTATTATTATAGGGAGCAAAGAGTCGCCGAAATTCTTCGTGGTTCATCATTTGACTAGCTAGAAACAATACATCTCGTAGTGTCGCTCTTACGTTCAAATACCTGCTGCACGACGTAATTAGAACTCAGAAATTAATTAAGCACTCAGACACAATTTTAAATTTTTGACCAAATTTGTTATGACAATTTATTTCGGTTGCAAATAATTCTTATTTATTGCTTTTATTTTGCCGTTCTTTGAGCTCAGCGCATCTGCTCAGCGGACGAGTATTATAAGGATGGCCGAAAATCGCTTAACATAACATCGCACGAACGGCATTTTTTGGCGGTGATTACCCTCCATAGCTTGCGCAAAACAACATCCACTTTAACTGTAAGTCTCGTGTCTCTCCCGCTGAACACGCTGGAAAATAGCAGTGCTGAATAGTAGTGGAAAATATTATGCTGAATAGTAGTGGAAAATAGTGGCGTGGAAAATATTATTTCTCGTTACTTTGTTCAATTAAGCCTTCTCGTTTATAAGTAACCTCTGCAGAAGAATAGTGTTCTTACGGGTCGGGATAAAATGCTGAAACTGAATGGTTGATATTGTTCAAATTAAAAAAAATATATTGACAGCGTTATTGGCAAATCTTTCTTCACAATCTAAGTATTTTCAATGACTTTCATGCAAAAGTTAACCACAACCAGACTAACAGGGCTATTCACAGCACAGCCATAAATTTGTTTGTATGTCATTATAAATGAAATAATTGTTAAAAAGTGAAAAATCTAAAACTGAAATAATGTCTTCAATGGTGAGATTGGTGCATAAGAACAAACGGTTGCCCTGTTCGAGTTTTATCCGTATGTATTGACGTGTTTTCTGGACATAGTCTCGTCATCATCAATCTCCATAGTTTATGTTGCTTATCTCTCGTGGAATAACCGACGCACTTGGCGTATTTTACTGCATGAACAGAACATCAGCTTGACGACTCCTACAAAGAATGTTTCCCTCCCCTAAAAATAATTTAAAGTTCTACCTGAACATATTTATTGTGACTATAAAGACTGGGGTATTCACGCAGTAAAGAGCAGTGGCGGATCTAGCATAAGTCAAAATAGATTACCACAGCTCATTCTAGGATATATTTACATTTTGAAATACCTTCAAAGCAACTCATTGGTTAGATTATATTCCTTTGAAATTCATAACCTATGACATTGTTAAAAAGTTAATTTGAATTTAAAATTGATCGAGCTGCTATAATTTATTTTGACTTACCCTGGATCCGCCAATGGTAAAGAGAATTTATCTATTAGATCATTATTGGCAATATGATTTTATATTAGCCATATGCCTTTTTTAAAAGAGCAATTTTGTTTTAAAGTTTGACGTAAGGCACTGAGTATTGTGTTGCTGCACGGTTTAATTTATCGAACTACTTCATTTAGTTTGTTGTATTAAATGTTTAGATGCATATACTGGCTTTAAAATTGACCAATGCGTTTACCACATATAACAAATCATCAATTGGTTTCAATGCTCACATAAATTTTATACAATTCATGAACAAATCTAAATGAAATAACCTAGTCAAAGTTTTATTAGTTTTGAAAAATTGCAGTAAAATTTTTTTAAAAGTTTAAAAATTCTTTTAAAACTCTTTAAACAAAGGATGGTAATGTTTCATGGCAGCAATTCAGTCACTATTTCATCCCCATATCAGCGTTTTATCCCCATTGATTTTAGCGTTTTATCCCCATTTTCGCGTTTTATCCCCACCTGTGTTCTTACCACATTGGAACAAAACTGGCAAAAACAACTAATCAAATATTTATCTTTTGTCATATACGTTCAACATGGCCGCCATGCCGTTACATGCAAACCATCAAATAATATATTGTTTAAACGAACGTTGCCATGCGTTAGGCAAAAACTGTCCTAGATATGCCTGGGAAACAAAATTTCACCAAAATGATGGCACGGCTGAGATGTATCTGCTGTTCATTGACTAAAATAGACTTTAGAAGTGCTTACGTCATGCGTTTTTCGATGCATATAAATACAAGGAAAACTTTCCCCACATGTTTCCCACATCGCATTCCAATTCATTGTTTAACTCTGGCGTGACGTAAGGACCTCTAACGTCTATTAGTTCGGGTTAATCCAGTGGCATCGATCATTATATGACGTCATTGCGAGGCAAATTCGTTCCCATGTACAGGACAGTTTTTTGTTCACGGTCACATGTTCAAACGTTCAAATCGTCCCCATATCATCGTGTTTTTTTAATATAAATATACTGTGATAATCATCGCACAGAGAACTAAGTCAGTGATACTGAAATAAAAAATTCGTGTCATTACATTGCCGGGCTGGCAGTTTTCCAATGTCGGTCAGGAATAAAATCCGGGTCCATGTACAAATATATTTTCTTTGCCAAAAATAAAACGAAAATTCTATTATAGTTAATAAAGGAACGTCAATTACATATATAAACCTTAATATTAGGAATTTTGAGATAAATGATTTGTCGTTATTCGGGCCCCCAAAGTTCTCCGGGCCTCAGTCCGCGCCCGAATTCCCAATCATCCAGGCAGTATGTTGGATTATATACCTGGTTGCGATATAGTCATTAATTTCAGTTTATTCTTTACCCCTTTCTGGAGCTCATATATATTCGTATATTTATTTTTTATGTTCTGCATTTGACATTATACATCATACATTATGGATATGTGAATATGTCCCCACCCTCACCCCCGTCTGCCTTCCAGTATTACAGATTTTGCTGTAAATAGCTGAGCTGATTGCAAATTCCTTATTACGTATTCTAGAAAGTAGAAACTTTGTGGTAGGTTATATAATATCTTTGATCTTTACCAAAAAACGTCGGGTTACACACAATAGACAAATTTGGCTAACGTTTGTTTATACCCAATTCACATTTTAAGATCACTCACATGCCTAGTTACTATTATATTAGCTTGCGGCAGCGCAACGGAGAACAAAAGTAACTACGCATTTAGAAGTATGGACATGAGTGAATAACTCGTGTTCATCATTCGTATGCATGGTTACTTTTGTTCTAGTGTACTCTTACGCAAACGAGAACAATGGTATCCAACCATGTGAATAATCCAAATTTGGGAATTGGGTGGCAACGGCAAAAAACGACAACGGCATTGTCATTTGTCTATGCGATAAACTTTTTGGCTTAAAAAAAGTATCCAGTTCCTATTTTCAGATCAGTGTATCAGACTTTCTCAGTGGATTTTGTTTTCATTTTGTAATGCTATCATGAAGTATCTCTGTATTAGGCTCTGACCGCAAAGTTTTATAAATTAGAAATTTAGAATTTATATTTTTGTTTAATTTTTTTGGAATCACTGATTGTGTGGCGTGCTGCATCTCAAAAGACAGAAATCTTTGGAGAAATTGACAGTAAGTAAAAGTATAAACATCATTGTATTCATGAAATGAAATCCACTCGTGATGTCTAAAATATTTTATTTTCAAATGTACTTGTTTACAATATAATTGGGTAGTTGGCAACGACAGAAATAAAGTAAACATTAAAAATGTTATGAATGTAAATGTAGAAGGTATAAAATCTTTGATGACAATTGATTGTCTAGAAACAATAAATTACAAATACTTTGCAATGTACACTAATCAGTGGGAGAAGAAATGGATAATCATACTGTACACTAGCAACTTACGGTTACTGGTATGTTATCCAGTATTTTCTACTGTATATATGTTGGACATTAGATTTTAAATCTGTATGAAACAAATTCTAGATAGCAGCCAATAGCAACATATTCTAGTTGACTGTAGCTGGACCATTCTTCAATCAGAACATATGTTTGATTTCTTCGTGTAAGTATCATAAGTCTTAGCAGAAAGTAACTTTATATGATCAACATTTTTCTATATTTCTAGTAATTTCTTCTGTTTAGCATATTAGAATGAGGATGGAATGACCAGACTAGATACCATCCAGAATGACCAGATACTGTCATATCTAATCATATGTGATATGCTGATTATGCTGAGCTATTGACCAGCAATTGGACTGCTTTTCTGCCTAATTTCTAATATTTTCTGCTGCTTTTATTTTGGGTACATACAGGTTGCATCTTTTTGCACAGATACATGCTATCAATGTTAGGAATGTGTCAAATCTGTCCACAGTATCAATTGATATGTTAAACTTTATTCATACAGATTTTTGTGATGTGCAAACATGGCACGAACACCCAAAGAAAAATTATCTATATTTTACTGGTATCACAGCTTTATTAAATGGATTCTTCACTTTATTACGGGAAGATGTGAATTGGAAAGAATATGTTACAACATTAAATGTCATGTTACCTGTAATCTCCAAATTGGTAAGGATAAAATGCACTTGGAGGCACTAATATCAACTTCAAGTCTTAATCTAATAAGTCTAATATCAACTCTTGACCACTTTAAATTTATTTTGCATGTGCTAGCTTATTGTTTTTGAAAATTCCAGTAGACAGATCTGTTAACTGCTGCAAAAATATTCTCCCCCCTTAATTTTCAGTATTGATTATAAATAGTCCAATATCTAAGTATCTATTGATTTATCTGTATAGCTTCGAGCCTATTATGTGGTTGCCATTTGCAATTTTCTGAAGAAAAAATAATCTGCCCAAAATAAGCTTTAATTCACATATGTTCTACAGGTAGAGCTGTGAGTGTAAGTATAGAGAGCAGATTACAAAGCACTGATACACCCCTCCTAAAATTTAGGACACCACCTCAGTAAAATATGAGTAATGTAGTAAAAGTATACATGCAAAGTTCCATGTCTGTATATTTGAATTTTTTGCTCGTAGCCAAAAAAAAATTGCAGTTAGCCATGTGTGGCTCAAACCTGTCCACTTTGCTTGAATTAGTCAAACCACACAACACTTGTTAGTTGCAACCAAGGATTTCAGTTAGCTTCAGGCACTTGTAGGTAGTGCTGCTATCCTAGGATCCTAACATTTGAAAGGCATGCAAAGTTCCATATATTAATATGAGGGGGGGGGGGGGCTAGGGTATATGTGAAACTGCAAAACCTGCATCAAAAATCATCCATAAATGATTTCTATTGACTCTGACTCTGACTGACGCAGCAATCTGTCACCAATTATTTAAGAAACTAAGCGAACTGCAGTTGGGTTGGTCAGTGTTTGGTCAGTGACTGCTCTGTGACTGCTCTGTAAGATCATCTGTAACACTTTGTGGCGAACAAAATATACTTTTAATTACAGTTTGCAATTAATCTTGCCAGATTTACGCAATACATTTTTAAAGAAAGAGCTATTTAAAATAGAGTTTCATCTATGAACGACGTTTTGATACATTTCGTCATTTTGACTAATAAGATTCATGATCTCATTCTGTGATGTGAATAGACTTTCAAACAGCGTATTACACTGGATTAAACACTAATGTTTGATGATCAATCCACAGTAGTGTTTCTCTTATGTTAATTCAACAAACAGTAGAAAACGATTGTCAATACGCAATCATTAACAGACGACAATTGTTATTGCATTCATGTGAGAAATTATTTCAACAACAACATGTTTAATGCGTGTTTGATCATGGTATCAAAACGCTCGAAAGCAACGAATCTCTCGGGGCTTGCCCTGGGCATTCATTGCTTTCTCGTGTGTTGATACTGTGATTAAACGCACAGAACGAATCATTCTTGAATCTTGGTATATAAACCTAGCCTGGAAATTTAGTCGTGCTATGTAAATGTCTTTCTCTTTCTAGCCATCTAAACGATCAATTTTAAAAGAAATGAGTAATAATAACGATTCTAAGCCATAATTGCATTTCATTTGAAAAAAGACCATTTCCTCTCCACCATACTGAGCACGGTTTCTATCATAATGGACAAGTCATGCATTATGTCGCAACCAGGATTAAAATTAATTTACTTAGTTTTTAATTTAAGAATTCTATCGTAAATTTCAAATGTTATACGCGTTAAAAATGTTATGCGCTCAATCTAAAAAAACTAGTACGTATTAAATGTCGTTCTGTTTGTCCTTTCTTTAGAAAATTCTCTTCGAAATTCAAAGTCAAAGGTATGTACTGTATATTATAAATATTCTTTAGTACCGTAAGTAAAAAAGCGTGTTAAGAATGTTCCGTCATATTTCCGTCATATTTCCGTCATAGTTCCTTCATGAGTATGAGGCATCCAAGAATAATCTATCGTTAGTATTATTTCAGGTCTATTTATTAAATCCTGTCCAAGGTAACAGGACTGTAGTGGGATACTAAGATAACAGTGATTAGAAGAGGAAATTTTGAACTAGAGCTGAAAGCTTGTCATAAAATTTTTTGCATATAGTCATATAAAATTTTGACAACTTATTGAATTTCTATTATTTTGTATTTTATAAAAATACTATAGTAATTTCTCTGTTCCATTATATATTGTAAATAATTTTATGTTCTCTCTTTTTAGCTTTTAAATGATATTTTGACCACAGTTGATGTTGATGTTAATAGCGCAGTGCAAGATGTTTTAAATACGAAAAAAATTAACCCCGAGGAAAGTCTTGTGTGAGTCATTATTTTGTATTTTGTTAATTTGTTTCCAATTAATTTGTTTCCAAAGAATTGACAAAATAATGTTTGTTTTTGTTCGCAACTGCTGCAGTAGTTTGAGCTATAATAATCATGTAGCATTATCCACCGTGTTAACTTTCGTTTTGGAAGTGACATTAATTAAAAAATAGATCTTTTATGTTGGCTCTGATTTTTGAAATTTCTTGGGGGGATGGGTTTCTGTGGTTAAGCCCGGTTACAAACCGATTCTCAGCCCTACTGCACAAAACCCACGGGAACATAAGTACATGAAAACGAAGCCATGTGTATGAATGCAATGAAGTGTGAGGCAGTTGAAATTTATAGGTTATAAAATGAAAAACAAAAAGATAAATACAATGTTTTGACTTTTGACCATCGCTTTGTTTTTCATTTAGATTCATTGATAAGTTTGACCATGGTTTTGTTTTTCATTTAGATTCATTGATAAGTTTTCTAAGTCATTGACTCAAATTTGTGGCTATATTGATCTTATCGATATTGTTGAGAAGAAGAAAAAAGTAATGTTTTCCTCTGAGATTGAAGAACATGAAGACAATTTATTACAGGTTTGAATGATAATAATTCCAGGTTTGAGAAGAAACTCTCAAATAATAATGAGCAATGAACCTTTCTCATGATGACGTCAAATGTGGATGCGAGATGTTACACGAAGTTTGATTGGCTCAGGAAAAATGTTGAGCTAATCACGCTTTTGCGTGAAACACGCGTTGCGTGTTCAAATTAGGTTATATTAAGCAAATGTGTTTTTGTAATTTGTATACTGTACGTTAGGTTAAATCTAAGAGATATATAGTACAACTGTAGTACATTCAATACAAATGTATGCAGTACAAATATGGTACATTCTTCCGTTGAGTTTTACTAGCTGCGAATTCTTTTGAAAGCGGGAAAAATATATTCGCGCCATCGTTTGGCCAAGCGTCTTTCATTTCACACTGAGATCCGACTCATCGCACTTGTGTGACATGCACTCCCTACAGAGAACGTTGGCGCAGTCGTTCAAATTGTAATTGGCTACTGTAATTAGCCTTTCTCACAGCCTGCGAACAGGTGCATGTCCGCCATGTTTGGGGTACTGAGTAGCGCGAAGAGCGAGATGGAAAACACGACAAAAGTTGTTTTTTAAAAGCAAACTACAATGTTGGAGTTGAAGTTTTAAGCGGTTAAAAATAAGCAGGCAGTTTGATTTTTCGTTGCTAAGTAAAAAGTATAGTTAATTTCATCCTGGAAAAATTCTGGTGTCAAACTTGAAAAATATAAAGAGAAAAATGATTTTGAACGAGCGAGGAGCCAACTCAAGGTGAGAACATTTTTGTACTCAATTGCTAGGTTTTCAAATCCGAGCTATGTCAATTCTACTACACCTAAGGTCATATCATTTGGTACATGTTATCATGGACCGTTTCTGCATCTGGATTCGTAAAAAACAAGACTCTAGTACAAAAATTTAAAGGTTTTTTTGTTGTTTTTAAAACATGGTCGCGACCCGGTCGTATTGACCCGACGAGTTTCATGATGATTTGACTCTGGCTACAGAAAATATTAGCTAAAATCAAACAGAAACAATACTAAAATAGAAATAAACAAGGCTGCTGACTTTCCTTTGTTAAAATACTATAAATTACCTGCTTACATACTCATAAATCTGCATTTTAAGGAGTAAGTGTACGAAATTTTAGACGTTCGAAAACGGGTTTTTGTAGTAATAACGCAAGGAATCATAATCTTTGCAGTAGGCGGTACATGTACTGCTTTTGAAAGTGTTCAAATTTGCTGTACGTGCAGTAGCTCACATCCACACAATTTATAGAAATTTTATATAACCTCTTACAACCTTTTTTGGTGTTTATTTTGCTTGGGTTCAGAAAATATTACTATACCAGGGACAAAACTTTAAATCATCGAGTCAATATCGCGACCATGTTTTAAAAACAACAAAAAAAACCTTTAAATTTTTGTACTAGAGTCTTGTTTGTTACGAATCCAGATGCAGAAACGGTCTATGATAACATGTACCAAATGATATGACCTTAGGTGTAGTAGAATTGACATAGCTCGGATTTGAAAACCTAGCAATTGAGTACAAAAATGTTCTCACCTTGAGTTGGCTCCTCGCTCGTTCAAAATCATTTTTCTCTTTATATTTTGCAAGTTTGACGCCAGAATTTCTCCAGGATGAAATTAACTATACTTTTTACTTAGCAACGAAAAATCAAACTGCCTGCTTATTTTTAACCGCTTAAAACTTCAACTCCAACATTGTAGTTTGCTTATAAAAAACAACTTTTGTCGTGTTTTCCATCTCGCTCTTCGCGCTACTTGGTACCCAAACATGGCGGACATGCACCTGTTCGCAGGTCGTGAGAAAGGCTAATTGTAGTTGTCCAGCTAGCCTAAGGCAAAGTGAATAAATGATGTTCACGCTTCGAGATAACATCTCAAAAAAGTCCATCACTTTGAGAAAAAGGTTAATATGCCGGGTGTTCCAAAAAAACTACTCCGGTTTGATTTATCATAACTTCTAAACGCGTGAGGCTATTAACCAGAAATAACTTTCATTAGATAGAGGGAAGTCTAACTTAGATTTTGATATATTGCGGTTCTATTTTTTCGTAAAAATTCTTGGAGATATTAATGTTCAAATTCGGAGGCGTATTTCTGAATGTGTCTAAAGTTAGCGAAAATCGGCATATCAAATATTAATAGTGTTGCTTAATTTAAAGATATATCAGGCTAATTTTATTTTTCAGTGAATCATTTAAGATTTGCAAGGGATATAGCGTAGATTCAAATATCTTACATTAAGTTTTAGTGCATCGTTTCTGAACCATCAAGTTAGACTACTAACGCTGGAAATGATGCAAGTATTTGCAATTGATAGATCTTAATTAAAACGTATAATTACGTGAAAGAGCAAGGGTAATCGGGGGTCATATTTTTTCTTTGTTAGAATAAGATGAATATTGTTCTTCACTGCCTTTTTGCAAATAGACGTTACAGTATCAGCGCTTTATTCTGGTTGTGTTCTAGTTTGTTTTCTTAACATGCCAAGATTAAGTAAAGATCAAAGAGTTTGGGTGTGCTTAGAGCATGCTAGAATTCAGAACGCGGCAGAAGTTAGAAGGCGATGGCGCGGTCGTTGGGGTAATATTCCTGCCCCAACCAAACGAACAATCAGCACAACGTATCGAAAATTTTTGCGAGAAGCGACATGCCACGATTTAAATAAAGGTTGAAGTAGTCGTCCAAGAACTGCAAGGACGCCTGAAAATATCGAACTTGTACGCGAGTCTTTAACGCAACATGGGAACAGATTTTCACGACAAAACGGATTGCTAAACTTGACATTAAGTTCCATCCATACGTTATGATTACGGGTCAGAAGTTAAGAGAAGGTGATCTGGTACAACGAATGGCATTCTGTAACGGACTCGTCCATACAGTTGAACAGAACTCGCAATTTCTTGATCAATTGATTGTATCTGACGAAGCAGTCTTTAGTTTAAACTTCATACGTAAATACGAGAAATGTTATCCAGTATGCACCCTATGGAACCGGACATCCTGGAGATCATTGCGTTGAGTTTGCTCAAGAGTGAGTCAAGGTGCCGATCAAGTAATGGTATGGGTTGGTCTTACTCGAGCAGATGTTGTTCGTGGTCCACATTTTGCAGAGAGAAACCTCGATACAAGAGAATATTTACGAATTATACGTTACTATGTTATACAGAGGGAATTTCATATTCATAACATCGATAGGAATAACATGTGGTGGCAACAAGATGGAGCTCCTGCGCATACCAGTAATGCAACAATTCCATACCTTCGTAGACAGTTTCCTCTCCGACTGATGAGCAAAAGTAGGGATTGGCCATACCCCCCTCGCTCCCCAATCTGGCAATATGTGACTTTTTCCTTTGGGGATACCTTAAGCATAAAATTTGGGATGTACCACAAGATCAGCAACTGCAGAATTTAGAAGAGCTTCGCATTTCAATTGTGGCAGCATACCGTAATCTGGAACAACGAATGATCCACGACTCCTTTGACGCAATAGTTTCACGGGCGAGACAGTGCATTGGTGCTAGAGGTCAGGCGTTTCCAAACGAATAAAACTTCCTTTTGTAAATAATACTTCGTTTTATAATAAATGATTTGTCAAGTGTCATTCGTTTACTGCTTACAGTGTGTGTATTGGTAAGTTGAGAAAAGCTTGATTAATTAATATTTGATATGGCGTTTTTTGCATATTTTAGACACATTTAGAAATACGCCTCCGATTTTGAACATTAATATCTCCGTAAATTTTTAAGAAAAATAGAACTGTAATATATCAAAATCTAAGTTAGACTTCACACTATCTAATGAAAGTTATTTCTGGTTAATAGCCTCATGCGTTAAGAAGTTATGATAAATCAAACCGGAGTATTTTTTTTAGACACCCGGTATATTAATTAATAGCATATGTATTATTACCAATGATACAATTTTACTATTTATTTGTTCTTCCAGATTAACAAAAAGTTTAAATACTTTTGTCTAACGTTTCGGTCTCCTCTACGGAAACCATTATCAAAGACTATGAAATTAAAAGTTTACCGTTACTGACTTGCGTCAGCTTGAAGTTCGCGAGTTTGCTCACGCGAGTCCGCGCGTGCACGTTCACTAACTATTAAACTATAATCATAGGCGGCCCAATTCAGTGTGTAGTTTCATATAGAGATCAGTAGCGAGCGGTAGCGTATTGTTTACATATATAAATGTATTTTATATACGTAAACAATACGCTACTGATCTCTATATGAAACTACACGCTGAATTGGGCCGCCTATGCTATAATACGCGTCTGGCATATTTCGGCTCTCAAGAAACATTATTTCGTGATAGTTGGCTGGGAAATCCAAACAAGCGGCTTCCTCCCAATTCATTTGGTGTTTGGTTGACAACCTAGAATCTGAATTAAAACACTTACATGATGTGTTTGACGTGAACAACTACCCAAAACCTTTTGTGAAGAGCGTTATCGAGCAAGCCATGGCCAGTGAAATAACAACAGAGAGATCAGACACGGATGATGACAATAAAGTGATTGCTACTATTCCATACGTAAAAGGCACGTGAGAAAGAATTGCACGGATTTTGAGACCCCACGGCATTACTGTCGACCATAAACCTTCAACTACTCTACGAGATGTGCTCACGAAAGTGAAAGATCCATCTCCTATCAATTCACGAACAGCTAGGAGCAGTTTATAAAATACCATGCGCAGAATGCCCTGCCAGCTATGTTGGGGAAACTGGAAGAACATTGGAGTGCAGAATTAAAGAACACAAGCGCAGCATAGTGAATGAAGACACAAGGAATAACATAGCAGTACATCACATAAGTTTCTTGTACGTTTGCATGGTGAATACAATATACTTGTTAAGTTAAGTTAAGCTTTGTGGAAACACCACATAAATTTATTATTGCAGAGCTTCCGATCCGTAAGCTCGGATCTTCATCAGTGCTATAGTAATATGACTATTTGAATTCACACGCTCCTTTTTATCACATCTGGTTCTATACCTGATCTGTGCTTTTTGTACATAAAGTGTCGTGATTGTATGCTCGCGTGATTTAAAAGTTAATTAAACGGTCAAATCAGCTGCGTCATTTCTAACGTAGCGAAATTGGTTCTAATTAATGCTGGTTAATTAGAACCATTTCGCTACGTTAGAAATGACGTAGCTGATTTGACCGTTTAATTAACTTTTAAATCACGCGAGCATACAATCACGACACTTTATGTATAAAAAGGGGCGTGTGAATTCAAATAGTGGTCATATTATTATAGCACTGATGAAGATCCGAGCTTACGGATCGAAAGCTCTGCAATGATAAATTTACGTGGTGTTTCCACAAAGCTTAACTTAACTTAACAAGTATATAGTACATCACATGTCAACCAAACACCAAATGAATTGGGAGGAAGCCGCCTGTTTATATTTTGCAGCCAACTATCACGAAAGAATGTTTCTTGAGAGCTGGTATACTAAGAGTGACAATAACAGTATTAACATTTGCCGAGATATGCCAGGCGCGTATTATTTAACAAATAGATTTCATTTTTGCGTGCGTCTGTACTGTAATAGATCACAGATGACGTCATAGCGTGTGAAGAACAAAAAAGTACGCACGAGACGCAGTCGAGTGCGTGACTTTTTGTTCTTCACACGCTATGGCGTCATCTGTGATCTATTACAGTGCAGAAGCACAAAAAAATGAAATCTATTTGTTTTATATTATAATAAAGTTGGCAAAAATCATGCGAAGACCCGCGAAATAAATTAGCTAAATTAGATCACGCCATCAGCTGACGTCATCTGTGCGTGTGTACTTTAATAACACACAGCTCGCGACCAATGAAAATGCAGAATGAACACGTATTATTATATAAAGTTTAATAGTTTATGAACGTGCGCGCGCGGACTCGCGTGAGCAAACTCGCGAACTTCCAGCTGACGCAAGTCAGTAACGGTAAACTTTTAATTTCATAGTCTTCGATAATGGTTTCTGTAGAGGAGACCGAAACGTTAGACAAAAGTATTTGAACTTTTTGTTAATCTGGAAGAACAAATAAATAGTAAAATGTTTCAACCTGGATTCAAACCCTTCAATGAAATACAATTTTAGTTTTCCAAAGTCCGTTGTTTCTCTCTTTGTTCTCGTGTATCCCCTCCCTCTATAAGGACAGCCTTAACGATTTTTTCTATGCAATATATGTCATTCGAACAAATAACTCGAGGATTTTCAAACACAAAAGTAAACAACAACAATATGTGAATTGTGTTGGTCACAAAATGTTGGACAGTTGTAAAATCAACCTCTTATATGTACTGATCATGAAAGCTATTGTATGTCGACATTACTTTAATATTATAAATTTATAATATATACTATAGACCGTAAAGTCAGGGACCTGTTTACCAAGCAAACAAGACAATTATCTAAAAACTCAGAACATGATATTTAGATATTGATAGAATTTTAATCGTGAATTTGCTTCTGCAGTATTAGTATGTTCTCTATACGTAATAGAGAATTGTACCATTGCAGACTAGATCTTGTTTTTAAATCGCACTCTAAACGCACACGTTATAGTCTATATGCATGTTATTTTGTAGCTGTGGTCATTGTTGATGCCAGAAACTGCTTTAGAAAATCGAATTACATCACAATGGGGCGAAATTGGTTTTCAAGGCAAAAATCCGGAGACCGATTTCAGAGGAATGGGTATGAGACAGTGTTTTCTGTTTTTGTTTATACATTTCTGTTTTTGTTTATACATTATATATTGTATATACATTATAATATGAATTGGGTATCAAATTATATTAATTAGTTCGGGGGTGGGATTTGCAAGAAATTTTGAAAACTGCGATTTAGACATCGAATATGCCTCCCCCTGGGTCCTGCAGTCCCTGTTTTTAACGATTCCTATTTACTATTTGACTATTTATCTTTTCAAAAATTAAGCTCGCCGGTGTATATTGTGACCACTGCCCAAACGTAAATTGCAAAATTTCGTCAATTTATTAGCTCTTTGTAAAAATTTTAGGAATTCTTGGATTAGAGAATCTTCTGTAAGTAATTAACAAGTATTTAGCATTTTCTTAGAAATATTCTTGTGTTGTAGATGTGTTGTAGAAGTCATTCAATCATGCACAAATGTCGCCCATCTTATATTATTCTACACATACAGGTGTATGCGCCTACATGGTATTTATCACCAATAATAGTTTATGGATCTTGGTTGGATATGATGTAACGTATCGAGACACCATAAATAACACTCTCAACTTTTAACAATTTGTTCAGTATCGTTCTTACATGCCTCGATTGCATGAAACCCTACTGCTTAAATCCTTAATGTTAATTATTTACAATATACTGTTATTACTATGGCAAGCAATTACAATATCATATTACATTATCCCTAAACAATACTAGTCATGCCCACAAGAATAACAATAATACAATTGTCAAATACTCACTTTGTAGCGGCGCTGAACCATTGTTGGTAGCCGGTTCTTTCCTTTTGAGGCAAATTTCACATTGACGAATGTAATGTCAACTCGTTGCGCATGCGTGGCCAATAGAAATCTTTCTTAATCCGATCTAATGCTCGTATCCTTAATGCTAATTATTTACAATATCCTGTTATTCCATGTCAAGCAATTGCAGATTATGGAAATCCATACTAGGTCGAAAGCATGCAGTGTAACATAACTCACCAATCATAATCCGACTGTAATAAGTCCTGCATATAATCATGAGCTACCAAGGTTGCGTGGCTTGCTAGTTATCTTAGATGAACAACTCTTGAGAACATTGCAAATTGGACATTAATTGGTTTGTTTAATATGGGCCACGGCTCCCGGGCACGTCGTGAACACAATCAAAGAATTGTATCTCGGTATTAATTTGTCAGGCAAACCAGCCTCACAGAATCTTAAATCCATTTCGAACCATGCATAAATATCCTGTTGTATAGCTACGTTTTTACCTTTCAGATATTTTGCACAAAATCAAAATGATGTTGCTAAAAAAGTATTATCGGAGTCACACCATCCAACATTTTGGTAAGAAAAAAATTCAAGACATTTTGTTTCCACAGCCGCCTGTAGAACTCTTTAGGGGAAAGTGGATGGTGGCTCTTTCTAGTAATCTGCAATGAGCAGCGACTTTATCTGTTCTACAAGAAACCTGACAACTTAATTCATCCAAAATACATTGTGTTCATAGGAAAGCAATATTTCACGTGTAAACGTGAATAATTTTTCATTAGTACAGAAAAGTCGCAAAGCATGATGCAAACTAGTGATAAAGTCAACCAATGAAATTAATAAGGATTTTTCACGCTATGTAACCAGGCTTTGAAATCGGCCAGTTTTAGGTGGCAAGATCATTGTTTTAGACGATTATCTTTTAACAAAAGAACACATTTTGTGAACAATTGTTCGGCTGATTCAATAAACTTGCCACCCAATATGGTAGATTGTTTAAAAAACAGCAAGCTTTGCGTTACAATTTTTAGGAGCCTGTGTTAACCATCTGGCACACGCGTGCCACTCAATCCTATATCACACTTTCGGATCCTTTTTACTTTAGTACAACTATCTATTCTTACACGCAATATATAACGTTTCTATCGAAATTTTAGGTACTCATTTGCTATTGTTGGTATAAATCTCACTGCTTTGTCCTTGGAGTTGTTAAAATCTGGGATTCTCAAACCTCACTTCTACAATATCCAAGCACAGAAACCTACACTGGAGGATTTTCACAAAGTTTATTGTGAGTGTGTTTCATTCTTTATGAAGTAAACCTTCTTACTTACTTGCTACTTGCATGTGAGAACAATTGTAGCCAAGTCATCTTCAATAATGCTGAATGGTCTCTTTTTCAATATCTTTACATTTAAAAATATAGACACGAGTTTTCTTGTTCCTACATAGTTTTAAAAACATGCGTGGGAATTTAGAAGGATGGGAGGAAAAACTATAGTGTATAGATCGATAGCCTTACTTTAAACCGCTGTTTTTTCGAAAAAATCTTTTTGGTTTTACAATAAATATTTTTATTTTATGTATATATAGTAAAAGATATTTCCCGCAAATTAGTAAGAGAGATATAGTATGATGCAACTCTTTTAAAAATTGATTTTTTAATCACGTGTTGTCATACGTTGGAATTGAAGTTGCGAAATATCACATCACTTCAATTTTGTGTACATTTTTTGAAACTTATAGAACAGCGCCGATATTAATTTACCATTATAGTTAATTTTTTAAGAAAGGGGAACTCTCATCCCTCCTCTAAGTATATTACTATGCTACCTTATTTTTTTTTTCATAGGTTGCTTGTTCCGTAAATTTAGTTCATTCTGGTTAGAACAGAGACCTGCTTCTGTTATGGAATTTAACCGAATTAGAGAAGAATTTCGTGAGAATATCATTTTGACCCTTCAGTATCCAGGTGCAGTATTACCCGTGGACGAGCCTTGTATCAGAGCTGATGTGGATAGTACTTCAGTTCAGTCCTTCACATCACAGGAGTTTGACTGATGCATACATTTTAATTTTTCAATAATAATGTACTCACAAGATATTTAAATCGTAGCTTTTATCTAGCTCCAGATTTTCTGTCGATTTGCCACCTGCCTCTTACCCGATAAGCCAACCTCTGACGTTATTGATCGCAAATCATCGAAGAAATATCAATCTTGTACCCCGTGTTGCACGTCCGGTATGATTGGTAAAAAAGCCTTTGTGCTTTGCACGTAATAGATTAAGGCATATGCGAAAGGAATTAAGGATATAGCACAACATGAAAGATAGATTGCCAGACAGAAAAAGAGGCTCTGGGTTTCATGAAATTCAATCTTCATTCACAGCAACAGGGCTTTAAACATGAGGTGGACATTTAACACAATATAAAACTTTTTCCGTCTTGATATATTCTAGATCGTAATATTGTCATGAAATGGCGGGAAACAAGGAATATATTATAATAGAGAAATGGCTTTAGCTTAAATACATGATAATTTGTAGGAGTTTTACCAAATGAAATACACCACATTATAGATACACAGTATGACGTCATAATGTGGTAAGAACGCGCCGCCTAAGCGAGTGGGTCATTGATGTTCTTACCCCATTATGACGTCTACCGTGTATCTATAACTGAACAGACAACGGCAAAATTTTATCTATTTGTTTTATACAGAATAATAAAAATGTGAAAAAGTTGCCAAAATAAGCTTTGTAGTGCGACGAAAATACTTTAGCACGCCATTTGACTTGATCATGATCTATACAAAACAAAGCGCGCCATTGGCTGTCGATAATTCTAAAATTGCTGTGATTGGCTTGTCAATCGCGTGGCGTCAAATGGCGTCAGTCCTCTAATAGTTCACAGTTCTCGACCAATGAAAATTTAGAATGAACTCTGATTATTAGATAATTGCTCATAGACACTCGGTCTCGTTATGTAATTGTTGCATAATCTATGCTCTCCATCTTCTTCTATAGCAATTATTTGCCATCTATAAATAGCCGATCGGGTTCAAGCAACTTCGGGGCTAACGCCTGGGTGGGCATCACTCAAGTTGTTGTCTCGGTGATTTACAATTCTTTGTTAAAACTGATAATTATTGTCTTTGTTGTTTTGCTGCGATAACTGTCACGTATTAATAGTGAACAAGTAAACATTGTGTGGCGTGTGATGTAACATAATTTGTGAAAGGTCTACGATTGAGGTGATTCTTCAAAGTTATAACTGTGTTCAAAATTGTCATAAGAATTCTATAGCAATTCCATCCAGCTTTCCGTGCTGCACGCTTCGCCAGTTCTTTCTTTGATATGATATCATTGAGATGTTTATAAATGACAACAGCGCAGATCTTCGCAATTCTTGAGTAAACTGATGCATAACGGTATGTTGTAAAGAAGAATTTTATTGCTATGGATGAGGCGATGGAAGTGCTTTAATTCCGAGACCAAGTGTAGAAACAGATGCCAATTAAGTGTTTTTTCGTCAATGCATATTGCATTCGCTTCCCCCGTAATAAATAACTTAATGATATTATGCCCTTCGATAAGTTGCTAATATTGTGAAACACTTACTGTTGTTGTTTGAATAAGAAATGATAAATATATATCGAAGAATACTTTGTGGTTCACTGCTCGTCACTACTGGGATTTTTATTCTCTACAACTATGGACAGAAGACGACAGACTCTTACATCGCAAGTCCCTTTGTGCCTGAACGTCGCAATATTGTCGTGGGAAATTTATCCAAGCTTTCAACTAAAACAACATTCATACGCATTAAAGAAACGTTTTTCGCGATGTATAAGAAATACCGCCGTCAAAAGAAGCAAATCTCTGGCAAAGGTGTAAGTTTGTTGGAAACTACACAACATTTGGGTCTATCTTGCTCTTTAGACCTGTTTCTGCTAATTTTGGTTCCAAGCCAGGTAAATTCCATGCTCAATCGTATCGCCATGCGATTAAGTTGGGCTCACAATTTCAAGCCATCAAAGGAACGAAATATAAGCAGTAATTTTATGTATCAGGTTGTTTTTGTAATAAATGAGCACTCGGAACCAAAACGCACTTTAAAGAAAGAGTCAAAAAAGTTTGGTGACATCTTACGAGTGAGCCATGCTAGTCTGACAATAATACCTGCTGTTGATCGACTTTTGTCACGAAAATGTAATCCAAAATATCTTTTGGTGCTTGGTAATGATGCTACGTATGTTAATGTTCCTGAGCTGGCTGCATGGTTATCAAAACTCGATTCAACAGTGCAATATACTGGACATATTGAAGAGAGTAGGGCTGTTGCAGTCGAAAATCTATCAAGCACGCCAAACAAAATTCAAAAACTCATTCCCTGCTGTGTTGAAAGAGCATATGTACTAGCTGGAAATGTATTGAAGAAACTTGCGATTGCTAGAAGAGTTGTTCCTCTCTCCGCACACAATGCAAATGAAGCGATGTATGTGAGCTCATTGATCAATTTTCTTGGGATTCAACCTCACCATGACGATAGATTTAAATCACGTTCATTTGATGACTTAAATATTTCTGATATTAATCCTTGCACTCTTAAGCAAGAAGTGTTTATTCATGACGTCTTTCGTGTAAGACATATACTTCTGTATACTAAGATGATTATTGTGGGCCAGCAACCATGTGCTAATATCTGATGATGTCATATAGACGTAGTCTCTTTTTCTGCGTCTATACGAAGGAAAATAAAGCCTGATACCCCGGCTAGCGTTTACGCAACTTGTGCTACCTCTTATTCTTCAGCCTGTTGCCACGTATCCAAGTCTTCACCAGGTTCCGGATTTTTTTCCCAAACGTATGTCATAGGTTAAAATGCAGAAATTCGTACAACTTACAGTTGGCTTTAACAACAACGAAAAACCACAACAATGCAACAAAAGGTCTGTGTTGTCATTAAAATCTTTCGCTTTAGTCTTTACAAAATCTATGGGTTATTTATTTAAGGGATATATCTTGTTTTTAGTATTTTAGATACTGATCAATCGTTTTGAAAGTTCAAAATAGATACAACTTGAACTGGGCTGGAAAAATCGGCATTTACTATAAGACCTGAAACATCGAAACCATGCAAACAACCGAAACGAAACGATCAAAACAAAGTGACCGTGACGAAACGACAAAAAACGATACAATAATATAAGTTGTTATGTATATTCATATATGTTTGCCTTGTTCTTTCAAAAACCCCTATGACAGCATAGACTTTGATAGTATATAATTTGATAGGTTTTTTATAGTTAGTTTAATAGTCAGGGTTTTTTTCGCAGGAACGAAGCAAGTGCATATAATATACGTATAACAATTAAGACTTTATTGGATCGTTTTGGTCGTTCGTTTCGCGTGTCGCCATCAGCCTATACTAGCAAGCTTTATGTGTGCTTGGTAATAACTATGAAAGACAATAAACTATATAGAAATTGGATTTCTAAAGAACGAATCACAAACAACTTTTGTTTCAAAAGTGCAATCACAAGGCCTGGTGATTTTAGGTTGGTATTTACCTCGCTTCGGTGGTTTTGTGATTCAGTAGTCGTTTTGTTTTCGGGTCCTTTCTTTTGGGTGGTTTCGTTTGCGTTTTAGTACATGCCGGAAAATCGACATGTATTTGCTTAATTATACGTACACTCAGTTTCTTGTAAACTTTAGTGGTGTTTTCTGCTATTACGACTCCTGAAACTTGGTATTATTGAGCAAAACATGACTAATCCCATCCCGATACGGTGGTAGTATACATGCTTTTGGCGTAGCTTATTATCTTTACTGGAGGTAGATGTACAAATTATAACCTTGAAATGTTTGGTCAAAAACTTCTAACTATAGTTAGTATTTAGTAACAAGGCTTTGTCATAACACCTAAGGGAAAACGAATTGCCTTTGGCTTTGAAATTATAAATTATTTAATCTGTGTATATCATCATGGGTGTTAGTTCCTTGCTTGAATAGTTATAAGTTACAAGAAGTTAGTTCAACATTTAAGTATTGCAACAGCAAAATGTGACGCAGTTTTCACGCATTTTCACGCAGAATGTGTCGCACAGCTGAGAACGCGATTAGAATTAAAGTACGATCTGCTTATTATTTCTTGTATTTTCATCGATTTAAAACATGAGATTATACGTAATCAGTGTCAGAAGTCAGGACACTATTTATACAGCGTGTAGAAAAATATCAATTTTTAAGTAAAATCTTTCTTGACTGTTTAGCTCAAACTTCTTCATAATTGTGTGCTAGTTGGATGTTTAACTTCGCACGCTGGTTTGTCGTGAAACTTGTAATTACAGTGGGCGTGGTGACGAGTTGCCAGCATACATAGATACGCGAGTACTTTGAGGGTACAATTGAATTTAACTTTATCTTAAAAAATTTTCTTTTTAGATGAAATAAAATATTGAATATAATATTATGATCCCCTATATGTATTAGGAATCCTACAGGTGCTGCCAGTGACGGTTGCATGTATTCATAATTTACATCCAACGCATGCTATTATTCAGTGCAACTGAGTAAACAAGCAATGCAAAAATATCTTGAAATATATCCGATTTAAGAAGCGTATTAAAACGATGTCTCCTTCCGTCCTTGTGTTTGTCCTTCATGCATGTGCGTCGATCGGTAAGCTCCGAAGTTCGCACTTTTAAGTTTTATGACTTTCATCTTTACCATGCAATCCATATATTTAATCTCATGACCACTTTCACAGCTTATATACCGAAACTTTAATCTTTTCATTTATAATATATCTAAAAACATTAAAACATTTTAGTATTAAGTTATCATTTTGCGTTAATTGGTAGTCTTGAGGTGGCACTGGTGGCATGGTACCATACCTTGTAGTATAGACTGATATACCCCTGCATTTATGCACAACTTTACTCTTTAGCGTTTCAAATTGTATTGATTACTGTAAAATTAATTTTATTTTTACTTCAACTCCAACTTTCCATGTTGGAAAATTCAATTTAGTAATTAATTTAATAACTTGTTTATGGCGTTCTGAGTTTTTCACCACTGGCGACGCTAGGGGTGGTCTATCTAGGTTATAAGTCAACTTTTGAGAGAGAACGGTAATTACGACTGTAAACAGTAACCGAAAAATCCTTACCGAATAGTTGACTCTTTAAAAAGTGGGTTGTATTCGCCGAAATACAATTCACTTTTTAAAGAGGAGTTACAATCCGTAAAAACAATCTACATTTGTAAAATACGATGCCCTAACTGAATATCTGAAACTGTTCTGTCTCTTTTGCTCGTAAATAATTGTAAACCAGTGTTTCGATTCAAGAAGAGTTTGAAAAATGTGAAACTGCACCGCGGAAAATGTCTGCGCATGCGTCATCTTTACCGAATTTTACCTTGCGAATTTTGCGAACGTGGTGTGGAACTGTGTGGAAGTGTTCCGAATGTTGTGGAAGACTCAAAATGGAGGCGAAACGGAATAGCACTAGCGGCTAAATCGAGGAATGCACATTTACTAGCGGCTAAATCGAGGTTTAGGATTAGGGATAGGGTTAGGGTTAGGGTTTATATACAATTTTTGATGCAGTTTTTTCAGCGAGCATTCTTGGCGCAGTGGGTAAAGGCGGCGTACATGGTTTGGGCAGCGCTGGTTCGAGAACCCTTGCAGTCGCTTTTTTATTTATGTTTTTTTTCTCACATTTTTTTCAAAGTTTTTCTCGTCCTTAAAATTTTTTCTCGTTCATAACATATTACTCATCCTTAAACACATTTCAAAAATATTTAAAGCGAAAAAAGCCGTTGAAATAGTTGTTACTAGTCAATATACAATTAGCCTGCGGGCAGGAGGTGCTCTGACGGATCTGAAATAACCCTAACCTCGATTTAGCCGCTAGTAAATGTGCATTCCTCGATTTAGCCGCTAGTCGGAATAGCTGATACATGAGTGCCTTTTCTGTGAAATTGACATGAAAATGATGAATGTGGAAACCTACGAACTAGAAATAATTATAGCCTACATGTTCAAGAAACAGTATGATGCAAGCGAAAGAACCAAAGGTGACTACATAATAAATTTATTGTACGAAATATTTGAGACCTGTATTCTGTAGCCTGTTTGTTATACTTTATACTAATGCGATATCGGGAGTTTTTATTAAAAAAATGTTAGTCGCCACTCATTAAAAATTGTCGTCAACTCAGTGTTTAAACTTTATAGTCTTCTCTACAATTTGAGTGGGTTTAAATCCTTAACTTTTACAGATTTTTCTTAACTTTCTCGTAGTTAAAGTTTCGAGTTTTATATTTTAGCACGAAATGTTGGAAATCTTGCCCCTTTTTCACATAAAGTGTACTATTTTTAAAGTTCAAGAGCTAGGAGAGTTACAATGAACATCTAGTTTATCTGTCCATCATATAATATTCATATTATTTTATTTTGGACACTTGCCTTTAATCATAAAATGTCTTAATTTTATGTCTTCGATACGGATTTAAACTTCCCGCCATTTTTATTTTGTCCACGCGCATGCGCAAACGTTTTTCTGCGGTGTTGTTCACTACGTCTGTATTGAGCTATTTGTTATGAGGAGAAACGATGCGCAGAAGGAACTATAGCCTATTTATAACCTTTATTATGCCGTACGTGCAAAAATGGCCAGAAATTCTTTGTAAATTGGCACATATTTCTATTGTAACAAATATTTTAACGCATGGTCTGTTTTTGCGAAGATAGCGACTTTTAAATGGTATTTTTATCCTGGCTAGACCACAATGCATCGCAATTCAAGATGGCGTCGGTCACTATTGATAAAAAGTTGATTATAACAAGTACATGTAAAGTATGTAAAGTTCATTGACTACCAGAAACCATAAAGCAAAAATGCCCACCGTCCCTTGCATACGCACTCGACAATTAGATGTTCTATATTTTGGTAGAACAACCAGTTTATAGTAATGTTTACAATTACGAGCGACCATGTTGAATTGAATTGATACAATCGCAAGTAAAATGAATTCATAAAGATGAGTTGCTCGTAAGTCAGTTACAAACACTCGTGATTGTATGAGTTTATAACCTGTCCAGCTTCGTGTGGGTACACCAAGCAAAAATTCAACAAATTGTCTGTGAATAGTAGTTTGAGGAAACACGTTTATCCGTGTGATCTTTCAAAAAACATGATAAGCTTTTGTGTTTTCTCAATGAATCAATTCCCTCGAAAAAAGATGAGAACAGTATACATCAACATTCTGTTTTAAAACTACACCTTGGTAAACTACACCTTGGCTTCGCATCAAGTTGTATTTGTGGTTAATTGTTTAATATAACAAAATGCAATGGCCATCGCGGGAAAAAGACAATTGGACAATTTTATGCTCGTCAAAATCTCAAATTGCAATATAGAGCAGAGATTATGTCTACTAATTACTGTGGTTTGTGATGTATAGGTCTGATACAGTAATTCCGTATAAAAATAAGTATCTATATAATATGCTGCACGGAATGCCCTCAAGGTAGCCTAATCTTGCCTAAAAAAACACGCAATAAAGCGAGAAAAAATTTCGGCAACATCCTTGTGGCAATCTTAAGTCGTAAAATCCAGCAGTATTTAGAAAAAAAGAACTGACTATCGCGTCTGCAATTTCCGTAGCCTTTTTTTCTCATGATAATGTTAGTGCACGTATCGACGTCACAAAATTCTGAGCAAGACTTTATTTGGATTTGTAGTTTATTTGGTCATGACCTATGGTATGTTTTTAGGATTTAAAATTGGGCTCGATATTTTGTAATGCTCACAAATACTTTAAACAAAGACGGCATACGAAAATACGAAATTTAATGTTATTTACACAATCGTCTTCCTCTTAGATATCACTTTTACAACAAATAGTTAGGTAAAACACCGAATATTACATGTCATGTGAGATGATGACGCTATTTCGCGCGTAAAAAAACTACAAAGTGTGGATATCCTAATTGCTGACGCCATAAAAAAATTCAATATTAGAAAATTAATGTGCTATATCGCCTTATTTTGCACGGTGACCTACCAAATTTTGTATGCAATATTGTGCGAGAAAAATCTTCTTTGATACAAAACATTTAAAAAAATCTACAAAGCAAAAAATGTTTTTCAAGAAAACAGCATTTTTGTAGTTGAAAAAAAATTGGTATTACATATTTTTTTAAAAAATTGGCATTATAGAATTTTGTTAGTCCATTGTGTTTGAAACATAATGCAAAGAAAAAATGGAAAGGGGGAAGGGTCACCGAGCTTCTTTTTTACTTATGTAGAATAATGTATCATTTGTGAGTGAAATTCATACGCAAGTGTTGCCATAGCAACAGAGTGCTGGTCATCAAAATTGTCATAATTTGAAAGACCAAATGTTAAAATAGATTAGGAATCCAATACGAACTTGCTTTAATTTAACAGTGTGAAAATTAAAGTTATTAAGGAGGCTGTAGCTCAATTTTTTGAAAGCAGAGCCACCTAGACTGCTATTTAACTACAAAATGGGCAAATATGTATAGTTGAGAGTTTTATACTGCCCCCTGTATATATGTACTACTCAAAGCCCGATAATGAATAATAGGCATATAAATTGTTCCAAGATGCATTAATTTGAAAGATAAACAAGAGAGTATTAATCACTAGAATAAGTTTTAAAAAGAAGCACGCGAATATAAATGACATTTGTTTAAACATAGTTAATTTTCTGCCTGTAAAATTAAACCACAATTGGCACAGGCTCCCAGAACGGATATGTAAGTTATTTTTACTATGTATGTTTTGTTACTAATACATTAGGTTGACAAGTGTTATAAGTTAGTTTGGGCATAAAAAAACATTTAAGAAATATTTATCACACCTCCTTGCACGCAATATACCTATGTTGGTATTTAGTTTAACTTTTTTTAACGTTGTGTAAATGCCATTGCCAGATGTTTAAAATCTCACGAGGCCAACTTGATGTTGCTAAAAATGAAACATGCGCTGATACTACAAGGCGGAGTATTTGACGCGTATCATGATAGTCTTCTTTCTCATTCATCCTATATGTAGTGGGTGCATATAAATAGTGTAGACTATTTTATCTAATCAAGTTAGCCGTATTCATTCAAATTAGCGCTGGCTATTGCCATGATTTGATAGCTTGATTACCTCGAACTGTCGATTTACAAAAGTAGGAGGTTATGTACCATGCACGGTACGTGGCTGATTACCTGCATAAATTTTCCAAATTTTTAGCAATGCTCTTTGTGTTTCCTTCTTTTTTCTAAATCAGGGCGCAACCTCGCAAGCCATTACTTACGCCTTACGTAAGTTCTTTACCTACGCCTGGTAAAAGACCCTGGTTTGCGAGGTTAATCAGAGCGTACCCTGGAATAAGGACATGAAAAATGTTCTGCTCGTGGCGGCGGTACGTTCTTGCATCATAATTTTTGATATTATATACGCGTATTATACAATTAGGCACGTTATTGCAAAAATCAGTTTTTAGTTAGACTTATTATATCAGCTGACCCCCGTCAAAAGGTGGGAATCTAGTTTTCGAGCTCTAGAAATAAAAACCACGGAAAACCATCACCCTGGGCCTGGAAAAACGCCGCTGCTTTTCTTTGTTATTTTTGACAGCACTAATGACGGTTTGGCTGATTATTGGTTATTATGAAGTTTCTAATATGGCTATATGTGATATACAAGACCTTGTAGTTTTGCGTATCATTGATTCGAAGAATTCAGAGTTGTGAAATAATTTGAAGCTAATTTGAAGTTTAATTTGTGGTTAGTCAAGTGAATTAAAACGAGGTTTTGCTTTAGTAGCTAATTTAAATTGGACCTCGATTTAATAGCTTCGTGTGAATTATCCTTTAAACATCTGCAGTGTATATAGATGACATTATTAGAAGCATTATTGTTATTGGAACTATTAAAAGTTGTCCGTTTGTAAAGATTTATGATCACCGATATATGACAACCTGGTATGCCGGAGTAAAATCCTTTATGAATGAAACCTCACCAGTCAACTACCTACCAGACCTACCCCAACTTTTCCTTTCAGAGAGTTCCACTATGAGAGAAGGGGTCAATATCATGCAATGGTATATTTTATGCAATAACTTTTCATAAGTTTATTGTCTTTTTTGTTTAATCTCACCCCCTATGGGGTAACATAGTTTGGAAGTTCGGAAAACTATTTTGGGTACGTATTGAGCTAAATAATGGATCCACCCACTCACTGTGAAGGTGGACAAATTTCCATGACAATTTAAAAAAGATAGAGTAATAACGTTTGTCGACTCTCTAAACCAATCTATTGACTATTACCAGATCGAGCCCTAGAAGAAGACCCACGACGTATAGCCCATGGTCGTTTCCAACTTGTCAGACATCGAGTAAGTTGGTACATTAGAACTTAAACCAACCGCAATTTGGGTGTGTGATAGCGCCAGTCGTTATACAAATACCTTTCATTTTGACAAAGTTGGCAGTTGTTACAAAGTCCGTTTTCCGTTTAGGTTCTTTTGCATGAAGAGAAAATTACCTGCCAAAAAGATGGAACCCTTCGTACTTTTTCGCAGAAATTAAATCTTGTCGTTATCCAGTCGCGTTTACTGCTAAGTGTTCTTTAAAAGATTCGGTTAAAAGCGTGTTAGAATTTGAAATGAGCGGTAGACCTATAGTCAGGAAATAATTGTCATGCACTGGTTGAAACTAGAGACAAACGTCTATGGTAAAGTGGCCAAGCGAGGTGGGCAGTGTCTTCCTGTCGCAGTGGAATTACTTAATATGCCTAATCATGGGTAATTTGTGCCAAGTCAATAATTAAAGTCATTATGCGATAATATTACATCTTAAAATTCCAAATGCCTGCTGTCTCTCGGAATGTTGCTGCTAAAGAACGGGACGTTTCCCGGCTTATGGAAAAGATCACGACCAGGTCAGGTTAAAGCTTGTAAACATGCCAAAATGACAAACGAATCGTCTTTTTTGAAATAAGTGCATATTCCATGTGTGATATTATGTCCGGCTTCGCGAATGGAAACCTAAGGACATAGTTTAATTGGAACCATATGATACGAAACATTGACGCTTTTGATCATTATTTTCTAGTCACTGCAGACACAGCGGTGTGACATCAGCGTGACAATAGACAATAATATTAATGTCGTGAGCGACATGCAGTATTATTTAAGTTATATAATTAATAAATATAATTACACCCTTTTTTAAAAATTAAAGCATAGAATAAGGTGCACACGCAGACTGACGTTTATAGAAAATACAGGAATTTGACAATGATGAGTTTTCGTTTATTTTTTAAACCTTTTTTGTGCTATCGTAGTATTTTGTCATCCTGCCATGCAAGCCACTGCTAAGCACATGCCAGACAAGCGATTCTTTTCAAGCCCGTTTTCCATTTCGTCTACATCGTAGCAAACCATAGCGTGTTCTATTGTATGCACGCCACTGTTCTGCCCAAGTGTTCTTCGCGGGGTGTTCAGTTATATCATTGAAATAAGAGTTCTCTATTTAGTTGTCAGACTTCGTATTGTCTATTTCGACACTACTTCAGGTTATAATTATAAGGTATCGCAGATGATATCACACTGAAGGATAATATTTAAATTTTATTTTCACACGTTTTCTCGCCTCACCTCGTTTGCATGTATTTCTTCTTTCCGTACGTCTCTCGCTCTTAATAGAGTCGTCAGTAAAAAATAGATAATCTTCTCAGTGCCATACAATCCTTCTTACTTCGTGTTCAAGAAACGTAATTCAATTATTATTAAGCAATATTTTAGTATCGTTGTTATTTTTTACTTACGGCTAAAATACTTACAATAAAAATGATAAAATGTCATGTTAAGAAAAATCCCACTTTTAATGATCCGATAAAGTGTCATTTATTACCATTATCCACAGCCATCTACAACCGTGATGACACATTTTGAACAGAGGATCTTGAAGGGGTGAAATATAGAAGCTGGGACATTGGAAATAGTTTTTTTGCTTTACTGGGAAAATGATCCATTCACTGGGATTGGGATTCATTGGCCAAAAACGATAGAAATGAGAATAAGATTAAGGTTTGAGCAATGCACCTGGGACCCACCCTTCCCGTCAGAATCCAGTTCATAACATAAGTGTACCAGTGAATCGTGCGTGTTTAAACATTTTAACTACATTTGACTAAGTAGATTATAGTGTCCATGCAATGCCGTACAAATTTATGCGAACGTGTATTGGTGTAATTATTGTATGAACATGAATTATTAATATTAATCATATTTTTACTTCATTATAGTTTCTTAATAGTTTCTTAATTGTATTCTTACATACGAGTAAAAACTTGAATATTTTCTGAAGTTGAAAACAACATGTTTTTTGAGTTCTCGTTTTTCAAATTTCTATGCTGGGGATGTGTTACTGTTGATCAAAAGAAGTGGCTTAACCTTAAGGCGGTGAGATATTGGTATTCCAGCCCGTTCCGGTCTAATTGAGATCAAATTTCTCCGTCAATTTAACGATTAAAATATCGTTTATAACTGATCACGTTCTCCGCACTTGAATTAGTGTCGACAGGCTGTTGTGCGCATCAGCTCGGACGAGTGCGGGAATATCTTTTGATTTAGGAGGACTGTTTCATCTACTAGAATGGCTTTGAAATCGAGGTAATATAATCATGCTTTCATTCTTCACTTATTTTAAGATTACGGGACGATAACACGTATTGTGTGCAACTTGTACAACGGTTTGTGTAACTAGCGTGATCAACAACATAAGTTCAAAAGCATTGCTTATCCAGGTACTTAGAGTGACAAAATATAAGATAGCTGGTTGGAACAGAAATATTTCCCGCCATACATCGCTATTGCCTTTAATAACAGAGCTAAAAGGCGGTCACGCAATATAACTTCAGTTATACATTGACATAACCACTGTAACTGAATTTCACAGGCAAAACACTACATCAGCAGGGCAAATTCTGCATCTTGTAGCCATTACAGTTTTAGCCCTTTTTATTGTACGATTTTCCATCTAGATTTTCGGGTCTATAATACGGCAAAAAATAAAAGAAAATGTGTACTAGCTGCATGCTATGTATAGGATGTTAATATGAATGAATTCATTAAAGATATAGGTAAGGAAATTGTATTTTTTTAACCTAAAGAAATTCGGGATAAATATAAATGAATTTAAATTTGTTCTATTTAAAGCGCTAGTGTTGGTATAAAGTAATGATATAACATTTGATATGCGCTCATGTATATAGAGTTGCACGGGCCGAGAATCCTGGTCTGAATCTGTTATCAAATTGATTACTGAATAAGTATACGCTAACAGAAGGACGTATATTCAATTAAACCAAAAAACCAACGCATGCTCAACATCTTGATCGTAAAATTACCCCGTTGAAAATATGAGTTTTTTATTGCGAGGAAAACGGACATAGAATCCTATATATACAATAGCATGAATACAGCAGTATAGTTTATAAACTTCTTGCTATAGTTAATATAACTCCTGCCACGAAATTGCACGATCATTCACAAACTTCCTGGCCTATCTCAACGAAATTTTGTTCCCGGACATGATAATATAGAGATTGTCAAAATACCTCTTACATGATGCTTATATGTAAAATTCGCGTGCAAGGTAATTATTTAGTTTGTTATTAAACACTTTAAAAGTACTCAAAACTGTTCAAGTATTGGAAAATCAAGTATCGGGATGACCTTTGTAAAATAAATAGTATTATTGGTATTTCTTCGTTTTTCGTCATTTCGACTTCAAAGACAGTTTGTGGCCAACGCGGCGTCTTTCTAATTCACTGCGTGAGTCGCCTAATCGTCTAGCACGGATAAAGTACATTTGTCTCCTCCAAGTGTCCCATCGGGAAAACAGATTTTGGTGTTTGTTTTACTAAAAACTGTTTCCCCTTTTCGTTTTTAAATAGGATTTTGGGATCATTCTCTGTGATTGTGGTATCAGTAATGATCTGGGATTGTATGGCTCTTATTCCTATAAGAGGTAGGTACCAAACTATTGAAGAATGAAGACTTCAGTTAACTGTTGACAGACCTGACATTAAAGTAATTAATTTGTTGTAATATCTTCTGTTTTTAATTCTTTTAGCTGTCTGGTGCATCTTATAGTTTTAGTGCTAATTAAAAACCACTTTGCACCGGAACTATATATAGCAGACTTAAAAACAATTGTGATTTTTAGTTCTTCTGTTTCGACAGTCGAATCACATAGTATGCTGCCAAGTTTTTGAAAGAACGAAAATCTTTTAAAGAGTGAATTAATCTGATTGAATAACCGCAAGTAGGCGTGAGCATCTTCACAAGTGGGTAAAACAACATGTCATGCAGGGATAGGATTTATTTTCTGCGTCAACTCTTTTAGTTTACACATGCATGACCCTTTGCGTAACGCTTCAGCTGCATGCATTTTTCCATTTTTCACTTTCGAGTCATAAACAATGCATGAATAAAACTATTTATTAATTCAATTGACATGATAAATGTGTACGCCTGACCATATAATCTCTACTTGGTCAAAAGTTTTTTTTACGTATTCTATGGCAACAGTTCAATGCCAATGGATCCACGACAATACTATGGGATATACACAATATACACTTTGATGTCAATGACTACAGACGTGACAATAAACGATTCTTTATCGCTGAAAGGAGAGCAGGAATTAAGATGAATGAAAATAGCACTGTAATATTGTCTATTAATATAATTCCACAGTGATATAATATTTTTACTGTTTACTTCTATAATAATAAAATTAATTCTATGATAGCGTTCTTCTGTTCGCTAGTGACAGTGCAGTGATGAAAATATCGAAGGGAAAAAGCCAAGAATAACTCCGGGTGTATTTATACTGACCTACTGCAATGCTGCTGCACCTATATTATTTCGAGCAATGCGTTACTCTAGTTCGTCTGGTCTTTTATAGCCAGGAAATGTAAACACGCCAAGGGGTCTTTTCAAGATTTCAACAAGATATACAAGTGCACAAGTAGATTAACATCCCAAGATTAAAAGGATATTTTTGTTGGCAGTGTTCTTCTTGTTGACAACGATCAAGCACCCACAGGGCAATCTTTACGCGAATGTTACTGATATATGTGCCAAGTTAGGATTGCCAAGTCATCATTTAAATAAATGTTATTCTTCTTTCCAAAAAGGCAGGAAACTAAGATCACGTCCGTTCCAAACACTTATCTTCAGTTTTCTGTAAAGGTTATTCAATATGACAATAAGGAAAAATAGTTCCCCATTCTGCATCTAATAAATTTAAAGTTTTGGTTTTGTCATGATCCTTATCCGTGCAACAGTAATTTTTGCCATGAATACCGCGTTTATCGTCGGAATATTACTAATATAATTATGAGATTAATATCATCCATATATCATTATAAGCTATCAACAAAATTCCTCCACAGTGGACAAATTACCGCTCTTTTAGGCAGGAAATACTCATTTATTCAAGAGAACCACGCACATTTTGCCCATTCCGTTTTATCGTGTTATATCGTGTGCGTTTGTGAATACCCCAGAGTATTGTGAATAATGGTATAATTAAATCTATACATAAGTTATATTTTATACAGTTATCAATTTGCCTGTTTGCAGGTTAAAAAAAGGCAGTGCTTTTGACTTGCTCTCTCGTGTACAAAACTTCGCGATCTTCGTATCCTCTATTAACACTGCTAATATTTTTCATCATTTTTCCGTATAACCGCTTCTAGCCAGATTTTCATCTATATTAAACCACTGCATAACAGCTAGAAACCTGATCTAGCAAATTGACTAATTAAAATAAATTACCGTTTTCATCGTAAATAATTAACAATAATTGTTTTCATAGTAAACAATTAACAAGTGATTGTTCACCAAGACAAAGTCGAGGTGAATATTCGGCATAATACCTGAGCTTGAGCACAGGTTCATCTCTCTGCTCTCATCTGTAGTCATCTCTTATTAATTATTTGTTAATAAGGTATTACTCGAAATACTTCATATAAAGATGACATATGAGCATTCGCGTGTGTGATACATATTTGTCAAAAAATTGCCAAAATAGTGTATTATTTTGAAAAAATAACTCTTTTAAATTGTTTCCTTGATTTTGTTTTGATATTTTTCATGCGATTTGTGCACATTTCAGACAATGACAAGCTGTTGAAACACGCACGCGATACGGCATACTATATACATATAAATAGAGAAAGCAGGAGACTTCACGCCTGTGTCACATGAAATCGCTCCGAAAATGGCATAAAAATACATCGGATCGCCACGAAAGCAACGGATTCCTAAAGCACTCTAAATATCCTACTACTGTCATCTGCTACGGTAAATTTCGCCCTCATTTTAAAACGAAAAAATCGAGTAGTATTCAAATTTTTGCCAATCGGGTAGCCGTGGCGATAACTCCGTGTTACGGCCGTTCTGCTCCCCTCGAATTTCAAATCACATGCTCAGTCCTCACTGGCCAATTCGAACGTTCATCATGGCAGTTATCATGCTTTTAGGAATACAGTTTGCTTTGGAAAGTTCCAAAGTAAAGACTAAAGTTTATTTATAATTTTAAATAGTGAAAAAAGTACTTAATAATTTATTTGCAGACGATCTATTACTTTAAGATAGTTAACGCAAAGTTTGTTTATATTCGTAATTGACTTTGTGTTAATGCAGCTTTTCTCCATTTGTTAATTTTAAGTATAAAATATCAAAACGACTTTCATTGGTGGTCATTTTGAAAAAATGCCAACTAGTTAATAATGCCTCATATTTACTAGTCAGGCAACCAATCAAAATGCTTGAAACCTTATATTTATTGAAGAAATTATACTAAATGTCTTTAAGCAGCAACCAACTAATATTTATCTGTCATCTATCCCTCATGGTGTCTCAAAAATAATGTTTATGTGTGTCTTCCTGAATATTTCGCCGTTGGGTATTTGTCACTCACTTCTTCAGCCTACCAGTGGACCTTCATATTCAACTCGTATTATAGTGAAGTACAAATGTTTGTTGTCGATGGCAGAATAATAACATTTCCAGTAGAAGTTCATCTATATTTCATTAGTGTAATTATTGTATGACAAAGTGAGTACTTGGCAGTGGTGGTAGTAATTATGGTGGTCACGTCATTATTGATTGTGGACATACGATTGCCAACATTGTGTATGCTGCATGCGTTTTTAGTGTAATTATTACTTGGTATTAGCCCGCGAAACCCACATGGAAGACTTCCTGTGTTATCGGGAAAAATATAAATACCTATGTGAAAAATGCCGAATAGAAGCTGCAAAGTGTTTTAGCTGATTGATTTTGTAATTGGCGTCATTAATTAAAAATGCAGACGAAGGAAATTGCGATCTTTCTGATCTTTGAAACTTAAGTGCGCATGCCCAAATTTAGTGGCCCACCTCAGAGTAGAAATTCAGCCTCGTGATGACAATTATATGAAAAGAGTAAGTAAACGGAAAGTCGTGAGTTTCTTCCCACATGGAATGCTGTCACTGTAGGTACATACTCAGGCATTCACTGACCCTCCTAGCATAGCCAGAGGTGACTTTTGAGCCGCATCCTTTTTATACTGTAGTGTAGAGGAATGACAACCACTTTTAGATTCCTTTTGATTTCCGTTATTCATCCATTTTTATGTCGGACAATGAATGTATAATTAACAGGCCTGTTGGTTAATTTGTCGTCGTGGCATAATCTCTTTCTTGTTAATGACATTACTTTTCTTTGTCAGTAAACACTGACTGGTAAGTTTTCGGTCAAGCAGAAGCCTGCCACTAATAACTTAAATCGTACAATTCCAAGCTCTAATTAATTTTGCTCACGGTGCAAATAAGAGCGAAAATTTTGTCAAAAAAAAACCATTGGGTGTGTTCTAATCTGCTCACTTTTCCTGTAATTTAACTATGTTTATTCTCATTTATTTATGATTAGTGTAGTTTCCGGTAAATATGAGCTGATAAAACGTTATCCTACGGTATATATTAATAAGATCATTGTGGTTGTATCAATTACCAATTCTTAGTGTATAACAATTTAGGAACATATGATGGCATTACTACTAAACAACATACTCAAGATCCAGTGATTACCATGTCGTTATGTGAAAAAATCGTCTTCATTTTCCGATCCACAACTTAATTTTACAGCACCCTCGACAGGACAATGTTCAATTTTGTCATTTATCCTATCTTCGCAATTTGAATAAGAAAGCTTTTTAAGAAAAAATGTTGTGACGTCACTGGTGACGTTAACTAAATGTTAAAACAGAACAGGGCCAAGAGATTTCGTGCGCTTTTTAAAGTCATGATACAGGGTGTATCAAAAAGCGCAATCTAAATTTAATGTTTTCTAACGCAGACAAACAAACTTCCACTCGTCCATTTTGAAATCAATTTTGAGCCTGATGTTTTTTATCTGTTTAACTAAGGGTCACTTGTTTATCTCAGGCAAATAACAACGCAGAAGAAATTTGCCAATAGCGGTCTTGCTTGTGATTTTCCACATTTATCTCAAATTATTTGCACAATAACTCTGAAACACACAGCTTGGAAGTTTATTTGAAAAACCTGATTAGAAATTAAAATTGAATTTTTCAATCAACGCAAGTTTCTGTCTCGTATCGCAGCTCGACTGTTCAGTCGCCAGATTTAATTGCGTAAACCTTGATTAGCGGCTGACATATTTCAAAGTTAATTATTGAATCGCAATAAACTAGATGGCATTACATAACGACCAGCCACTGTGCCCCAGGAAAGTACTTCAAACTCGTTAGTGAAGCCATTGATACGAGTGTGTGAAGCACGTAATAGGAACAGGATATGCGTATATACATGCAGTAGCTAGTTATTCAATTTTGAGGAGCGAGGCAGTGGTTCGCGCATCGAGAAAGATTTTGATTTGTGTGGTTGAGGAGATTAAGGGAGTAACTAAGTGGGATACTTATGAACACGCCCAATGTACGTATTAATATTTGAAAAAAAATCTTAGAAAAGCTGCTCCTTTTCTAGAAATTAACCGGCAGGATAGATTTGGATGGATAAAAGGACAGATGCTTTATTTGATCCTTTTTTGGGCATTTTAAGGAAGAGATTAAGGGAGTAGCTAAGAGGAATACTTAAAACGCGCTCAATGTACGTATCAATCATTTAAGAATTAAAAAAATGATAGATAGGCAGATGCTTAGTTTGATCCGTATTTGGGAGGTAAAACGAAGAGACAAAGGAGTAGTTAAGTGTGATCAATTATATTTAGAAAAAAAAAACAGGATATTCTACAAAAAAACAGGATATTCTACAAAAAAACAGGATAGTCTTAGATAGATAAAAAGACAGATGCTTTATTTGATCCTTGTTTGGACATGCAGTATAACGCTGAATCGCTTTAGGCTACTTTAATTTTGGAAAAAGTTAAAATCTTTAAATGATACCAAGATATACTTTATAAACCTACTATATAAACGTTAAGATATTAAATTTAAATATGTTAAAAACTGCATCAATAAGTAGCCTAAAGCCCACAGTAATTTGGTCTTACTCTTACTTGGTTTTAAACACCATATTTTATTTATACAGCAATACATGTATCTCTCATCCATATTTTATATTATAGTATATGGCCCATTTTTAGGACTTTAGAAAATGGCTGATCAATTGTTTATGAAAGATTCTGTTCGAGTATCATGCATATCATTACAATTATAAAATATAAGTTTATTCTTGTTATTGTCCTATGACATCTATATTATGGGTAATATTCAGAGCACGAGCAGGAGTGCTTTCACAGTTTCATAACAAGAGTGTGCTCGGCTGCGCCTCGCGTGTTATATATATCAGATAAAGCACGAATTGCGAGTATTTTAAATGGCCTCACGATCCATTTTATATCCATCTTGTTGCTTTGTTTACGAAAGAATTTTCAATATAGATATTGTTAAACCGAGAAAATTGAGGGAAACTTTTTGTGAACATTTATGTGTGCTTAATCAGGAAGACTCCTTTACGGCCAATATTTTCTTTGTTTTTTGCTCATGAATCATTTTAAAATGGGTTTTTGATTATATTTTTAATTACTTTGAATTTTACTCATCATAGGTGCCTTGAACAGAAAGCAAGGGAAAAAACCACAGCCAATCACTGCGTGTAAATTTGGCAACAAAAACTTCTCGATTGGACATGAATGGAACCCGCACCTTGAGCCTGATGGAATAAATTATTGCATCAAATGTAGATGTAAAAAGGTTAGTGTTTTAATTGCTTCTCTCTAGAACAAAACCTATTATTGAAATAATTATAATTATTAATTTTTGATTTTCCAATCCACAGGGTGTATATAAAAAAAAGTAGACAAGTATGGAATCGCTCTCTGTTTCGCGAAGCGCCTCAATGTACGACGTTTTTTACGCCTTGTTGAATATGCCTTGCGCGCAAAACTTAATATTGACTTGGTAGATGTAAAATTTGTCGGGTGTTGTATTGCTATAGCTACAAAATTTCAGAAAACTTGCTCGAGTCTCAGCCGTTCAAAACGTCGCGCGAACTTCCATATTTTTAGCAACATTAGCTTTGTGCACGTTTAATTCGAGTATTTACCGCATTTGCAGACAAGTGTCCCAGATAATTAAAATTGGAACATTTCTTCAGAAAAAGCGATTCATATTGAGAAAAATGTACGTCCGCACGACGTTCGTTCTTAAACTCAATCAAATTTCTTGAAATTTTGAGCAGCAATAAAACACCTAACATATTTTCTACCGACCGACTCAAAATTACTTTTAAACATTTAAATTTCGTGCGTAAGCCATTTTCAATGTGTGTCAAAATACGCACACCCCTGGGTTTGAAACATTTGAATTTCAGAATATTTTAATTTATTCTAGACCGTAAGTACCCAAGCAATGTATATTAATAAAAAACTTCATACTTCAAGCCGCTTCGCGAGTTTTAGAGCGGTTTCAAGATTGTCTACTTTTTTTATGCAACCTGTGTATTAAAAACACAAGAAGACTGTATAACATGACCAATTTGTATGGCTGGCTTCGCCACTGACCAATCTATAGTTAAAGCTACGAGTTATCACCACGGGATTCAGTTGGGCACGAAGCAACTGAATTGATTAACAAAAAAATATGTTGATAAAAAAAAGCAATTCATCTGAATGGGATATATATATATATATATATATATATATATATATATATATATATATATATATATATATATATATATATATATATATATATATATATATACATATATATATATATATATACAGCTAATTCAAAAAAGGTTGTCCCTTGAAAATACAAAATCTAAATTCCAAAATACAAAGTCTAAGATCAAAATACTTTGTGATAGGCTTCAAATGTAAGCATTATACTCTTATAAATATTCCACTTAACAGAAAATACCTCCTTGTACAGTATATCACGGACTGGAAGTTAAAAGTCCACTTATGTGTATCATGTGACATACTTTGTATTCGTATTTTGTACTTTGTAGTTTGAATTTTAGATTTCCGAAGGACAACCTTTTTTGAATTAGCTATATATATATATATATATATATATATATATATATATATATATATATATATATATATATATATATATATATATATATATATATATATATATATATATATATATATATATATATATATATATATATATATAGCTAGCAGGGCCGTTTGTTATGATTACAAAACGATTGGACTTGAGGACAGTTGTTCAAAGCTGGGTTAGCGCTAACCCTGCGGGGTTAAGGTTTAGTATGGTGTTTTATTTTCTGTACCTCTACACGTTTGTTTATTTCAAAACTTCAGGGGTCGGTTGTACGAAATAGATGGATAGTGCTATCCACTGGATAGTGATTATTCTTAATCACGGATGCACAACCAAAATAATGTTACTAGTTTTCTCGTAATTGTACATTGGTGTTACTGAGTTCAAAGATGTTGTGCTTCCCGTAAATTATTTGAAACATATAATATTTAAAAAGGTAATTACTCATCTTTTTTAGGATGGTCTGGTTCGTTGTGAAGGAAAGAGATGTAAGGCAATATCATGTCCTGGGCAATTAGTTCCCAGTGGAAAGTGTTGCCCAGTTTGTCCAAGTAAGTACTGTATGGAAGCTTTAATGTTCAGAATTTTTGTGATTGTCATGCATGGTGTAGTCGTTGTTACGTTATGTTCATGATACCCTCTTTGTTTTCCATTGAAATGGATTCTTACATACAAGGCCTAAACTAGAGCGTTAATTGGTGAGGATGAGGGTGTATATTTAAATATTCATGTTCTGACTGACGAATTTCTTTTAAAATCTACCTTAATAACAACTGATTTCAAAAGCAATTCGTCTGTAAACAAGAAAATATGAATGATTTACAATCCCCCCTCCCCCAATCAACGCTCTAGTTTTGCCCCTGCTCTCATGAGTTTGCCATCACTGATTAATTCTGCGCTGATTCTGGATTTGAAGTATGTCACGTTTTTAGCTTAAGTTTTTACTGGTTATTAAATAAGGTCACGATCCTAACCGATCCAATATCTCCACCCTATGGAACAAATGTTGGCTTTTACTTGTAATAACATATATTTCATTGCTATGTTTTTCATTTGTAGGTCCACAAGTTAATAAAAAGCAATGCCAACATGACGGAAAGCATTACCACCAGGGAGAAATTTGGAATATTCCTATGAAAAAAGACATAGTTGGAGATAATAATTGTGCCGAATGTACATGTCATGTAAGAATCGTATGCCACTTTATGACCATGTATGATTGTTTGACTTTTCCGACGTCAGTTGACGATCCGGTCATTCTCTCAAACACCTTTAGAAAGCTCAAATTAGAAGTATCCATTCACGAGAAATTATGTCAACTTGATGGCAAAAAATAACTAATCTCGAGCAGATTAGGTCAATATCTATATTTAGAAGGATTTGTTCCTTTGCAGAATGGTAAAGTGTCTTGCGCTGTTCGCATTTGTCCAAGGCTTAAGTGTTCAGCGATAATGCAAGTTCAAGGAAAGGATTCTTGTTGTCGACAATGCCGAGGTAGAAATGTATATTAGCTCTAAGTCACGAACGCAGTATCGGGAATGTATATAAGGGCGTGGCTTGGATCCATTTCGGCCGGGAGAAATAAAGTACTAACTGCAAGAGGCAAATGCAAATAACCACTGAATTAACCGTAACGAAAAAGATGGCGGTTGCACATCTTACCAGAATGCATTGCGATCAAAAATTGTTTAAAAAGCAAATTGGCGTTTGACGAAGGGAAATCACACGAGGGGAGGCTATTCTCTTTTCTTTGTTTTGTTAATTTTTTTGTATACTTGAGTGTTTTACTTTGCATCTTTCGGTCGTTTTTGCGTGATGCTCGCAATGCATTCTGGTAATAAATTAACCCGTATCAAATGATGTGTTTTGAAATGATTTTTTAACATTTATGCGATGTGAATTGAGTTAATTTACATACATGTAAGCTGAGACATGACAAGATTTTCTGAATTCTTTTCAAATATTTGTATTCAAAAAGTTTTGAAATATGGCCACAATAATGATTACTGCATAGCTTAAATGTATCATGTGCATACATCGTAAATAAAACATGTGAGAATTGAGAGGTCGTTTGAAGGTTACCAAAGGTTGTAGAAACATTTAGTGTAATTAAGTCAGGTTAAAGTTATTTCCTGTTAAACTAAGACTATCATTACTCCAAATACTTTGCCAGATTTCGGCGTTAATTGCAACATTTAACCTGATTAACATCCTATATTTGGGGACGTGATATCTAATTTACCAACTAAATAATGTTTATTTCTGTGATTTCTGAATGTCCATTCTCTATAAAAATGAATTCAATATCAGGGTGTAACACATAAACTTATGGAATAACTGAATAAAATATCACATCATATAACATAAAAATGTTGTGTTGTATTAAATATAATTACTGTAGATCAATGAAATTTATTTTCAGGTTTTCCACTCATGCCATTTGGTGGCTTACCTGGGTCTAAGCCCGCAGTAAATGCTCAAGGTATACAATAAATTTCATCCCCTGCTTTGTTGTGAAGGTCTTGTAGGAATATTAAGCATTAATTAATATGACTAATACAGGAATTGTAACCATAGATGTATGAGAGATAAATTGTTGGCAGGTAATTTCTTAAAACTGATTGCCTGGAGTTTCTAGTTTTAAACTACAAAACTCTTCTATATTTTGCAGGTTCTTGTTTCCAAAAAGGGCGGTATTATAAAAACAAAGACATGTGGAATCCTTTGGCATCCGCGTCAGAACCAAAAGTCTTTCAAAAGCCAAACTGTGATCTATGCATGTGTCAAGTATGTAATAACCTTGTCTAAAACAGTAATTGCAATATATAGCTACATTCAAGGGTAGCTACATTGCATGGTTACAAGCGAGGGTGATTCGGCGAAATATCGGCCCGAAGTGATGATATTTCTCAAAGCCTTTAGCATCACTGAGGGTTGATATTTTGCAAAGTGCCAATCACCTAAGCGGAGGGTCTATGAATGATATATTATGCCGACATTTCAACATGCGATACTGAGTCAGAAATTTAAAAAACAACATTTTCCGTTGCTTTTAATCGGTGCGTGTAGCTCTCGCGGCATGTCACGTGAGATAATTTTAATATCACACCCTCCGCTCGAAAAAGTGGCATGTTGCAATTTCGCTGTACGCCCATGCAACTCGTGTTCAAAATTAGCGTACGTCAGTTCTGTACATACTAAATAAATTTCATGATCAATTGATCAAGGTTTAATAATGCAACTCATTTTCAGACATTGATACGTCCGTTTCAAAATGGTTAATGCGCAGAAATACAAGATTATATCTTCACTCAGTTATTGAGGGAACTCTTGATTAAATATGATTTACATGCACAAAGGAAAACTGCGCTAAGTAGATACTTTTCCCATGCAAGATGTTTATTTAATTGTTATTGGTCTGTTCTTCAGTTGATGCTCTACTTGCTTCGATTATACTTGTAATTTCGTTTTTTCTATGCTTATTTCGCATAAGGAACTATTGCAAAATATTCTAATTTTACTGGCTGATCTAAGGTGCAAAATAATCATTATCCCGTCGCTTTTTTATACAATAAAAAAGATGGCTAAAAAGATGGCTATCCCTATCACCTTATAGAAATGTCGAGCTCATCACCTCATTTTTAATTTTACATATGTTATTGATTGTCTTTTTAGAATACAGAAATAAAATGTAAGACATTGTTATGTCCAAAGTTAGAGTGTGATAATCCTATCCAAAAGGATGCGAATGATTGTTGTACATCATGTCCAGGTAACTTCACAATTTGTTACGTATTAAAATGTGTAAGCTGAGATCTATTTTCCAAAATAATTCGGTGGTAGTGAATAGCGGTGGCAATGGAACCGAGATTATCTTTCTTCTCCGGGCAAACCCGGAGCGATTGCAACAAATATCACGAAAATCTGAATTACAAATTACAGCGTTTACTGCAACAATGGACCATTCATCTATTAGACAAACTTTGGAATTCGGAAAATCAATTAGCACAGCAGGAAAGAGCATCCTAAATTTTATACTTTACGCACGGGAAAAAGCGTGATATATAGCACTATGTGGAAATGTAGTAACACCTTTTCCCGCGTAATGCAAAAGTATACAAAATTTGCAAACTTTACATTGCTATATTTTCGACATTTTACTTTATTTTACGACCAAACGTCACAATTTCACTTAATATAGGAAGCTCTTTCCAACTTTGCTAAAATTGTTGTAGAATTTAAAACTTTGTATAATTGGGGAATAGTTTATTAACCATACATTATTGATGCACAAGTGAGACTATTTTGTTTTCCAGATAAAAAAACGGTCGAGCCAGTTACTAACCATACCCTTCTTGGAAATATTACAGTAAAGAAACCAAAAGGTAACAAATTTGTGACTATCATTTAATATATAGTTTGTAATACCTAAAATTTGTTCTATATTGTAGGTGTAACGTTTCCTGATTGCATATTTCTTTCCACAACATATAAGCACAACAGCTCCTGGACTCCTCGAATTCCTGGACATGATCCTAATAGCTGCGTGCGATGCACGTGTGAGGTATATTATACTTTAAAAATTGTTTTCTGGTGATCTACCCTGCACAAAACAAACTTACGACTTTTTCTTTGTTTTCATTTAGTTTTCACGGATAAAATGTAATCGAGATGGGTGTAGGAATACAACGACCTGCCGTGGACACTCTTGTTCAATTAGAAGTAAGCTTTGTTATCATGTATGCATTTGGTTTTAAATGCGTAGCCAGACAGTGCGTGCAAATATATTCGGTTCATTAACCGTGAGAACAATCCATTTCTATAGAAATAAAAAAGGTTAGTAATTTGAAATTTGCTTGGCAAAACTATGCCACCGTGTATATATACCATAAATAATAGAAGAGATGGTTAGAAATCATTAGAATAAGAATATAACTCATTATCTACGTTGGTCAACATTTATGCAAAAATATACTTCATCTTCACGTGTGCATTGATTGTACCAAACCCACCAATGGCAGCTCTTCAATTGCCCTATTGTTCATGTCCTAAGCGAGCACACAGTACCCATGTGATGATGAAGGACCTTATTTTTGCATAAACCAGAACAAAATCCATGATCATGATTTTCCCTAAATTTAGAAGTAATCGATCATAACATGACACAAGGCTCATATCAAGCGTATTTGTTTTCAGAAACGGGAAAAACTTCGTTACCTCTGAAGCCCAGACCAGAGAAAAGTTTGTGCAATTCGGGAGACAGAGTCGAAATTTATCTATTAGTAAACGAAAAGTCAAAACCAAGCAAAAGACTGAAAACAAAACAAAACTATGTTGCAAGAATTGCTGTTATTAGTCCAAAAAAATCGTCTGTTATTAGTAAAAAAAAATCGTCTGTTAACGTTCATGTTTGGGACGTTGCGGATGACAAAGCCACATTGAAGTCATCATGGCCAAGCAAATCTCGGTTTCAAAAACGAAAAACAAATTACGTGAAACTTGGTGAAACTAAGATTGGTAAGATTGGTAACACAATTTAAAACTAGTACATATGAACTATCATTTAGATTTTTCATTGGCCCAAGGGTCTCTTTGCACGTGGTTACACAAACATATAAAGTTATAATTTAGTTTTAACGATTTCGATTTATGCACATTCCTGAAGGATTCTGAACATTAATTCTTCCTTTTTTCGTAGGACGAATAAATCGTTTCTTTAACAAAGAGAAAACCTTGAAAAAGTGCAATCGCAGTTGCAAAACTAAAGCAAGAGACTTTATTAACATTCTGAAGAACCGTGTCATATTGAAGTGTGAATCTATGGATCTTTTCAGAATTCTTAAGCCAAGCCGGCAGTGATGGTTTTGACATACACAACAACAGTACAGTAATTGCACTAGCTAGTTAATGTTACAGTACAAACCTCTATACGATTATGTAACCTCTGTACGACTATGTAACTATATATATATATAGTGCATTTCCATATGTATGTAATATAGATATACCATAAGCATAAATCCACTGTTGTGGGTAGTACGAAGTTTATTCATAGATACGTTTTAGTACGTAGTTATATGCTAGGCTTAAAAGAGTTAATATCTTTAAGGATCTTGAGTTATGTACGCAAGTAAAATCAGCGACAGTCGCCCATCAAGTTTGTCAAAACCGTGAACATAGAACCATAAAACATATGCACGTTATTTTCAACGACGCAGTAAAGAGCTGTTAAAAAGTTTATGAACTAAAGAATACGATAAGAATTCGTTGGAACAGGTCATAACAAGACACAGTATAGAAGTCAAGGCTCAGCAGTCATCAACCTAAACCGCCTCAACGCTAATACATTTACCTCATGCCGTTAAAACTAGTTTCCATTCAGTCTTGAATATGTCAAAGTGATCAATGTGATAAAGTTTATATGTACGCTGATCTACACTAAAAAAAATATAATTTGAATAAAGCTCACAAAAGAAGAGGCAGTAGATCCAGATTATATCACATCGTCAAGAATGACGACAGTTACGACCAAATGGAAACTAAGCTTAAACCTTATCTTATTGGAGAGAGTTTGAATTTAAGTCCTATTTAGACTTTTCCGATCGTGCTTGGTTCTAAAGAATTGGGCAATACAGAATTAGACAATACAGGAATGGACAAACTTTAAATAATGCCCAACGTATCTGATAGTAGCATACTTGAGACGCATTAGGAGAGCGATTCACCTGTGTACATAAGAATGATGTAATAAACGATGAAAAATTTTGCATGTGCTTCCTAATCAATATGCATGCGTGAATAAAGTAGCTCTTTGTTCACATACCTGAACATGAACCGCGAAAGCCATAGTCTTAGCTTTTTAGAGCATCAATTTGGTTTTGGGCCTTATCATTCCACAACTACAACATTAATGTGATTTACGATTTACGAATGAATTATATTCCAACATGGACCGTGGGCTTTATAACCTAGTTGTATTTCTCGATTTAAAAATTCTTTTAATACAGTTAACCACGGAATTTTACTAAGTAAACTTCAATTCGAAAGCTATAAATTTAATGCGAGCCTATTTGACTCATAGAACACATACTTTTGTCAATTGACAAATGTTTGCTCGAGTTAGTAGTCATTTGTGGAATTACCCATGCAGGGAGCATACAGGGCCCTCTCTTATTTCTCATTTATATAAATGATTTGCCAAATTGCATTCAATGCACGACTCCTAGGATGCTTGCTGACGACGCAAACTTAACGACGGTTGGCGAAACATTGGATGAGATAAGGGAGAGGGCGGAAGTTGACGTGGGGGAATGATATTGGTGCAATTAAAAAGTCAAGGGAACTTGTTCATCAAGCACTTTGGTAAAAGTATAACTTTCAAATAAGGTAAAGACAAATCCTGTATACTTTTAGTCATTTCATCCGATCATTCGTTCCACCCTTGTGCTGCTCCTCTTTTTAGAAAATTAGTTTTTTGGCCTAGGCAAAGATTATTTAGTATTATTACTCCTCAGAGAATAATTACAATTTTCGCTTTTCGTGAAGAAATTCTGTAAATAATCATAATTCTGTACTTTAAACGTCATGGTTGTTTCTCTGTTCTTGAACGTGTCTACAATTGGTATCCAATTGAGACTTTCTAGGATTTGAGTGGAACAGACTTCGCATGATTGCCCTGTGATGACCCGAGCAGCTCTCCTTTGTAACTTAGAGAGTTTATTAAGAATGGAATTAGATCCATCATTCATATTGTTGAACGATATGTCATAAAGGAATTATAAGAGCATTGTACATATTTTTTAAAATATGTAGAGGAGCAAAGGATTTTTTACGCTGCGCGTAAATTGATCGTCGATGATAAAACCAAGAGATTTTTTGCTGGAGGCACGTTAATATCAATATCTCCTATGGCTAGTGAAATCCCTAGAAAATCTTCTGATTTTTTTAGACGACATCTATAAATTCTATTACCATATATTCCGTTTTGGCGTCGTTTAGCGTAAGTTTATTGCATCTAAGCCAACTATGAACATTCTCAAGATCTTTTTTAAGCTTAATCTTGATTTCACTAGGATCTAAACCGGCACACGAGACTTGTGTCATCAGGGAATAAATTAGCCCAATATATACTGAAGTAAATTCGTTAATATACAAAAGGAATAGAATGCAGCCTAGATTAAATCCTTGTGGAGTCCAACATCTAGTTTCTGCTAATAATTCCACGTTCTCAGTATGGCAAATATAAATCTTAAGCCAAGCTCTAACCCCAACCCTAACTCTAACGAACGTTTTATTTGTTATGTTTTAACTTTGATGGATTGGAGATTTGAATAGATTTAGGGCTTGGATTAAGATTTAATTTCGCGTACTTGAGAACATGAAATTATTGCTTCGTTTCTCTAGCATGTGACTTTTTCCCGTTCATTAAACGTATCTGTTTTCTATTTTAGATGTATGATTAAACCATACGTAACTAGTTTTATTTATCCCGTATGGGTCAAGTCCAAAAACAGGACTCCATTAATCAAGCCACTGTCCATATTATATAACCACTCATTTGTCGAACCTAAAACTGCTGTTTCTGTCGAGTGTTATGAACGAAAATCAGACTTGTTCTACAAGAATATTATCAGAAATGAACGTTCTCAATTGATTGTAAACTAACCCTTCAAACAGTTTAGCAACCACAGAAATTACAGAAATTGGTCCACAGAAATTACAGAAATTGGTCCGCAGGAATTACAGGAATTTGCGCCATCAGTTTTATTCCTTTCTTTAAAGTTACGTTAATAAAGTGCATCGTTAATTTCCTGTACTAAGGTAAAGCTGGTGTTCCACTAGGCTCACCACTAGATGAATTTGCTATAACGATGGAAAACACAGTTCAGGAAAATTACTAGCGAGTCAAAAGGTGGTCCAACTTTTGGCGGGAAGAGATCCAACTCTTCAACGGGAATTTTTTACCAACTATGTACATACAACTATATAATTTAATCTACTTTATACAGCGAATTTGTTTCAGCTATAGTGCACCCAAGTTAATAAGATTCAACATTGCAACTACTATACTCTATAGGTAGTTATATGATTAATTAATAATCATCATCATCATCATCATTACTTTCCTCGTCTGGTACAAACTATAAGATAGAAAAGGAAAAAAAACAGAGTAAAGACAGCACAATAGTGTAATGGCCAATCTTAATAGCGTATAGTAAATTTAAAAGTCAGTGGGTATGCATATATCACTTGGAAACGTACAGACGCACTAGAGGGTGTCACAAAACAATAATTTGCATAACAACCACTAAAATTAGCTTTTCAATGATTGTGCAACGTAGTTTGTTCCTGGAACTTGATAATATAGTGTGTGCCCCCAAAAGGTTTTGAAGTCAAGGGGTAGTGGTGCGCGTTCAAATTTGAACGTTTCAACTCCCTATAATGAGCCCAAGAATGCGTATTCTCTGCTATAAAGACATTTTTTATTCATACAATGCGTATAAAAAAAGGCTACAAAACCTTGTGTTTTTCGTTCGAAACATTCCGGACTGTCAAATTAATACGGCAGATTGAGGCTAATTTGAGAATAGCCATTTTTTGGACACACAGTATGTACAACATACACTGACTCTCTCCCCCCCCAAAGTTCTTCAGGTATCGGTCCGCACCCGACCGCCCCTGTTATACAGTATGGTATAATTTGTGCAGCCATTAATGCGGCAAAAAGCTGGTTCACATGTGCGAACACAAGATCCACAGATTGTTACTTAATAGATAAGAATGACCTACCAGGTACTCAACATAACACGTTTCTCCATCATCGTTAATAATAAGATATTGCAAGGATAAAATTCCTCGATTATCCATACGAATAGATATTTTGCTTGAAATATCTAGGGCTTTCGTTGATGGTTTTAGAAGTGTAGTCCTGTATCTACGAAGAGAAAAATACAATTGATATTAAACTTTTTGAACTAAAATTATAAATTAGAGTTTGACCACAATCTTGCAAAAATTGTGGAAAACACGGGAGTTATTTATTAGACAAACAGTGCAAATGATTACATAATTTTTACCGATTGGTTTGTATCTTGGTGCACTCGAAACTTTCAACCTTGTCACAATCCTTTGGAAAATCCACCTACACAAAATACGTAAGTATATTCCTACGAGTTTCCGGTACACACTTCATCATGTAAATTTTCTCCTTTCATTGCACTGGCAGAAACGGTCTGCAAGGAACGTTCTGCTTTCAAGTGATGTAAAAATTAGTGCAGTACAATGTAATACATTGTTAGAAAACCCATGTACAAATCCATTTTAATCAAAATTTGTTTCATCTAAAATATTTTAAATGTGAACTTAATACTTTCTAGAGCCCCCAAAATTTTCTGGGACCAATATGGTACAGTACTCCGATACATTTTCTCCCCTGAGCCTTGGTTGTATTATAATCGCTAGCATTTTATCGTGAGGGAGGAGGTTGGAAGCCCTTGGTTGACACATCTGCGTTACAAACACTTGCGTTGAACTCACATGAGCAGTTCCAGAATTACCAAAGGTAGACATTCTGAAGAAAGGAGTATCAGGTGACATTAAAATCTCCAAAACTTCACTTGTCATGTCCAATTCATGAAATGCTTCTTTCAACCACGATGACTGAAGTTAAGATATTTTATAATTAGATTTACACAATTTCCCCCCATATTTATTGGTGCAAAAAGAGTTGTGAGAGCAGCTGAATGTGTAGCAATGTCTGCCCCGGTAAGCGGACACAAGCAACCCTACCCAGTATACGGATGAACGTTGCAGAATGTGGTTTGAGGGACAATTGTCTACCGTAAAGTCCAAGGAATATTTATCAGTTATAATGAACTTTGTATTTACTTCTTTCGACTCCATGATTAGAAATGTTTTAGTTGAAATGTTTAATTTATCTGATTGAAGGCATATATAATGGCAAAAACCACGAGAGTTGTCCCAATTCGAGGACTGCGGCGTGGTTTCAATTGCCAAACATGAAAGACATCCTTTTATATTAATACGGTTTGTTGAAACTTCACAGAGCGATACTATCACCTGAATTTAGAATTTTACCTGCATAATAATTTTGTTGACAACATCCGAAGATCTGAAATTAAAATCCAAAACTTCGTCTGGTTCTTCGGTCTGTATAGAACAGTCTGTGATCACACCTCCATCTTCTAAACTGGAAATTTAGTTTCTGAGCGATATCAAAAGTTCCATAGGAAACAAATAATGAGTGTTTCAAGCGTCGTTATATCAACAAAAAAGGCGAATTTGAAATCAATAACATTGCTCTCTATTATGGGAATGATAATGGAAGGATTCTAGTTGACATAGTAAGATATTTATTTATTTAATTATATATCATTTGTTAAGATAAATTTATTTCATTTAAAATTTTTAGAATTGCACAAGTGGACAGATCGATTAAATAACAGCATATAATAATTACATGAGAGTGAGAGGTGATCCATGACCATCATAGCACATCCTCAAAGCTGTCGTTGAGTTGTTGTCTTTGGCAGATCCAAAAATATTGAGACAGCCCTGTAATAAAGCAAGATTTTGTTGTTGTGATACTGTATGTATTAGTACAACGTGTATGACTTGTACATCTAAACAGTTTGTTATTGTTTTTCATTTCAACATAACCTAAATAATAATAAATTGCAATTTTAGTCACAACTTCTTGATGAAGCTGCTGATGTCCCATACTATGTAATGGTGAGTGTAGCCACTGTGTGATTTACATCGAATGCTTACCAGAAGAATGGTTAGGTTAATTCTGAAGGTTGCACTGTCTTGTGTGAAGTTATATTCGTTAAAAATACCAGCTTGAATGAAGGCATTAGCTTGAACGGACTTAGCATTTTCCACAGTCACTTTTATTCCATTTGAACTGAGATGACATATTGATGTCTAGGAAAAACTAGTACAGTTAAAAATCATCATATACATGCGTTCATTTACATATCATCGCAGGCTTTACCACATTATGTACAGTGTATATGCTCTTGGCCTCCTCAGCTCAATGGTCAGGCATGGGTGGTGTCAAAAAAATTGTATTTACATATTGTATTTACATTTTATCGTAATCCTTATCCTAATCCATCGTTGTTATGCTTAGACAGAAAAAAATTAGATGGACTTGTCTGATACTTATCCAACGTTTAACCCTTTGATACAACCCGCCTAAGAGCAGTGCACTAGTATCGGCGTCGTACAGGCTTGCATGCGCAAACATTTAGATTTGACTCCTTAACAGGTACTTAAAGAATACTTTATTAAATTTTTAACTGATTTCACTTTGGATTTTCCCTTATCCCGGTGACACCTTTGGTCCTGGCGAAATCCACGTGTGAATTAACCGAGTTTCCTCCGCACGAAAGGAATTATGCCTCGGATTTTATGATTTTATCATAACTCGGTCACGCTTTGCAGTGATTAATTGCTTCAGTGTAGGGTCTGGGGTCAGGTGTACAAAAGGTGAATAGCGCTACCCAGTCATTGCTTTTTATGTCTCTCTGCGCCTGACTTTTAGCCAGCGCTCTCACAACTAATTTCCATATCCTTGTTTCTAGAGGGGGAGTGTGGTTGGGAATTAGCCGAACAATAAAATTTTGAAAGGAATGCATAATATCCTCATTATGCCTAATACCACCCCCATAGAAACAGCATAAATCTAAGGAAATTTCCTCAGATTGTGAGAACCCTGCTTTTAGCGCTACTGGATTGCGCTATTCACATTTTGTACAACTGGCCCCAGGTATCTCCGCTTTCCGACTTCTAATACATGTGATCTGACCATGCTTATTTAAGAACAAAGTTAGCTGCTGCTAGCTTGTGGCTTAGCAAGCTTGTTCATGAGTCAGTCTGTTACCACGATCCATATTAACCCTTTTGGTGTGTTCAATAAGCCGGACATGTTCAGCCATATGGAGATGCACGAACGTGATGGAACATATCTGAACATATCTTTCATCTTCTTCAGTCGTGACGCCGAGGCAAGAGCCTGCAATCGTCTGCAATTCACTGGTTTCGTCCATCACGGCTATCCTACCTGGTCAGAACTTCCTGGCACCATAGTGATGGTGTTTTCTGCATCATTTTCTCGCCTAAATGAACCATCTGCAATCATTAATCTTTTTTCAAGATTGAAATAGTGTATTCTTCTTTGTTTCATTTGCTGTGGTGCTGTTTAATGTCTGATCTGTTTAATCAGTCGTCTCTTGCCTTTCTATAATTAATTCCCACCGTAGAAGCAGCGCACCTTTGAGCCAGAAATTTGAGAATTGCCTACTCTCACGTACTGTGATCCACTGATGCGTCTGATCGTGAATTTGGGCATGTTTGAGTCTCCGGACAATAAGTATCTGGCTGTCCTACTTGCTGACGCTCGAAGAAAGGCGCAGTTTTGGTTATCCGTATTAAACCTTCACCAGGATGGCGGTTAATGTGATTCGCGCTATGGCTACCTTTCATCCTGCAATGCCAATCTGTCATTCTTAATCATTGGATCTTATCTGAAAAGTCAGCCACGCAGTCATACCGACTGTTGTACGTGGAATAAGCCGATCCTGTTTCTCTTCATTCACCTGGCTGGAACCTACTGTACTAACTGCCTATTAAAAATGAGTGTCAGAAATTGTTGTCTGCTCCATCACTTTAAGTTTAATGGATCATTCCCCTTTTAGATAAACTTTTGAATTAGGAATACTCATTAGCACAGGTGAAAAGAGCATCCTAAACTAAGTAAAACTGTGAAGTTTGATTGCAAAACATTGTAAAATGTGAGAAATATAGCCCTGTGAAGTTTGCAAATTTTGTATACTTTTGTACTAGGCGCTGAAAAGTGTCATCACATTTCGAAATCTGATAACACTTTTCCGCGCATAATACAAAAATATACAAAATTTTCAAACTACACAGGGCTATACTTTCCACATTTTATAATGTTTTGCAACCAAACTTTGCCATTTTACTAAATTGAGGATGCTCTTTCCAGCTGTGCTAATGAATATTCTTAATTCAAAAGTTTGTTTAAAAGGGGAATGGTCTATTGGCCATGGGATGCTCAGAGCAGCACGCAGCATGGCCCTCCTGCTGTTATGTGGCTTAGTGGGCAATATTTATCTGAATGTAAGGGTGGCTATCATCTGTTTCAAAATATGTCAACAGCGGATCTGTTTTGCCACAGATGTATCAGCTGCATATATTGATTATCATTTCTGTCCACTTTTTTGCATTTTGTCATCCAGGATAAAATCCAGGGTAACAGGTCCACTGATAATTTTTATCAATGGTTCACTGAGCTTGATGTCCATGCTAACAGCTTGGTTCTGTTTTATTTTCTTAGCAGGAGAGGTTCCAGATACAATTATTCCAGCCACTTTCTGCATTTAGGTTGACAACCTCAACTATGATGGTATTGAAGCATTCTAAACCATGTTGTCAAGAATTTGGCATAATGGTCTTACATGTGGCTGTTATTTGCACTGAATTTGGATGCCTCCTCATTCATTACCTCACCCTCCAATCTTCTCCTACAGGCTACAAGATCTCCAGAATATTGCAGTAAGTTACTTTCATTGCTTGAATCACATATGTTAAAGTAAAGCATATCAGGGCATAATCTAATACCGTAGTTTGATCAGCACAATTAGTACAACCTCTCTCCTCTTAATGATTGAAATAGTATGACATAGTAAAGTAGCAATAGTTAATATTGACAGACACATATGTAACTACTTTCTTTAGCATCAAATGTACCTGTACACTGAGCCAAAGGGAATATAGGCTTGAAATCACTGAGTCTGAGGTAGTTCCAGTAGGTATTTTCACAAGCCATGATGTTCATGTGAAATGCATTCTCACATGTTCAAGAGGCCATTCAGAGGTCATCGAATCTTGCACCCACATTTTCCAAAAAACGCAATTTAAGCTGCCTTCTTAAGACACATGAACTGTGAACTTGCTTTTTCCTCACTGTGAAACGTGATCCGCCTCATCCCCCCTTACCGCCTTCTGGCTGTCTGCTGCCAGTAACCCAGTCTGCAGGGTATGGCAGTTTTCGTCAAGACCTTGGGTGCGCAGACTAGAATGTGGCTGTGGGTGTGCAAAAAATGGTCAGGTGCACCAGGAAAAATTTTCCAGTGTGCCTAAATATTTAAGCACTGCATTATATTTCAAAGCTTGGTTATAATCAGGGATGCAAAATCTTCTCATATTATTTCTTCTTATATTATTTTAAGAAGATTTTAATTTGGATGAAAATTCTTCTTATATTTTCTTATAAAATAGACATTAAATAAAAATGTTTTAACACTTTCTCATCTCAATTTCTCTCAATTGTATTCAATTCATGGTAATTTTCTATCTGCCATTTTAAAATGAAAGTGGACGATGACTAAAAAATAGTTCTTCAAGATTTCAGATGACCCCTGTTACTTATACATTTTAGGTTTTACGACAAAAGGAATAAACAGTAAATTCATCAGTGTTTAAGTTTTTTTATACAATAAGTTTTCAAAAGGGATTTCTAGTTGTCAATGTCACAATTTCCATTGTTAGGTTAGGGTAATAGGATAAAGTTTCGATGTAAGTTGATGACGTCATCACATTCTTGTTTTAAAGTCAAAAATCTTCTTATGTCTTAAATCTTCTTATAATGATTATAAGAATTAAGAAGATTTTTGTTTTGAAAAAATCTTCTTATAATCATCCCTGGACTTATAATGTAACTAATTGTGAACATAAAAAGTGAAAATGACGTGTTTCTGAGGTCTTCTAAAACACCAGATGCAGTCGACTAGGTGCGACCTGGGTGCGGTAGGTGCCTGAAATTATTTGCTATTTTCTTGCAAGGTGCGCTATTTTTTTACCCGAAAAAAGTCTTGGGTGCACAGTTGCCACCATACTCTGCAGTCTGGCCAGTAACAGCTGGCTTGATTGCAATTCAAGAATAAAAGGTTTACAGGACAATTGAAGTTATTTTATCTGCATTTGTAAAATACCTTGGTTACAATAATCTATACCTTGCCAAATACGAACCTCTTTAAAATGAATAGCTTTTAACATATTAGATAAGTTTCTTGTGTTAAAAAGTTGAGCCCTGAGGATATAGTCCCTTTCTTCGGGGCCTGGTTGCTCGAAAATGCAAGACATGGTAGAAACGTTTTGTATTTTAATACAACACGTTTCACGATGAAGTATAGACAGCTACAGAGAAGTCAGATTGTATAAATTCAATATACAATTCATTTTTTAGCACTTCTTTTCCCGCCATACTTGTTTTGTTTTTCAAGCTAGGTGAAATAAATACCATCACTCATAAGGAGGTACATCGCAAGTCGTGAAACTATCGTGACGTGCGTGAATTACGAACTTTTTTACGTGTTCCCGCGTTTTGTGTCGTGCTCAATATTGAATTGCTGCGCAACAAAATGGCGGAATTTCCAAATAAATTGTTTACTCAATCGGTTACAAGATCGCATCGAGATAAAGAAAAACCTCACCAGAAAAGGACTCACAAACAACACAATACTTCCTCGCAAAGCTGGAACGTTTCTTCTTCAAGTTTTTCGTCGGCAATGTCATGGCCGTCGAGTTGCACAAGTGATGAGAGTGTCAGTAAACAGAATATCAGAAGTAAACTGAAGAAAATTAAAAAAGAAGGTAATAATTAGTTTGTTACAACTCTTGTGTTTCTTCGAAACTGTTTTAAGTCTGCTTACATCACGAATTCATTATTGTTAGTTGAAAGAAAGTGTGATTGTATATAGTTAAGCCAAGTAATTTTTAAAGATCTATTTCAATGGCTTAGTTGGACTTGCTCCCTTGGAAGTCAGAAACTTAGGACACATGCTTTTAGTATGAAGAGATAATGATAACTGGATAATATTAAATGTAGTATTTTCTGTATCTTGCACTGCCAATACAAATTAGTGAAACTACAACAATGGAAAAAATCAAATTATGATTCATAAAGTGTAAAATGAGCTTGCATATTGACTGAAACCTGAACCTCAAACAACTGAGTCAGAGCCAAGTTTGTGAGGGATGGTGGGTAATACTTGTTAATGTATGTAATTTTTGTTTTACATTTGATGAAAAGTGTAACAAGAGTTACATCATACATGCGTTACATTCATGAATCCTGGCCTAAATAGTAATGGATATCTATGTGGCTCAACCAGGTTTAAGAGAAGTGAGCCCGGGTACAAGGTTGCATTTTCAGATGATGCAAAATTGATAAAAGTTGTAAATAATCATTTTTTGTAAGGTGAGAAAACTCAGTTTTGGTCATTTCAAACAATAACAATTAAAATGGCAAATGTCACATTTGAAATGGCAAGTGTCACATTGCAAACCTAAGCAAACCCAGTAAAATGTTTGCACCATTTGAATATTAATAAAATGCAAAATGTCCATTTGAGCGCTTTTCTTTCACCATGGTTATGCTGTTAACGGCATCTGGTTTTATCCCCACTTGTGAAATTTCTATCCCTTCACTTTCTAAAGATTACTATCCCCAAGCAACATGATCAAGCGACTAAATCATGAAAATAAAGTCTTGTGAAATGGGCCTTTGACAAAATTGTGAAATTAAGTATATACATAAAACATCACATAAAAGAACCTGTGGGTTAAGAACTACCAGCCTGAAATTTGGGCATTAAGCAACCAAAATACACAAATATGATACACAAAGACTGGCGCATAAAACTTTTGAGCATCTAATCAGTAAGCAGGTTGTACCAGGAAGAAAAAAATACTGCAAGTAGCATGTATTAGCATGTATAAACTATTGTGTCTTAACTGCATCTTGCATTACATTTATTTTATCAAAACAATTATTGAAGGGAAGTAAGAACCATGTTAGCCTGGTTTCTTTTTAAATATCAGTTGCATGTGTAAAATAACCACTTCAATCTGTTGTAAAAATTAACTGGTTCTAACTTGAAGTATTTAATGATGAAAAATCAAATTTGCTCAAAGTTTGCATTGTGCAAATTTGTTGTAAAATACAGTATGAAATTTGCCAAGGTGTCCATCCACTGCAAAAGTGGCAATTGCTTAATTTACTTCTTGTGCAAATTCAGTCATTGCCATGTTTGCACTTGGTGCAATTGTTGTATTTTACAAGAGATTTTCACAGTGCAAACTTTACACAGATTCCTTTTTGCATCCAGGTATTCTACAATGTAATCCAGATATTGCAATAGCATCCATATATTCTATGATATTCGAATATTTAGAAATTCTACAACTTTTGATAAATTTGTAAATCAGGTCTGATGTTAATGTATCATCTCTCCATTTTGCACAAGTCAGAAAATAGCTTGCATTTAATATTCTAATTATAATATTTTACTAGCAATCTTGTTTAATGTTTGTAATGCCTTCTTTCACTGATAGTAAGGATCCATGTTGCTTGCAGCTAATAATGCTTGCACCTTGTATGGTCTGCAATGATAATGTAAGAATTGTATGTTTGTAGTGTTGATTTTATTGACATATTTACATGCATTTTCTTGATTGCATGATCTTTTGGATGTAACAAATGTTTATGGAATATAATATGTAAAAATGCACATGTCACTTTACATATTGTGCTTACTTTAGGTATCACTTTTTATTTGTAGGTATATGGCCAGAAGGATACTCAAAATCAACAACACCATCGACTGTCCATCATGGTGGCATTAAACTAAAGTTTAAAAGAAATAATGGTGAGGTTTCATTAGTAGACAATGCCTCTTTGTACTACTGAAATTTATCATACATAAATTTCATTAGTGATATGTCCAGAAGTTAGTAATTTTGTTGGGTCTGTTTGTCAGGGTGTTTTTCAGGGAATTTTTAGGACATGTGAAATGCCTCCAAAAACTCAATCATGAATTGAGTTTTGAAACTCAATCTTCATACTAAATCATTCTGTACAGTTCACATGAAGTTGTTTCAATTAAATTTGAATGAAATGTAGAAATGAATGTTTTCGTAATAGGAGTTTATTTTTAGTTTTATTTTCCTATACTAAACTGGTAATTTGACTGTAGTAATTTTGGAAGAAACCCTCTTTGTGCAGCTTGCAGCCAGACAAGTTAAGAATCTCAAATCCTCTTCTCCAATAACTAGCACCTGGAGATTGGGCCCTAGAGGATTATTAATAATTTTGTGTAAGATCATCCCTGAATTTTCTTTCATTTGATTATGTTTAGAATCTGACACTAAGTCGAAATTTGATTTACAAAATGGGCATAAGAGAAAGAAAAAGAAGAAGAAATATACCAATAAGCATGGGCACAGCTTTCATTATTCTTCTGAACACCTTGGTAGTACTGGTATTAAAAAATCTCTTTCTAAGTATATTTCAATTAAAACATCTCCCAATGGTGGCGCATCTGTTGTTCATTTGAACTACAATGATGTAAGGAACCTTGAGGAAGATCATTTAGAGAAACTTGTGAACGAGTTTTTTCGATTGGTTTTTGAAGAGAAGGAAGAAGGAATAGCAACTCACGTTATGGGCGTGGTTCATGATGCAGCACGTGACATTCCTGAACTTGTCAGATACTTTGGTGAAAAGTATCCCAAACACACAGTGAAAACTGAAATTCTGGGCAAAAAGAAAGACATAGATACCACTTGTTTCATGAATTATTATAGCAAAGTGCAAGAAACATATCAGAATGGAACTTTTCGTTGTGGTGGATTATTACAGTTTAGTTTGGTGGGAACACGACACGAAGAAACTGGCGGCTATTATCCAGACATGATAGAATTTCTTGAAAAGTGTCCGTTCCTCAAACCTGTCTTGCCTTGGGGGAAGTTCTCTTTACTAAGAATGGATGATCCACGGCAGAGTAATGATGGTCCAATATTTTGGGTTCGTCCTGGAGAGCAGATGTTGCCTGCAACAGAGAATTCCAGATCGCCACACAAAAGAAGAAGGTAAGTATCAAGATATTATTATGGTAATCGGCAATGTAATTAGACACTTCAAAATTTATTATTCTCTGGACATAAACACTGCCTGCTTCATTTTAATAGCTTTCATACCCTGTCTCAATTCCTTGCCTAGGCAAGATTTAGACATGCAGTAACACTGCAATTTATAATATATTTGTACTACCCAAGCGCTAATTGATCGAATGTTTCAATATATAACTTTTTAGCAGAATCATAAATCATATTATACTATTGCAAAATGCAAATGCTGTTCTGACTGGCTACTCTACTCGCTACCTGTGTCTATTCCATGATAGATAGTGAGTAGCAAAAAATAATTTTGCTGCTGTATTTTTATTCAGTTTAAAGACAGTTTGTAGTATCAACTATCACCGCATAGAAATCTTGAGAAATCTTGTGATCTTAAATGTAGAAGAAACACGAACATTTTCCAGGCTTGCAGCTTTCGTTTTAATTAAAAACGTAAACGAAACAAGTTTAATAGTCGCTATATATAACACAGTTAAGTTGAGAAAATGTTCACTTGATAATATGCTTCACAACAAAAGGCAACTGTTTAGTTTAAATATTCAGTTTGAATAAATTGATCTTACTTTGCTCTTCATATTAGTTGTGTGTATGATTTTTATGTTTAAAAACTGTCCATAAAATATAATTGGCCAAGTAACATTATAAAAGAAATACAGAACATTATTCCTCTTTTTGCATACAGTTTGTAGGAGAACTTGAAATATCTCGGGACTCGTTTTCCCATTGTGTATTAAAATCTTTATGTATGTTATATGCACCAAATGACTAACACAGTCATATCTTTTAGAATATCTGTGAATGAAGTTCAAAACCTTCAATACCTTCCTCGAGCATCTGCTCCGAGAGAGTCTCTTGTGGAAGACAGAACCCCATGTCACGCTGATCACGTTGGTCAGGGATTTGACCGTGTAACAACGGCAGCTGTTGCAATTTTAAAAGCTGTACAGAATTCTGATGACAAGTGAGACAGTACTCTTATTAAGTTACTGTAGTTTGCTAACAGCAAACCAGGTGTAATTACTGTATTGCGCTCGTTATCATCAATGCATGTTCCAAAACCTAACCTTTCTACACTCCGGTGTAGTGTCTATCAGGGGTGATCTGATGTTACAGTGCTTTTTTTTAAATCTAACTTTACAGTTTCAATCACAATTATTAGTGACCAATCATAGTTGACTAAGTTCACGACTTCTCACTGTATATATAGCTATCTCAATAGCTTTGTTAATGGCATATATACATATTTTCTGGTATTTAGGCACAGAACCGGAAAAGTGAATCGTGAAGTAAAAGATGTTGTTGCGTTTCATGCTGGTGACTTCGTTCGGGTTTCGCAAATTCTTCAGTTGGATTTACACGAACCTCCAGTTTCACAGGTAAGAGAATACTTCATCACGTCTCGGAAAAAATCTGGGCTAATTTGGTTTTTATCAAAAGTTTGCCGTACTATACAGAAAATTGGAAATTAAAACTTTTCTTTGATAATGTACCTTTTGATACGATGCAGTGAAAAGCAGACCTAACACAGTCTCTGGTTTACCACGGGATTTGAAATGGTTAGAAAACAAAAATGATTTATGTCTGATGACTTCCACGTATAGCCAGAGCTAATGATCAGCAAATTAAAATATAATTGAATCTATGACTGAGGTTTTAGTGACGTCTTATCTATATGCTAAATAAAATGACTATAAGTATCATCGTCTTGATATTTGACGGTTCAAAGCAACCAAGTCAAGACACTTGCCTTCTAAGAACACTAAAAGCACTAAAAAAATGGTAAAATATGGAAATTATAAAAAGTTATTTGAACACTTTGAGATCGTGTTATTATTTTAAATATTTGCTTTCAAAATATTTAGCTTGTGGTTCTGAGTATCATGATTTTGGTTCAATTTAAATTAAATGACGTGTATCTTTAGTGTGTGGCGTGGGTGGAGGAAGCGAAGCTGAATCAATTAAGACGAGAAGGAATTAGGTACTCCAGAATTCGACTGCAAGACAATGATATTTATTTTATTCCTCGTAATGTTATTCATCAGTTTCAAACTGTCTCGGCGTGTGGAAGCATCGCGTGGCATCTCAGGCACAGAATGTATTATAGTCAAGATAACTCTAAAGAAATTTGAGCCGCCATTAGCTGGCATATTTCATGTGGTACTGATAGCACGTTTTAGCATTTATGACACGTCGGAAAGTTTCGGTGAATGTGGGGTAAAAAATCTACAAACTCAAACTCTCATTGAGTTTGCTCAATTTCGATATGATGGGCAAAAATCGCGTAACCAATAAATTTCGTTTTTTCTGAAACAACCTAAGAAAAAGGTCATGCCCTATAATAAATTAACATACCAGGTTGTGTTAAAGGCGTTAAGCTTATACGGTAAATAAGTCGAAAATATAAAACAAAGTTTTGTACATTGTATGTGAGCAAACACGTAGCTAAATATTTTTAGCCTGAGAAGAACTATAATTTATAAAAGAAGAACTATAATATATAAAAGAAGAACTATAATATGTATTCATTCCATAAAACTTGTAAATTCTGCTACGTACAAGACGTAATATTGTTTATAAATTCATCTTATCCACCGTTTCAGCCAAACGCCTTTGATACAACCGACCTTAGAAAGTTAGGTCACAATCATACCTGCGGCAGCGCGGGTCATAACTGGATATTTCACTTTTCGTAAAAGAAGGAACACAAAACTTCAACATTTCGAGCGGTTTGTCACGTGACTTTGTATTCATTCGTTAAAAGCATACCTCGAATCAAAATTTCGAAGTTGGTCCAAAAAAAACAAGCGACGTTCTGCATGAACGTGCAAAGTACCAGTCGCAAAATGTTTATAATGCGTTAATGTTTTGGTTGTTTGTTACCGCTATTAGTTTTTTATGAACCTCAAACATTCATTTTAAATGTGATAACTATTTTCAGAATACCAAGTGTTTTGCTTATGTGTCGACATGGTTAACTTAGAATACCAAGTTTTTTGCGTACGTGTCAACATGGTTATTTCGTTATGTTACGGATCATAACTGTACATGTGAACAAATATGTTTTAGGGATAGGGTTAGCCCTAACGGTAACCCTAACCCTACAGTTATATATACAGTTATGATCCGTATAGCATAACGAAATAACCCCTTAGAGGGTAAGTCCTCCGCCGGCACTACGAATTCGAGAAAGATCGATAAGTGCAGGGTGGGCCAATGTATTCGTGTCAACAGACCGTAAAAACAGTTCAAAAGAAAAAAATGTAGAACACGACTATCTCTCTCTCTCAATTATCGATCTTCTGTAGTTGCTGAATGCAGTTTGATTAGACTCATCAAATAGCGTGCAAATTCAACTGAGTTTATTATGTGTCTTACTCTTGTGTTTTTGACGAATTCGATCCTCTGTTAAAATATGAGTAAGCCTTTCTTGCAAAAGGCGTGTATCGTGGACGAGAGTGCATATGTTGACCGAGTTTGCCCCCTATTTTACTTTTTAACTTTTTAAGCTGCATTTTTGGTGTTGCTCTAAAGGAAATGGGCTTGAAGTTCTAACAATGGCTAACAAGCATCTATAGACCACTTGCAGTTACGTCACACATCGCGTTGCTATCCGCCGTATTGGAGGGCAAATTTTGTTGTGTGAAATGTCACGAATGCAAAAAGCACGGTTAAAGCTCGAAAGGGTGTTGTATTAAGCGACTGCTATGGTAGTGTGCAATGTGAGAACTCAAAAAAAGGTATCATAAAAAGTTAAAGTTGATGAAAATACACATTTTGTTTTTAAATTTGCCCCCAACATGGCCGCTTAATACGAAGTCGTTGCGTGTGACATCACGCGCAAGTGGTCTATAATTGGAATAATTCTTGTTCAAAAACCGTAAAACAATCAAGAGTAGGGTAGAACATATGAATAAACCCTCCCCTCGGATTATAGCGATAGTTACGATCTACTGGTTTTATCAAAGGATTTACTAGTATAAAGAGTTTTTCATGCATGTGTGTGGTCACTTGTATATAATTTACGAGCACAAGTCCTTCACTAGGAACAATTTTTGAAGGACTGTATATATGACTATATATATATATATATATATATATATATATATATATATATATATATATATATATATATATATATATATATATATATATATATATATATATATATATATATATATATATATATATATATATATATATATAACCACCATAGCTATTTAATTTATATATATTAAAAACTATTGTATTTATATTATAGTACATAATTACCTTAAAGGTATACACAAGATACTTTAAGCACATTGTTTTATTATATATATATATTGGAACTTACAAAACATATATATCAATTATGTAATGATAAATGGGAAGTGTAATCTAGTAACATAATTTATTGATTTCTTTATCTGTCTGAATAAATAATTATGTACGGGATATACCTAGTCAAACTATGAGCCATTTGGACGTTTGAGAAATGTGTTGGTTTACGTCGGTAGATTACCTGAATAAATAAGCTGAATGTAATGCCCTTATTTCTTTGTTTGGACCTTCCCCCTTTTAGGGCTTATTTATTCCCACAATCTAGAAACCCTAGTAAGCTAGTTTACTTTGTTTGCCAGGGCAGTCGGCTTTGAAAATGGCGCAAGCAGTTGTGAAAGAACTGTGAAATAGAAACAAATGAGTGCTCACGTTGCATTGTGCTTGATCATGCCTCTTTGATCTTTATCAAAGCCAAACGTTGTTTTACTTTCGTATTGTGAAAAGTTAGAGCCATGCTTAGTTCCTACCCCCCCCCCCCGGTACGAAGCTATGCCGGAAGAAAATCGTTATGGTTTGTAACTGTTCAATTACACGATACTGGTACAATTTTCTTCTGTTTTGGTCTTACATGCACTGTTGAACGATGTTGTTTCGATGACCAGTTTCAAGTTTAATCTTCATATTTGAAGTTTAGCCAACTTTTCTTGACCGTTTTCATCGTAGGCCACTACGTGCGCCTTTTTATCATTAATGTGTATTAAAGCTGGAAAACACATCTGTTGTTAGTTACACATTCTTTTATGCTGAAATCGTGTAAAGCAACCCCAGTTTTCAAAGTCCTCATGCCGTTTTCAAAGTCTGTCGGTCTATCGTGTAAACTTTATGGATCTTATGACATAGACGAGAGATACAATAAGATATGCTTTCAGTGTAACCTATATCGGTTTCAAATCGCAAGTATTTAAAACCTTCATGCCCTAGCTAACTAAAAATGTACTACTCTAATGATTTTTCGTGTGTTAAGCCGCATGTGCAAGAATTCTCTAAATTAGGCTTTCCACGGTCCTTGAAAATCCTCAGTAAAAAGTCCTTGAATTCGGAAACAAAAATTACAGACCCTTGTATGATGTCAAATAAAATTCAAATAACTAGTACTGTTTCGACCTCGAGTCCAATTAAATCAAATTTTGATCTAATTACCGAAAAAAAAATCAATCGTGATTTGTGAAATTAGTAAAAATACCAGGTTTGGTGGTAAAATATTGCATGTAAAGTGTGTTAAATATATGCTCTGTAAGTTTGCAAATTTTGTATGTATTTGTATTACGCATGGAAATTGTTACCATTTTCGACAACATGATTTCGCACGTAACATAATTATACACAAAATCTACATACTTTTTAGCATTTCGGGCTCTAAATTTTATCAACTCAACAGTCTGGCACACTTACGGAAGCTCGTGGAGCCATAAAACACGGAAACACTTTTGATTAGCGTATAAATGCACCTTCAAACATACTCCTTAATTTCGTATCTCGTGTCTAATATCTTGTAATAAATTCGTTTGAACTGCACTTTTCCCCTTCATTTTCCGTATTGGTCCGTACTACGTAGATATTTTAACCTTCCAGGGTGGGGAGAAATTCTTTCTATGGTCGACGGGGGTCAGGAAAGCAATTAATTAAATATACGATATGGTAAATATTAGCAGACGAAGGAATTTTTATGGATTGAATATTTCCTTCTTGGCCTTTATTAGATATTTGTGATAAAAAAGTGCTATGGACAAAGAAACACAACAAGTTGTTTGCTATGTTTAATTATTACTGTGCAAGACGAGAGATATTCAGAGTTAGGAATGAAATGGCGTGAATGTCAACATGTGAACAGTAACTATACACAAAGCGGTTTTGGTGGCAGTGCAAACAAATTTGTCTATTTCTATACTTAATTGAAGACCTATGCTGGAACTAACAGTCAAATAAAGGTCTGGGGGAAAATATGGAGACTTGGAAACCTACTGAAGGGGCAAAATACGGAATAGGTAACGATATTTCGTTTAAATGTTGACAGTCGTTTTATGGCCTTGAGGATCCTTGATTATAATTGAATTGACTCGCTTCATCAGTTTTTGCTTCCCTTTCTCAGCGATCTACAATTTTGATGGAAATGTTACCCATGGGCTCCAACTGGATATTGGTGATGCAGTTCAAATATTTGAAGGGTGTGCAGGTATGTAACAATTAAATTTGTGATCGGAATTAGCACACGATTATTTCACCTCAGCCGGTGACTTCGACTGACTTGTGCTATGTCATTGTTATCATTTTTGCGCGTTTTGGAATTGATAATTCCAATAACTTACTCATTATGCTAATATTGGGATATTCTGATAAAGTATTTGATCTTTAATGTATCTAACTCGTGAAATTCCAAGTTTATATTTGGTGAATATAAACAAAATACCTTACATTTATTTTTGGCCTAATAGGTATTTAATCGTCTATCGGAATTCATGCATGCTGGAAAAGTCCATACTCACTGTTCAAAGCATATTTAAAGGAAGATTTAAGATAAAACGTTCTGAAGAGACACAATACGATTAAAAAACAATTGTTTTGCCCCTTTTAATAAGTCAAAGAGGCCTTTTTTAAAAAGCTAATATATCTTTGTGAAACCTGATCAAAAATTCTTTGATTTTAAGCCATTTATATTGTTTACACTACTGACAATAATACATAAGGATAGGCCTTTGATTCTTCCTGCCTGGATAATGTCTGCTGGTGATTAAAGCTCTAAGAACTAGAAAGGTCTGAGAACTAGAAAGTATGAAAAGGTTCAAAAAGATAAATGTGGATAGAAAATGTGCTTGTCTTGGATGTGGAAATGGCTGAATTATACAGGGTTGGACTTCCAGGGTTAACATTTACCTCAGAATATGAAGTATTTTTGGCTGATGAGAAAATATTAAATGATAATTAGAAGTTGGCAGTTATGAAATGATGATTTGATATCAATCTTGCAGACATCATTTTTCTTTTAATGATTGTAAACTTACCTATATTATATACAGTATATATGGTGTAGCCCTTGCATATTTTTTCATTTCTCCAATTCTGCTAGTAGGTTTTTGTTTAATTTTATAGTAGGATGAACCCATGTCCCATCAATTATATGTTTAACCATATGGTGTTGCACAGTTTTTTTAAATAGTGATCGTTTATGGTGATTTAGTTTATGTAGCACTTTTAAAATTAAAAAATAAACAAAATAGATATATTTTATTTAAAATGAATAAAAAAATAAATAATATTTGCTTTGCTTGCTACTGCTTTAAGAAATTCCAAGTACTGTTTATTTACCTCCATTTGTATCCTGTTTCTCATGGTAAAAAATAGTGCAAAACCTATTTCGGGCCCTTGTAATACCTAATCACACTATCTTGTAAAAGTAACCAGCCAATCTATATATTTACTGATTAAATTGTAATAAGTGTGATAAAACACCACTGTGTATAAGGTCATTTTATCTCTATGCCTTTTAATAAGCATTGTGTAGAGCAGAGGCCAGTTGTATAGAAAAACTCAAAAAGTAGTTATTATATTAATCAACTACAGTGAAAGGACAAACCAATTAAGTTAACTGCTATTTAACAATAGTTATTCAGAAGATTAAGCAGTCAGACCGTCTCATTTGATAGTTTACTGTATTTAACTACAAAATGGGTAGTTAAAATATAGTTAACAGTTTTAAACAAGCTTTAACATTTTTCTGTGTAACATGGATGTAATGTGAATTTATATGAAAAACATAGGAGTAGTACTCATTAATGACCATCAATATTCTGTGTTTTTTGCGTGTAGTGTACGGACATTGATATTCAGATAACGTGCAGCACATTATGAGCACAGATGCACGAGTGTGGAAAGATCTAGAAACATTGACTGATCATAGAAATAATATATGGATATCTATTCATATTTATACTGAACTCAATGCAGAGTGCAGTTATTAAAAGCCGTTTTCCCGCCTTATAGATGAAATTATTCACGTGGAGCGAAATCTTCTTTCTTCTTCTTTCCCATCAGTTTCACTTTACTGAACTCAAACAAGGAAAAGTACCACCCAGTACAAAAACAGCTTTTAGTTACAAACGTATAAACTAAAAACTATACTTCTCGCAAAAGATCACGGTAAAAAGACACCGCCATTATTTTTCGTCAAACGCGGTGCTTTCCCTATCTAGGCTGTCAAGACAATCAGCCAGTCTCATTTCCGGCGTTTGATGTAGTCTGCGGAAGTCTGATTTATAAATCAGCGGCATCTTTTGATGGCAAACGATGTCTATTTCCAGTCCTTTTGCTGTAATAGTTTAAATACTTTTTTAACGGAAAATCTTGAGCGATCTTTCGTCTTCGATGGTGTAGGGGCGTGATATCTTACGTACGTTATATGGGGAGTTAATGTCGGTCAATTTTTTTCTCCATTGTATAACGCATTCCTTTTTTAAAATATTTACGATAAATTTAAAACACATGCATAAGGAAAGTGAATTAGATATATAGTTATACTATACTGATAACCTACTATCGAAGATGCTACCGTCTTTCTACAGTTTCTAAATTTGCGGCGGCGCCCGGCATCGCAATGGAACATCAGAACATCAGGTGGTAGGCTGGTGATCAACACTGATGCAAGATTGAGCACATTGCCATATTAAGTATTGATGTAGTCACCGTGAGATGTACGCCGGCTCATTTCAAACTATACACGCAAACAACTAGCCTGTCTGTGCACAGGCTAGAAACAACATTCACTGAAAACGCAAAATTTCGGTTGAAATTGGTTATGTACGTATGTGAGCAGGGTTGAAACTTTTATGTTAATTGTGGAGAGGGGTTTATATTCATACATTCGGACTCTGCTCGACGAATTTCTTTTGAAATCATCCCTAGTAGTCAAGGTTTTGCGGTTTTGAGTTTTGGTATGTTAGTACGCCTAATAGAGGCTGTGGTGTATGTATCAATACACAAACTGTCAGGCATTCTTGTTGAAAAATTCTTTTAGAGGAGTAGCAACGAAATGAAACTTCCTGTAGTTTTCAGTTATAGTCTTATAGAGTGCTTTATTATTACTGAGCTCATCGACCATCTTTTCTGCGTAATTATTCCACGCACTTGTTTGTCCCTAGTGATGCTGATGATGTATGAAGTACTCTAACTTCTTAACACTCCCTAAACTATATATGGTATTGAAGAGCTTGTTTGTTTGCCTTGTGCATCGACACGGACTTTTATATATTGACAGATGATGTCTGGAGATATGAGAATATATCAGCTTCTCCAAGCCCAACCCATGCGGTAACGTAAAGCAAAAGATTTAGTACTTCATGATGCCGGTTGCGTTTCTGGGATTGTTTAAATTTAAAAGATTCACTTTACTTTGGATTTGCTTGCATGTAGTAGAGAATTTACAGCGATGACTTGTATAATAGAATGAAGCTGGCGCAACTGCTATAGCAGATGGAGTGTCTAGGCTGGCGTGCAACCGACCATAGATCAGTGGTAAATAGTTAAACACGATTTATTGAATAAATTGAAATTCAGGAAATTAAAATTTCCTATCGTCACAAGACGTTTGTTCAGCACTTAATGTGGTAATAACGTTGTGGCGCCACAGCATAATATCATCACTACTCTAATATTTTGTTTTACAATAACGTTTCTTTCATCATCCGGCTAACCGGCCGATTCAACTTTAATTCGTACAGGTAACAGGTTCTAGGCCTAAGGAATTGAAAACCTCTTGAAAACCCTTTGAGGCAGGAAAGAACAATGAGTACTACATGTAGTACTACACTGGTACTACCTAAGTGAATAGTCCCACCTCGATAATAAATCTATCGCCATCCCTGCGCGCTTCTTGAGTAATAATATTGAATATAATTAGTGCGCTTAGAGTTCGGGACTGGACAATGACTGTGCCTGGGGAAAGCGATTAAAAACTTGTCCTTAACATATTTATGTATTGAATATTTTCCAATCCCGCAGAAATGCCATCTGCAGGTGCGAGACTTGAAATTCCTCAATGACAATAATTTCTGAGTATGTCTTTTAACACATAAAATCAATGCATGTGCACACACTGTATTTTTATTCTATTCCAAACTTGTTCCCAGAGCATTTCCCTTGCTGTGGAAACAGCCTTGGGATCGGCCGGTCACGTGATCCCAAAATACCCAGATTTCGTGGTTATTTCAAATTAACAGAAATTATCGAAGTAGCGGCTTTACTTTCCATCCTTTTAATTGTGAATCCACTTCAGAAAGAGCTTAGAGAACATTTTAATGAGTAATGACATGATTGGAGTTTTACCCACATGATATAGGAAATTACTCATTTTTCATTTCTTGCCATCTTCTACCTACTAAAAGAGCTAAAAATATTCTGCTAGTTGTTTGTGTACTTATTAAACTCCATAATTGAAAACCATTCAACAGTTTTGAAAAGTAGAGTTATTTCAGCCAATATACTTGTCAGAAGAAGCATAAATGAATAAACTCCAATAACCAATCAGAACCAAGAACGCGCTGGCCGATCCCATGGCTTCTCCGACCGACCATAAATTTTTCTGCCGACGCTAGTTATTTATCGATATTATTGACCGTGCGACCCAATTTTATTATATTTGATTTAAGACGAACTTTTTAAACTGTGTATCACTATTGTCACGCGAGTAAATAACGTGTCTGTCCCGTTTTCATACGCGCAACAGGGCGCGTAAATGAAACAAGTTCCCCTAAACAAGTTTGCCCAAGTTCATCCATATAGGAAATATGTGTATCGCTGGTGTAATTTGTTTGTTAATATATAGGGTGGTACAGAGGTTGTTGTCTCAAAAATAAAGCTGTGAAGGTACATTGAGATATTTAAAAGTATTGTGTGTTAGCATGTACTCGCCAGCTCTCCTCTTTTATGAATAAACTGAACAATGCGCCACTGTGATGTCATGTTTCCAGTATGTATATTTCAAATGTTACTGTATTTAAACTTGGCCTAATCTGAAGAGTTATCCCTTTGTCAAGTTATTCGCCCACAGATCGATTCGGGAAAAAATAGCCTACTCTCACCTGGCTGTATTTAGCCTGGAATAATTGTATGCACTGGGAAAATGTGAAAATCTATGTTATACATGGATACTACATAAACTTGGGTTAATGTAAAAGATGTTTTTTTACAGGGAATATTTCCAGCATCGTTCGTACAGTTAAAGGAATGTGATGTAGAAAATTCAGGGTAAGGTGTTTTTTCTGCATTAGTTGTTTTGGCGTATACAGAATCCGAATCGAACACGCATTACACGGAAGAGTAATTATCAGTGGCTCTTTTTAGTTTCATTTGACCAATAAACAATTAGAATGCTTTGCTTAAGGAAACCATTGTCCGTTTGGGTAAGAGCTTGCGAGGAGATGATACGACAACGCATTAAGTTCGAATTCTCTATTCGTATTCTAAGTTCGAAGTTCGAATGCTTTAAAAAACTAATTGCCAGCGCACTCAATTTGCATGGTAAAGATTCTCATAAAACTATTACATACAGTTTTAAAGTAATGGTAACCTTAATATCTTTGTTACTAGAACGGCACTTGAGATAATAACTCCCCGAGGAGACGCAATAATTAAAGAAGTAACTGCCGTATTACGCGAATGGTTGGAGCTGTGGAAGAATCTATTTGTGGTAAAAATACACGCCAGTTTAACTATATGTGACTATACGTGCACACTATGTATATGATTATTTTAGGTTTAAACTTGCAGTATATATGTATGATTGTGTAGTTAACAATTCAATTTTTCGCTGTCGATTTCTGACGTGATAATTGATGAGGTTGAATCCTGAATCGAAATTAAAAGCATTCAATAATTTATGTGCTAAAAAATTGTCAAAAAATGTGCCAAAAAAGACTTTTTTCTAAGTAGAGTGGCTTATCAAATTACAGCTTTTGCAACAGTATACTTAGTATGGTCCTACTACTACATAGTACTAATCACTTGATTGGCTACCCTGCTCGCTTGGGTACTCTATTCTTCGACAGATAGCAAGTAGCAAAACAATAATTTTCGTGGTATATATTTTTTTCACTTCAATGACAATTTGCAGTATTATTTTCAACAAAATAGCTTAAAAATCTTTTTTGTGTTTCTACTAAATTCTACTAAAACAATTAGATTACTCGCTTCCAATTTCTCTGTTGGGGTAGCTGACTTGGGCTTCGCCTTCATCAGCTATCACCGCCTAGAAATCTCGAGCTTGTAACGTAATTGTTAAGTATATAGTATAAGTACACGAAGTTTAAATGGGCACTTGGGGTTTTGCTCGGTGAACCAGCAAAACGTTTTACTAATAAAATTATTCCCTTGCAGAATAACAATGAAACAAAGTTCCTTGAAATGAAGAAGATTATGGATCATCTGGTAAATGTTCGCCTGAAAATTTTGTCCGGTGTTCTTACTCAGGTTCGTAGGTATAATATAGATTTTTTGGGAAATTTGTTTGGAGCTCAATTAGCAATGATAACGTTTGTTGTTTTTAGGCTTTGATTATTGAGTTAAAAGCTGAAATGACGTCCAAGATAGACTTTTGGAACAGGTATTGCATGTTGGCCTCCTATGCGTATACATAACATCCTAGTCAAATATTAAAATAACTACACAGTGCACATACTGCTTGAATTATATTCAAGATGTTTGAAGTGGCTAATGGTCTGAGTATTTACAACGTTCGACGATATTCGACGTTTTTAAGTTCGTAACGTCAGTCAGTAGCGAAGCGAGCCTCACAATGTGCTCAAGCCGACGTCTAAAGAAATGAATAATGGTTGAAAATTTTGCATAGCACTACCAAATTATCGGACTGGCTTCGCCCTGACTTTAGTGTTTAAATTAAGATTTATTTATTGATGTCATACATTTTTTAGTCAAATGCATTTGGATCTTGTACCTCGATTAGATGGCGTGGCAGTTGATGTTGATCACACTAGTGTTGTTGAGCTGTACAAAATTGTGAGTGTACTTTATTGTTTCCATAGGGCGAGACCGAACGTAATTTTGATTGTATACCAAGTATGCAAGGTCTTGTATTCTTTTATCCCATTGGGCGAGAGCAGATTGGCAGCATGAACCGTAGCATTCCTTGCACATGAGATCAGCGGCTCGACATTTCTTTAGATGTAGTGTTAGAAGTAATATATTATTTGCAAGGTTTCTCATTTATTGTGCATGCATGTGAAAAAAAAAGACATGCTTGGTTTCGTTCAACCTGTCACTCATCAACTGAGAATATTTACTCTCGTACTGAACTTCTTTTCAATTTTAGCACCAACGCAGTTTAAAAGAAAGTGGGAAAATTGTAAGTGCTAAACTACTGGATGAAATATCTTACGATAATCTTGTTGAAGGCAAAGCTCAAAGGGGTTTTGGTGATATTTAAATTAATGCAGAGTATATCGTTTCAAGCTAGTATATACCTTTAGGGTATCTGATTCCTCAGATTAATTAATAACTTAACAATTGTTATATAGGTGAGTTTTACTAACTTTTACACAGGACAACGCTTGGTGATTAACTTTGCACATAAATGTATAGCCGCTTTGTGGAAATAATCGTTGTATGGTTAAATTGTGGCCAAACAGAAAGTCAATACCTCTGAGTAATACTTAACTATATCCGATTACTGTGGTTTCATTTTGGAGTTGATCACCAACCGCTAAACGTATCACGTGACTGTAATTACACAGGTTGATTTGCTAAGATTAGAGCATTGCATGTTCATCGTCTTATTGACAAGACATTTATTTCAGTTTATTTCGTATTTAACAGGAAAGACAAGTAACGATGCACAGTTCATCATTATCGATCGTGAAAGCTCATCGACATATTTTACTATCAGTGAAGACGTTCGTTTGCAATACTGAGGATCATTTAGAAGTCTTCTTTTCTTTATTTGATAGTGAAAATGAAAAGTTCTTGAGGTATGATAATTTTCAGATTACAATGCAGTCGTGCATTAAGAGAACGACAGTGGGGCCCGACCCCAAGTGAAGGGCGCTAATTGACAAATTCAAGTAATCCAAACTGCATTTTAGCTCTTAGTACATGCTAGTACCCGTATAAAATGAACATTATACTGTCTAAACCATGCATCGTTTGTTTTATAAAGTACTTTTGGAAGGTTTATATTTGAATTTAGAGATCAAGCGTTGCTAATTTATATAAAATTGTCAGCAGCTAAACAAATACAGTGTAGCTACCCAACTTTGAACCTAAATTGAAGGTTTTAAGTAAAAATTTACAATTAACCATAACGAAAAAATGTCAGTACATTTTAGCAGAATGCCTTGCGGGCATCAGACAAAAACGACGGGAAAAAGATGCCTAGAAAAACAACAAAGAATATAAAACTTCAATAAAACAAAGAAAATAACCTCCTCTCTTATGCTTGTATTTCGTATTTTAACGTTTGGTGCTATTTTCAAACTCGCAATTAGACATACGATTTATGTCCGGTTAACTGGGATTAAATTTGGTGCAAACTTCTATGTTTAAATAAAATTATCAAAATTTTCGTTTTAAAGTGACAGATTCGTAATGCATTTGGACAAAGAGGCTTTACCTGATGTCGCTGAAAATCTCAGCTCTGACAAAACCAAAACACTTTTCACGGTATGTTATATGAATGTATTTATAGCAGACACCATGCAGGTTCGGCGGACTTTTTAAAACGTTGTACAGTAATTAAAGAATAGCGATTTTAATTGAACAGGGGGAGGGGTGAAATCGCGATATGAACAAGTATGCTCATGCTCCTGGGTTGTGTCATCCTGCTTTACAATGTAACCCTGCCTTACACTCACATCATTTTAACGGTCACAAAATGACGGTCACTTTTTTGCCTCCGAAAAACGCAGGCCATTGCCATTAAAAAATAGCCCATTAATACGGCTGGCGAGCTTAACATCAGTATATTTTTTTGCGCTTTGCTCTAACTTTTTTAATGTGATTTGTTTAATTAGAATTTGAAAATCTGCAACAAGTGTTATTTTTACAGGATCTTGGTAGAAAATCCTTCGCTACGGACTTATTTGTTATCTGCCATGTTGTTAGAACAGGTATAAATCTATTAGATTAACTGCATCATTGGGATTCTCAGTTCATGTAGAGTGCAGCTTCTGACTATACGTATACACTGTACATTTAGCATAATTGTTTTTACATTTAGGGCAAATGCATACTGAACAGTCGCAGAAAAAGAAACATATTTCTAGTTTTCGACGACCATTTGCTTGTGGAGGTATTGTATACAGCTAATTTGATAAAGGCTGCCCTTCTAAAAGCGTAAACCGTAAACTACGAGCGCGCAAGGGATGATGGCCTTTTTTCACCTCTAAACTCGGAATTATTTCTTTGAAACAGCATCGACGGCAAAGGTAGTTTCCAGGATTCAATTTCAAAGTATCAGGGCCTAAATAAATAGTATTTATCATCATCCCTTGCGTGCTCAAAGGCAACCTTAATTAGAATAAATATAAATGTTGTCCTTAACTACATGTAAGATATTTAGCTGATGTTTGAAGTATTTTCGCAGTTTTACGCGTACATTGGTACACGTTCTTACTTGCTACAATTTCAGGCTATATACTGTCTGCTTCTGTTCTAGTGTTCAGTGTGCAAGATAACATAGATCAAAACGCCGATCATTTTGGAGAAGATAGACCTTTTTTTGTTCCTCTTTTCCCGTGAGTATTGTAAGGATTGAGGTAGATCTTAGACAAACATGTGTATAACTGTAACTGACGTCCATATGTGAGTCTGACAATGAACCTGCAAAGTTGATAGGTTTTTGAGCGTATGATTTATGCACACTCGGTGAAAACCATCGAACTATATATCAAACCAAAACTTGTCAATAACGTCTTTGTCTTCATTCGTCTTTCGTATTATTACCGTGATAGATATATTCCTAATGAAAACGAAATTTTCCTGAGGAAGAATAATATTTTTCCAAGGGTTGCTCCTAAGGCACGACACAGTAAAAGACTAACAGTATAGCATATTGTGGGGTATGTGCGTAGTTAAAGTGTCAAAACAACGCTACTACTGTAAGTGCCAATGTCTTCCAAATACTGTATATGTAGTGTATTTCAGAAGAAATGTCACTCTTACAAATTAAATCACTTTTGTTCCAAATACAGTCAAACGAATTGATAAAGCGAGAAATTGGCAATGTTGCCTAGCCTCCCTGTAAATATCCGCTATTTTCCTTTGGATACGACAGAGAAATAAAGGTTTTTATTTATACTTCAAAAATGCTCAAATCCTAAGACAAGCAAAATGAAATGCATTTGCATTAAACTCTGAACGTCAAAGAGGATGTTACACATAAAATGGCTGCGCTATTTCTTTTGATTGCAAAATGGTTTCTGTTCAGTTCGCTATTGAGAATGGTGCACAGTCGAATGAGGATTAAGCATCGATTTTCATTTTGCCATAATCACATGTTGGCTGCGGCATTTTAATAAAGTTTGGAAATTGAGAAAAATCATGGTTTAAATCAAAGGCAATATTTCTGCGATTCGTAAAAGAATGTTCTACAAACTAACAGTAATGCTAGGCAACATAACAAAATACTATAATAATAATATTCGACTTTGAAAAAATCATTATGAAGAACTTCGAGGTTTTTAGCAAAGTCCTTTTGTGGGGAAGTTTGCTTAAGAAAGTCCCTCGCCCAAAACGCCGAGTGAATGCTCCGAGTTGGGGGGGGGGGGGGTAGGGGAGAGGGAAGGATGTAAAATGACTGGAGCATAAGTGTTTTATTTCGTCAAAGGTTTAAGGTACAATATGGCTCCTGTGCACAGCGTGCAGTTTGTATTTTTCTTTATTTAGATGTACAAATGAAGCCAACTTCAACGGCATGCATGAAGAGTTAATTCGAAAATCACTTAACAAAAGCTCAACTTCTTCTGCTGCTGAAGGAATGAGTATGTGCTAGATTTGTGGCGGTTTCTAAATCATAACAGTTTCTAAGCATTAAAAGAATCACGCAGGAAGGCCGATTACGCAAGGACGCTTTGTTTCTAAGATGTGGTGTAGTTTAAGAGAATGGTACGGTACTTAGCTACAGTATGACCAGATCTAGCGCAAGAATTTGCTCGGATGCGCTTGACAGTCCCAGAACAGGAGGGGTCAATTCGACCAGATTTAAGCAGCCTTGGTAAAAAATACATATATGGTCACACTGTGTGGTTATGTTGATTTGCTTTTGTTATTCTCTTTGCTAAATTAGGAAGAAAATGGGAAATTTTGCAAATCATTTGTTTTTCTTTATTCAATTTGAAGAAAGTTTTGTCCTGTCTCCCTTTCACTTTTAATGTTCCAGCATATCCATGTATCCTTGTATATTTTTAACTACATACAGCTGAGCTAGTCAATATATAATAACTGAATGAAAATATGTATTTTTTAGGCATGAATGTTTCGTTGAAGGTATTCAATGGAGATAGAGATCGTGTAAGATAGTGTTTAGTTTGTATTTATTTCAGTGTTTTCAGTATGTATTAACATCACTTCTTACTAACCCTAAACGTTTAGTGAATCTTTATTATTGGGGCTTTTTCAGTGACTAAGTGGTTAAACCCCTCACTTTACCTTTTCCCATAGTAAGAGCTTTTCAATATTTGTCGAAGCCAATCCTCGTGTGAAAAGAATATCAAAGTCAACGGTGTGCCCTTTCGTGTTTTTTTTCGTCTTTATTCCCTTTTTTATGTATACACAATTTACATTTACGAATAAATGTTGTCATGCCGGTCTTTTTTGTTGGAAATTTACTGGCTGTTAGACTATCTACAAGGCCCAAAACTGGCTTAAGGCTGATTTCAAAGGAAATTAGTGGGCAAAAAGGGCTAGTTTTGACCTTGATCTGTGTAGCATTGCCATCCAACAGGTTTTGCATATGATAATAATTGTTTTGTTTTTCAGATTATTGGAGCAAATCCTCTATGGATACCAGCAGATATTTGTGTTACACGAAAGTTAGGATTCCCACAAGTGATATTACCAGGTACAGAAACTTTGACATTGATTGTCTTCAGTTGATGTTTGTCAGTTGGTATCATACTCTGGGTTCATAGCCACACCGGGCAAATTGCCTGACTACGACGTCGATTGAAGCTACGACCTGTGGAATGCTAGCCCTCAGTGCTCTACCAACTGAGCTACGCAGTCAAGTCAGTTCGAGAATGTGATATGACGGATCTGAGTCCAGTTCCTTGGATATCAATGCAATTTGAAGTGTTATCAAAATAGTGTCGAAGGAACTACTAAAGTAATCTCCGAAATATCACATACTCGAACAGACTTGAAATGGACATGTGGATATAAACTCAGAGTAACACAACAAAGATGACATTCACCTGAGTAACATAATATCAAAATACGTAAAAAATCATTTATTATCTTGTTATTGTTTCGACGTATCGAGTGCTGTTCAAACTAGTTTTGGAGTTCCAGTCACATTGAGAATCATAAAGTATCTTGTAGGAAATGAGGAAATCTAAGTTGGTTAGTACCCGTTTAAATGTGGTTCCCGATCACTTTATTTATGAAATCTTTTAATACAGGTGACATCAGGAATGATGTTTTCATTACGTTGGAGAGAGGGGAGTTTGAAAAAGGTATAGTATACATAGTTTCGGTTAAATCTGCTACCATTATGCAACACTGAGATAATAGTCTTGTTCATTTTGTGGTTGGATGGTTTTGAACGTACAAACCAGCATTGATATTTAAAATATGTACATGAAAATATAGTTGACATGATCAGCTATGCATGGTTTCCGTACTTTTTATCATATCTTTTCTGCTTGTCAAGATAGACTGTGCTCTTGCAAAGCAACACATATATACATTAGTTAGAAGTAAATACACAGATATTGATGCAAATTTCATAACCAAAATAACGCCACCCGTATTTGTAAACTCTCTACTGTCAGACTTTGCCCACTCAGTGTTGTCAATCAAGAAACACAACTGTGCATGCAAGAGCGCTTCAAAAAGTAGGGGCCCGCCGTGGAATCGCCCACTTGGCTATTAGTAATCCGCGCCTAGGCAGTGTGGTTGTCATGACAATTAACGTTGGATTTTCCCGCTTCTTGAGCTTGGTTTCCATTTGTTCGTTTACTGTAGTAGCAAAGTCATCTTCGTCGATGCGATATAGTATCTAAATAATATACCTGTTTCTTTTGTATCAGTCATATTAAATGTGCTTCTGCGTACATATAGTACACATCGGTCACCTGGATATCTATATTCACGGCATTTACGATCATTATGGAAATAAGGTTTAAAGGTTTAGTTTTGATTTTTTAATTGGTCAGAGCATGCGCATGACACATCACAGATGAACCTAGCTCTCGTGTCCTTCTTATCATTACAAGGACTGTGTAAACAGGTACCCCACAAACGGTTAATAATTTTACTGCTACTCGTTTTATCCGTTCCGTATGTCGCAAAAATCGAGCGTAATACGTAGTGTACATGGGCCTAAAATGTGACGGCTGATATAAAGTAGTGAACGATTCATTCTTTTGGAACATGTTACAATTTTTATAACTCGATATTTGGCAGGAGGAAAAGCGGCTGGACGGAACGTGGAGGTGACTGCATCTGTATTATTATCCAATGGGACAGTCGTGCAGGTATATTTAATGTACATTTTTGTGTAAAGATTAAATCATTTTGATTCGATAAAAAGCAATTTCAGTATGTCTGTAAATAACTTTCTTTTCATTTCATTGATATTTGCAGAATTGTGTGTATGCCGGGTCTGGACCCAGAGGAAATAATGAATATAATTCATTCATTCTTTATCATAATAATAATCCATGCTGGAATGAAACTTTTAAGGTATAGTCTGCCGATATTATCTTATCCACGTTAAAACGCACAATTTGCTACAGTTTTGCGTTTATAATTATTTTTATTATTGTGTCAAACCTGTTCACAATATGTGTATCCATATACACATGCAGGCACTGACATTGTGTGGCAAGTCTGACAACAGGCTGTGAACAAATTGTGTTTATTAAGCTTATTACAAAGTTTACATAGAAAACTATAAGTTGCTACAGCTTCAACAGCTTACAACACCGCGGAAAAACGTCTGCGCATGCGTCAATTTTACTGAGATTGGCTTTATAAAGTATAGGCTTATTAAGTACTTGCGCATGCGCAGACGTTTTTCCGCGGTGTTACAGCTTACTGCTATTCACGCTCACTAATCTGCGTGGTATGTCAGTTTTAAATGTTATTTGTCAATTTAGTTGAATATTCCAGCAGACAAGTTTAACGATTCCCACGTGCTTTTTGTATTTAAACATTGTCCTACGCCTTCTCATGGTATGTACACTTTATCTAGAAACTTTAAGTCTTGTACTGCACCAGAGGCTAACCGCTTTGCATGCAACTCTATTTTTAGTTCGAGAAAAAGGGAAAAAGGCTTTTGGGTTTGCATTTTTGAGACCCTTGAGAAGAGACGGTACAACAATCATGGACGGACGTCATCAGTTAATTTGTTATAAGGTATAATTCGTATTTTCATAATATTGTATATGCGCTTTTATTACACTGGTTGACAGAAGGTAGATATTCTTGACAATGTAAAGCATTTCTGACAATTACATATCTTAGCCATGGTTGGTGTATTGCCTCCTTGTTGTATTGTCGATACCGAGAATAAAACATAAGAATAATACATAATTGAGAATAATACATAATTATCTAATGGTAGTATATATTTTCATCCGTTAATAGTTGCGCAAAATTAAAAAAACCTAATGAGGCATATGCATTTATGTACATGATGTTATAAGATTTTAATGTTATGTAATATACAGTACATATGTAGAATACGCGAGCTTGTAAGAAAAGAAAAATAGTATGTGCATGATGACCAGCTCTTTGTACATGTAGAAGCGAGTATGAAAGTGGCATTGACGATGTGAGGCATTCTGTTTCCGTTTAGCAGTCTTAATGAGGCTAGGAAGTCGGCAATTCCAATGTAGCTATTTGTAAGAATTAATTTAAGAATGCAAACCTAATGATCATTATTTGTGTTTTCAGCCCAGTTTATTGGACTCTAAGAATCCTGGTAAATATCTTACTTCTCCTTCGTCTACAGCTGATCTCGCATGGGTAGAAAATCAGCAATCTTTAAATCACACTGCAAGAAGCTCAAAGGAAACGTTTTTCATCTCTACTTTGACGTGCTCAACAAAACTTACTCAAAATCGTAAGTGACTGGTAATCTCTTCACTAAACGTATGGTGTGTGCCTCAATACTTATGTAATAGCAAGCGTGCCTCTCAACTCCCTCATGAACGCTACAGTTCTGGCTCTGAAAAAATCCTCCATCCATCATTTTTTCGTGCTTAAACTCACTGATAATGTCACACAAACCTCAAGGTTGCATGCAAGGACGAAGTTAATATCCAACATATGATTTATTGGTTGTAATATCCAACATATGAGTTTATTGGTTGTAATATCCAGCTTATGATTTTATTGGTTTGGTTGTAATATCCAACATATGATTTTACTAGTTGTAATCGATTCAATACTAAAATTTCTCCGGGTATAGCCTTTAATGAGTATAATCTTCAAGAAAACTTATTATTACTGTAATGTAACTAATCTGTAAATGCAAAAAATATTGTTGCTTTCTTAGTTGACTTAGTTGGTCTGTTGAGGTGGAGACAACATAAGCATAAAATTCCTGATGTTTTGAACTCGGTTGAGAAAGTTCATGGTGGTGAAATTATGAAGGTAAGTGTATATGTATAACATACATTGACATTCTTATAATGAGCACTTGTCGATCTAAAGTGGGAAACGCGTATCAGATAACAGATGTCTGACATTTTTCGTGTTCACCTTGTCCTGTTCACCTTTTTTAAAACCTTTAAAAAATCCTCCTCATACAAAATAATTTTATGCAGACGTTCATATAATAAAATATATGTACCATGATCAGGCACATACTGCTTGTGTGTGGGGGGTTAATGCGTTCATCTGCAGTTTCAATCAATTTACGGAAGAAGAGGGTACACTCAGGTACACGAAGTATATACTCTATATAATTATATAATTATATTTTAATATATTAATATTATATTACATAGATTAGTATATGGCATTATGACTTATTACTGGCTTATTTTGTAGTTCCTTCAAGATATTCTTGACGCATTGTTCGCAATCTTAGATGAAGATCCTGAAAAGTCTGGCATGTTAGTTTTCAAAAACCTGGTAAGGGCTGTTTCTGACGGTTATACGTTTTGAGAAAAGCAACCTCGATAGCAACATTCAATGTCTCGTTTGACTTGAAACTTGAAATTCGATCCGTTTTTTGTAAGTTTTACATCTAAATGCAGGACAATGAAACTGGAGGAACGTTAGGTGCTCATAAGTTATTTTAATCATACTGTTGTTGTTCCTGTTTAGGTTTTTGTCATTAATTTATTATTGGACAGTAAATATCAACAATTTCAAGCCGTATTGAATTCCTATATCAGTCATCACTTTAGCGCTGCGCTCGCACACAGGTAAGGGTCTCAATGAATTTAATAAAATATCAACGATTGAAATGGTTCATTCGTTGTATGTGCACGTGAATTTAGTTTGTTTGTTTGCTTGAACATCATTTGTGGGTGATTATATGAAATGAGTTTCAAAATTCAATCGATAGGCATATTGTGATGTTATTTAACATGGTGATGTCAATAACCAAGGGCAAAGTTGGATCGGACGTAGTCAAGGTTGCTAAGGTGGGTTACGCATGATCATCTGCATAAAGTCCCTTGTCGTCTTGTTTATTTTTGCTTTGTTTTCTTTTACTCACTTCGTGTATAACAAGACGTTTGTTTACCGAACCTACTGAAAATCAATATATATGTTTTGCGATCCTTATCGGTTCCAACATCGACGGTTTCAAGATAAAAAAATGTACTTTTTCCCTCGGTTCAGCAAATATTGTACGTTAGCAACTAGTTAATAGCTCTCTATACATATAATATTGCTATGTTAAGTCTGTTTTCCATCTTGTCGTAACTGTCGCAGCAAAATCATTCTCGACGATGTGATATAGTCTGGATCTTTCGGGGGGGGGGGGGTTAATCATATTAAATGTAGATCGACATACATACTCTAACCTATCACATCAGTCACTTTGATATAATGACGACACTCGTGACTATAGAAACTAGGCTTTGGCATTAAGCCTTGTTTTCATACGAGTAAAGTTCTTTGTGAATTTTCTCCTTGAATGATTACCGGCAATGAGTCGACATCTGTCAAAACAGATATCGAATCACAATATTAGCCAAACTCACAGCTTATTTATTTGTTGCAGGCATTACATTACATCATAAAATTTATAATGCAGTCTTGGGCTCTAAATATAAGGTATATTTCAATTAATACCATTTTTTACTTTTTGTGTACCATATATGTATGTACCAATTCCATCGTGCAATTTTACATAAGAAATTACACATATGATTCAATCGAGAAGCGTGTAATTCCACATACGAAATTCCACGTGCGATTCAATTGAGCAGCGTGAAATACCACATAAGAAATTCCACATGCGATTCAACCATACTAGTGCAATTACATATGGAAATTCCACATATGATTCAATCGGGCAGCGTGCAATTCCACGTAAGAAATTACACGTACGATTCAATCTAGCAGCGTAAAATTCCACATAAAAAATTACACATACGATTCAATCTAGCAGCGTGAAATTCCACATAAGAAGTTACACATACGATTCAATCTAGCAGCGTGAAATTCCACATAAGAAATTCCACATACGATTCAATCAAGCAGTTTGAAATGTTCCGCGTATGAAATTCCACATAAAATTAATTCGAGCAGCGTGTAATTCCACACAAGAATTTCCACGTACGATTCAACCGTACTAGTGCAATTTCACGTAGAAATTCCACATACGATTCAATCGGGCAGCGTACAATTCCACATAAGAAATTCCACATGAAATTCAATCGAGCAGCGTGTAATTTCACATAAGAAATTTCACGTTCGATTCAATCGAGCTGCTTGGAATTTTCCGCTTAAGAAATTCCACATAAAGTTCAATCGAGCAGCGTGTAATTTCACGTAAGAAATTTCACGTTCGATTCAATCGAGCTGCTTGGAATTTTCCGCTTAAGAAATCCCACATAAAGTTCAATCGAGCAGCGTGAAATTCCACAAAAGAAATTTTACGTACGATTCAACCATACTAGTGCAATTTCACATAGAAATTCCACATACGATTCAATCGGGCAGCGTACAATTCCACATAAGAAATTCCACATAAATCGGGCAGTGTGCAATTCTACATAAGAAATCCCACATACGGTTCAATCAAGCAGCGTGCAATTCTACTTAAGAAATTGCACATACGATTCAATCGCGTAGAGTGCAATTTCACGCAGTTCCATGCACATACGATTTGGAGGGCTTTGAAGACTCCAATACTGTGACCTTCTATTTGATTTGATTTTAACGTTTTTGTACAACGGTGGATTAACATTTTTTCTTGGAAAAATATCAGTAATTAATGGTAATCCTGTTAGTGTACAAGCATCACGGTTAAAGTAAAGACGACACATTCGCACACGTTTATTAATTTGTTCTTTCTTCTTTTCCTAAGTTGGTTTAAATTAAGTAAGTCAGAGTCGTTTCAGGTTTATGGAATCAACTTTTTATGAAATCAATTTTGAAAGTTATGTTTGTCTATCGGCGCGCGTATTTGTAACCTTTACCCACTCCAGAAACACGTTTGAAAAGCCTGTTTTATAACAAAGCAACCATCCCATTTCCTGTAACTTTCCCTTGCTTCAATTTATGAGTTAATTACAGATTGCAATATTTTAGGTTACAGCCAGATAAATCTGACTTGGAGTTTAAAGATGCAGTGCGCAAGTTGTTTGGAAAATTAAATGAAGCAATGGAGAAGATCGGGGATGGCTGGCGAGGTACACAGGTAAATGAAGTGGGGGGTGACCCCCGTTATGTTTTTATACCTGCTTCCAGGCTGATTTTCGTGAATATAGTGATTAATTATTTTTGTGTAAAGCTAAACACTACCGTATAACATATTAAAGTATAACTTTGTGTGCATGGGTTGGTTGGTATTATACTGGGAAGCATATTACTTAGTGAAGGTTTCATTTTGCAAACTGAGATGTTTTCGAGACACACAAAAACTGGAGTGTTAAAATCTAATCTAGCAAAGTATGTTCATAATTTAAACACTGACCTGATTGACTTCTGATTTTCTCCTTCTGTAACGTCCATGTTCATAACACTCTGTTCTTTAAGATATTTACAATAAATTCGATTCGCAGTCTTATAGTAAATTACCAATTTATTGTAAATGTTTTAACGAACGTGTTACAGGACGGGAAATTACAAAGTGCATCCCAATATGTCTTTTGTAAGATTAGATATCAACACTCCTGTTTATGTATTTGCTACGCGCAAAACGCTCAGAAATGACAATGTGTGTCTCAAAAACATCCTCTCAATTTGCAGTCTTTACAGTAAGCCTCTTACATTGCAGTGGCGGATCCAGGGTAAGTCAAAATAAATTATAGCAGCTCATTCTAGGATATATTTATATTTTAAAATACCTTCAAAGCTAGTTCATTGGTTAGATTTTATCCTTTTGAAATTCATAACCTATGACATTGTTATAAAGTTGTTTTGAATTTAAAATTGAGCAGCTATAATTTATTTTGACTTACTCTGGATCCGCCACTGTTACATTGAGAAGTAGCGGAAGTGCAAAACGTCGCGTTCACGTGTAGTCTTAAAGCGTGTGAACATAGCTGTGGATGACGTCACTAGTATGTCTCAATTTGCTTGTTTTAAAAGGTGAATAGTTCCAGACCAGAACAAAATATCGAGAAACTGAAAGCATCTTGATGATTTATCGTTAAATGATATTTGATTTAGATCAAAAGTAGACAAGATTTTTCCATCAGAGTAGCACTTAAAAAACCAACTCGTATTGGTTGATAAATACAGAACGCACTGGAAATATTAGAAAATTGGTAGTATGGAAATTGTACGGTTATTTATTGGAAGTAGAATGGATTTTTGATTTTCCATAATAATTGTATATTTCTACACTATGGCAAATCATGGATTCTGACAAAATTCACACCATTGAATTCGGCAAATCATAGCATTAAGGATATTTCCATTCTGATTGACAATTTTTTCCCAGTGGAAAGTAGCTATCGTGTTGATTGAACCTTTGGCTTTGTCGTGGAAATGCATCACTTGCATTGCTTTTAAATGTATGATTCATTTCTTAAATTTTATTTTTAGAGTGCCATCTTTCTTAATTTACCGAAAGTTTATAAAGATCTTGCAACTGTATTTAAAGACGACGAACTCGCGTAAGTTTAAAAGAATATCAGGATATTTATTATTCGTTTGCTTGTTTGATAAAGAGTTCTAGTTTTTAGATGAAAAGTTTTAAAATATTATAATGTGATTATCTGCTCAAGTTATGGTTGTTTGTATTATCTTGCAGGGATATTTTGAAAGATTTATTCTTCAGTGCACGATCAAGCTCATTAATATTTGATAAACTGAATTTCTTAGATGGATTAATCACAACCAGCCCGCTGTTTTACAACGAAAGTATGTGTACAATTTAGTTAATTATTACATTATGATTACTATAGTTTTTTAGTCCAAAGATTCAAAGACACATGTAAAGATGTGTAAACATGTAAAGTGAGCGATAACTCAATTTTGTACAGGAGTGTCTCAAAAAAGTCCGACTATAAAAATCTCCCTATTGTTGTACAAAATTGGTTGTTATATGTTAGCTCCTGAAACAAACAGCTAGAGAAAAACCTCAAATTGAGAACGCCTCAAACTGACTACAGAGCAACGATATATTTGTCGTAGCATACTTACTCGTGCTATTTAATCGTGCTTCAACGTGTTTTTAGGCTCACGAGTAACATTAATGCCACTGGTATTAAACTGTCTTCATCAACAACTTCTACAAAAGAATGAGCTGAAAACGTGTGCTGATATTCTGGGAAATCTTTTGTCTTGCTTGAGCAAAGTGACGAATGTATGTTTTCATTACAATCGTTTTTCATTTACTTACTCACATGCACAAAAAGGGACCCACTTACAGTAACTCTCAATGTTTATTGGATAATCTTAAAGGGAAAGTGTTTCTTAAACTTTAGCGGAAACAGTGGCGTAGCAAACTCGATAATTGGAGCCAGGGCACGTATTCGTATATTCGCGCTCTATTCATTTAATTTCTTCTGTGATATCATTTTTTTTTGTTTACTCGATTCTGATTGGCTAAGAACTTTGCCGATTAGTCATTAATCGGCATAGTGTGCCCCGCGGGGCGCAGGATTTTTAAAAACTAAAAACATAAACAAATCGGTGAGACATGTTTTTAAAAAATGATATTAATAGGAAATTACTCTTGTCCTCGAAGTATTAATAAAAATCACATTTGTGTTTGGAGAAATATTTATACCGTACCGTTCGCCAAACACGCGTGGGATTTTTCATTAATACTTCTCGGACCGTGTAATTTCCTATACAAATCGATTGTTCTGATGATATTATATGAATACAGTATATGCCCCCAGTTGTCGAGTTTCCTAGTCACCGAGTGGAAATCCTTATTCTACACATGTCAAAATTTGAGCCTGGAAAAATTGAAGAACCATTATCCTCCGGTAGGAAGGTACAAAGGTACGGGGTAGGAAGGTAGCCGACAAGAACAAGCGTAATGTATGAGTGTATTTAGATTGATTAGCACCTTAAACTCTTGTTTGTAGCGACAAATTTGTACTTTCAGGGTTCAGTACATAACGAAGTTGAACAAATTTCCAAGTCATTGCTTGAAGTGGTTTTTCAAGCCGTGGTTACTGTCGATAGAACAAGTCCTCGTGCTGTAAGATTATTTACTATCAATTAAATCAAACTTGTTTGAAATACAGGTGTTAATTTAACGGCGTTAAACTGTATGAGGTTGCAATTGTGCTGCTATTTCTAGTGATATTATGTTTGGATAAATTCACACGCGAACGAGTACATGACGCAGACAGAAATGGTCAGGTTAGGACCTGTGGACATTGAGTGCAAACTGGCCTCATTATAAAAGTCCTAATAATTTCATGTTCATTTCATGTAAATTGTTTCGTGTAATTATACCGTGTAGAGACTTTTTGAACGATCATTAAAATATGAAAAATTCAATTTAAACAAAATTAAATGTGTTTAGTTTGTATTACACGTTTAAAGTATATTCTATAAATGTATTTGCATCGACATTTAGGGAAAGTATGTCGCCATTCTCTATACCTTATTGAAAATGATGAATGAAGATAACTACCAAAGTTACTTGAAATCTTTCGAAAACCACAAAGATCTACGGGTTAGTTTCAATAAACATTATAGTAAATTAAAGTGCATATGTCATAATCACCATTTTTTTTTCAAAAATTCACCGTGACGAGACGATTCGAATGAAATATACCATTCTTCGAACAGATAAATACTTCCAGAGATATTTGGGTTCAAAGTTGAGCTTTTGAAATCCTGGCCGGGAGAAAAGAGGCTGGGTCGAGTTAGCTTTGTAACGTCATACAGGGAACACGTCTCAATACCGCGTATAAAAACAATACAAAAATATAGTCATGTTCGAGGCGAAAAATAGCCAAAAATAATTACTTTTGGGGGATATTTGTTTGTATATAAACTTGCACGTTCACGTCGACTGAAAACCCATCATTGTACCTTGGAAACTGAAGAAAATAGCTCAAATTAAGAGATTTGAGTCAAATGCAACGTTGGCATTAGTTAGGCGTCATGTGTCATATAACGTGTCTGTTTACAAAGGAATTCTTCGCTTTGAAGCTGTTAAAGCACATTGGACAAGGTGATATACAGGCATGAATACACAGAACACAAGGATATTAAATCGCTGGCTGAGTAGGCGCATGACGAGTTAAATGGCGCAAGTATTATAACAATGTTGACTGTGCGTATGTTAATGACCACGAACATTTGGGATATATACTTCTGCTAATCGTGTAAACGTTGTCTGGTTGAAATATTCATTTCTCACAAGCTTTTGACTGGCATGCAGTCTGCAGTCTTCGATGGGTAATTAAATTTGAAAGCTTGCAACAATGAATCTTTATGTGTTTTATACATTGGATATATTATTTATCACTGTATTTCTCTCTATCTATAGCAAATTTTGAGAGTAGAGTAAATGTCAGCATTTAGATGAGCTTTTTATTTTCCTGTATCGCATACGTCATTGTGCAGCTGCCTAATCTAAACTGTAGTGTTTCTCAATATTTTTTACCTTTAGGTTTAGTTTTATTACTGTATTCGTAAATAAGGTGGTAGTAGAAGCCTAATATGGCCCTACAGTATACTTTTCAATCTCTTTCTATACCTCACGCAGTCATAATAATAAAGTATTACATACATAAAAATAACAACTATTTAACAAGTATTCAGCATCCAATGTGGCAATTTGATAAAGCTTTACGTCTAGATTTATATGAGCAAGATGATGTGTGTACAAATACTGCAAACAACATAAGAAGTCTTAACAGCAACTACATCAACGAAGAAAACACGAGTGCTCACTGTGCTTTTGACTTTTTCACGCGTCTACTCAGCTAGCGATTCAATATCCTTGTGTTCTATGTATTCATGCCTGTATATCACCTTGTCCGGTGCTTTTACAGCTTCAAAGCGAAGAATTCCTTTCTAAACAGACGCGTTAGATGACACATGACGCCTGACTCAATGCCAACGTTACATTTGACTCAATTCTCTAAATTTCAGCTGTTTCCTTCAGTTTCCAAGATTCAATAATGAGTTTTCAGTCGCCTTGAATGTACAAGTTCATATACAAACAAATATCCCCCAAAAGTAATCATTTTTGGCTATTTTTTGCTTCGTATATGACAATATTTTTGTATTGTTTTTATATGCAGTATTAGGACGTGTTCCCGGTTTGACGTCACAGAGCTAATTCGACCCAGCCTCTTTTCTCCCGGCCATAATTTCAAAAACCTATTTTTTGGCGTGTTTGAAGCCGAATATCTCTGGAAGTATTTATCCGTTCGAAAAATGGTATACAGCATTCGAATCGTGTTGTTATGGCGGGTTTTTGGAAAAAGAATGGCGATTATGCCATATGCACTTTAACATTTGCTTGCGTAGTTTTAGATTTGAAATCTTCATCAGTCCTCCAGGCATTCTAAGATTTGGGCTTTCACGATTAAGAGTTCCCAAACTTGCGTCTTTTTAAACAGTTTTTCGAAATTTCATTGCTACAGGCTTTGCGGGATCGCCTGTCAGCCCGCTGGGCTAATCTGGCCACTCCTGAATGTTCTTGACATTCTTTATTGTCGACCTTGGCTGTTGTTCACAATGATCTGATCATTACCAGTACTGATACCTACTTTGTCTCCGTAGGATTTCTTAAATAAAGCATTTGGTGTGTTCACAAATCTTTTGCAAAGGAACATTTACCCTGATGACTGGTTTGTGATGAAGATCGAAGGAAATTAGTAAGTTCTAGAAATTATTCTCCCTTCTTGTTGATCCTAGCTCAATTGCGTAACGTCGTTTGACACAAACATGCACTTAACTGTAATTATAAGTGGCACTCACAGTGCTTGCACTTAAGGTACAGAAATTATATATACTGTATATTTGCCTGTACCTCATTTCTGTAGAAGAAAATGTTTTAGAATTCTGTTGCAGTTTTCCGTTTGAAAGATAATTTTGATGCTACATAGCCTCCATTAGACATACACCGAACGTTAATGTGTATTTACACGCATGTAGATATTTTTCAATTGACATTTCTACAATTATGTGTTTTAGTGTAATTCTTGGCGCTGTACAAAATTTTTCCCAAGCATTAACTGACCACTTCCTCCATGAAGATGTTTTTGATTATCAGGTACCATATTCAACATCTCAAGTTTAAAACATCCTTTGTAGATTATTGGCAAAATCATTTCACAAATTTGTTTTCAAGGCTTCAGCCAGCGTCCTGTCTTTTTTAGGGGGGGGGGGATTTTTAAAACTAGACGGGACAAAAAATTTTTAAAATTTTCCTTCGAAACTGTAGTATTCGGTTTTATCCCATTAGTACATCGTACAGTCTTTCATTTTTAAATGAAAAACAGTTGCCCAAACACTTGCAACTCTTTCATCATGTCGGTGTTCTGAAGAGCTATAAGCACAGTAAAAATTGAGTAGGATTCGATTCATGATACACCCCAATCCCGATCACATTGGACGGAGATAAATACTCTGTTTTGTTTTCATTGTAAGCTTTGGAGTACATATTTTCACTTGGCAATATCTTTTGTTTCTCACGAAATCCTGGATCTCAACAAATATTCTGAAGCGAAACGAACAAAGATTTTGGAAAAGTGAGTACAATAACAGTTCAAACATACGGTACCGTTTATGCAGGTACCAAATTCGTGCATTAGTAACATATGAACCTGAACTAGGCTACGCTTCTTTCTCTAAGTCTCTTGACTATATAGGAAGAAACGATGAGTTAATTTTGTTTCTAAAGTATTCATATAAAGTATGTCACCTTGTGGTGCTTAAGTGCAGTTAACAGCTTGCCAAACTGGCTTTCACTCCACATCCATTTATCTCGTACATATACTGTACTGTAATGGAGTGAAGCGCTTTTTCGCAAAGGAATGTGTCGCACGTTTCGACAGAGTAATAGTGGATATGTGTTTAAAACTTTTCAGATCATAGTATTCTCATAATTCATTGTAGTGTTCTTTGCGTTAGACATTAATTTATTTCCTGTTACGTGTTAACAATGGTTTCATGTAATTATAGGTATGGTGATATGCGTCATGTAATGAGTTTTGAGCTTGTCCGTACGTGGAATTCCCTGGGTGAGGCAAAATGGACATAATAATTGCCTGTATTTAGCCAACATACTATTCCTTTCTCACCAGGGGCGAAACTAGCGGGGGGGGGATTATTCATTTGTTCGTGTTCTGTCTGGCTAATTTATTTTAAAATTAACCTTATTAGAACAGAAATTATTATATGTGAATATTGCCCCCCCCCCCATTTTTAATTTTTAAGCGCTGGTTTCGCACTCATTCCTTATCCAGCTATTAATTAACGCACGCTATTCCAAGCACAGACATCAGAAACTACATAGCCGCTTCATGGCTGCCCAAGCCAGCACATCTGTTGTTTTTAATTCAAATTTTACCTCAAGTAATATTAACCATTTGTGTAAAACATATTATATACCTGAAAATTCCTTTTTTTAGGAGATTTGCAAAGTCATTTCATTCCTTCAATGATTGCACCATTCCTTGCAACAACTTTAGTGGCAGAACCAGGTTGGTATTGTAGGTGTTTTGTATGTTAGTATTGTAACACGTATATGTAGATGTACTATATCTTTGCAACCTTAATACTATACCTCAATAGTTAATACTGACCTTAATACTTTCTACAATATAAATAACATACAAGCACAAATGGCACCTTTCCACTAAGCCAGTCTGGAGTTACAACCAAGAATAACAAACAGTTAAAAAACAACATTGGGCGAAGTCACAAATATTAAGGCATGCACAGCATCTTAAATTTCTATCCAACTACAATGTGACTATTCAAATTCAAATGATAAAAGCGTACATAAGTTTTTAACGATCTTATTGTGGTTGGGTAGTAATCTGATGATTGTACAGGGTGAGTAAAAAAACTGATACCCTTTCATATTCAAATAATTTGACTTCACTAAGACCAAACTTGAAAGCATATCAGGCGGTATCATAGATGTCGCGTCAGTAAAATTAGGGCTTTAGTTCACGTTTCCAATCCATTCCCTTGATTGTCTATGATATTATCGAGATGTTTCGAGATGTCGATTAATTCCCTTTTTTGAACAGTGCACAACTGAAGCTTGTCACATGGACCATTCATGTTAAAAGTGTGTTATAGCAAATGTTTTGTTACAGTTTTAAGACGAGAAACATTACCATTATTCTACAACATGATGGAGAAAGAAATGAAAAATAGCGGAAATATTAAAAAGGTAAACGGAAACTCTCCTTAGTGCTTAGAATCACTGAGAGGCCGGTGGAACGAAAGCCAATGAACCGAATCTCAAATTATTGACCTATTATCATTACTATTACATCCTGGAAAAGGGTTGACCAAAGTCGCTTGAATCAACACTGTCTTAACCATTCATACATAATGAAGGGTGCGTTATCTTATGCAAGCAATTCTATTTCATGTCTGTTTAGTTTGAAGAAGAGTTTTTTGACAAGTTAGATGTTTTCTTAAGTAAAGATGGCATGGGCGATGAAGAATATAAGGAATTATTTGAACAAATGTATGTCACAATGTTTTTATAAGATTTTCTATTCTTCTTAACTATTTTTTTGGTATTTTATAGCATAAAGATAATGTACAGTAATTCAAAAACTATATTTCGATTTATCTTATACATTAGTCTCACTGAGAAAATAATGATGAACAAGGAATTAAAAGAGCCGGGGATTTTGTTTGTGAACTCTGTTGTACAACTTTTGGAACGATTACTCGACTATAGGTATGAACGTGATACTTGATATTATTTCTAAATATATGAACGATGACACTTGACAGGTCGTTAGTATTTATCTTTTCATGTTCAGGAAAGTTGTGTCATCACGGGAAGAATATCGTGATATGAAAATGGGATGCATTCTAAAATTAGTGGTAACTATTATTTCTAATATTATATTTTATTAATATTATATTATTTCTAATATCTTATATTATTATTTCTAATATACTGTTAAGTTAATTAATGCCTATTTTTCAATATTTCATCCCATGTTAATTTGTTTTCGGGATTTTTTAACGACCTTATGCCTTTTCTCTGATGTATATAATTCCATTTACAGTCCTGGCAAGCTGTTTGATAGACAACGTTCCGCTTATAAGTGAATTGCGACCATACATGCAGTGACTCACATATGTACAGAAACTTCGTTTTCGCAAAGCTAAGCTTGAATTAACAACATCTGAATAAAGAAAAAATATACAAAGAAACAATGAACATATTTTTTGTACGATTTGTACCAGCTTAGTTTGTGGTTTTGTGTTGTGAGATCTGATCCATATTGTGTCCGTGGGAAGTTTCTTTGCTGATTATTCAGTACAGACAATGGCCCGGTAATAGTAATTCATTGTGTAGTTGAATGCGAAAGTCAGACAAATCAAGTTCTCCAAGTCAAGGCTGCCTCAATTTCGTACCAATTTCTACTACCCACATAAATATTGGAGAAAGTGTAAAAAAAAAACTGTTGTATACAAGGACAACTGTGTATTGAAAATATAAAATATCAAGACCATGAATAGACAATGTCAAGTGTTGCTCCGTACTGAATGCATGTTTGTTTTTTAAGAACTACTATGAAGAAAAAGGGAAAGAAGACATGTATCTAAGGTATAATGAACACGCATAACATTATTCACTTGTTCCCCGAAGATGTGCATGGCATGTGCCTGTTGATTAAAGATATGTTACAGTTGCTTCTGCTTATAGGTTCATAGCACCTACAATTCGAAATTCGCATCTTTGAACTCTTTTTGAATGGGACTTTATGTTTTCAGATACGTGAATAAGTTGTATGACCTTCACCTCTCTGCGGAAAATTATATCGAGGCTGGTTTTACTCTTTTCCTGTATGCATCCAGCTTGGAGGTATGTTGTTAACAAACCAATCAATGTGCAATATTTACCGCGGAGTATGTTTAATATATATAGTTATTGTATATTTGGGGTAAATACCAACCTAGCTAAAGTGAACGGGCGTTGTGATTGGGCGTTTAAAACAAAAGTTATCATTGTTTGTGATTCGTTCTTTGGACAACTACTTTCTATAATTCATTGTCTTTTATTGCCACTTACAAAACTGGTAAGTATAAGACCCCGTTTACACGGTACCGGATTCGCTTGGTCACGACATCGAGTTCGGGTAGTTTGTGGTCATATTTACTCTCACCACTTTTTCTATGACTGCTTGTTGTTAAATTCTGTAAGAGCCGCACTTGCCGTGGAAGTATTTAGTTTGATATCGTGACTATGCGGATCCGGTACCGTGTAAACGGGGTCCAAGTAGGTGGCGATCCTATATTTATTATTGAATAAATTATATATATCATAAAATTAATTTGGTTTCACATCGGACGAGATTCGTCAACGCGATGTGTTTTTGAGTTTTTAAAAAACCCTGAGCTGGAATGAAAGTCTCCAGGTGATAAAAAGGGGAAAACCATCCGGTGTGTTTTACTCTTTACATATCTATGTGCTAGAGATTGTATGATTATGCTAGCACCTGATATTGTGTTTTAATGCAGTTTGAAGACTACCAGCTGGCCGCAGAAGGAGATTTTCCAGGTCAAACAGAGCGTCAAAGAAAAGAAATGTTATACAGGAGGTCTATTGAACTTTTGGATAAGGGGCAGGTAAAATAGTTTTTCTGAGTAATTATTTAAGTCATTTACTTAAATAATTTAAGTCGAGATTTTTTGAGATTTTCCCATAGTTTTCGCGCACATGTAGGACAAGAAAAAGTAAAATTTTGCGAAATATCATGTGGCCATTAGTCTAATAAAATACGATTGTTCGCGTTTTAGTTCTGGGAAGGTGCCATTCGTATCTGCAAAACTCTAATCCATGAGTATGAAATGGAGGTGTTTGATTTCATTAAACTCAGTGAGATGTTGGTAAGTCATACATGTGTGTGTTAAGGTCTATTTAAACATACGATTTGTCGTGTATGTTCTTACCCTGGCGCACGTGGTCGAATAAACCACTTGCAAACATGTCAGATTTGAAATTTTACCATCAGCGAATAAGCAACAGTATGTGTAGATAGTTGAATCGTGTAGATAAATCAAATAGAGACCACTGAGTCATTATTCATAACTTGATGGGGCTGAAGAGAAAATGGTGAGTGTAAAAAAAACTGGGAAAGTGAAAGAAAAGAAAAAATACAAAAGCCAGGGATGTTATCCAGAATATACCTTATACCTTTTTCTCTTCATCTTCAACCTAGCCAAAAATGACCGGTCCCTTAATTTGACAAGTTTTTTTTCTTGTAGCAACTTCAAGCCAAGTTTTACGAAAACATAATAACGACGCACAGACTTGAACCAAGTTTTTTTCGAGTAGGGTTTTATGGAATGGGATTTCCTTCCTTTCTTCAGGTAAGTGTCCTGCACCCAATATCTATCTAGTTTCAGTACAGTAGAGCGTAAAAACAGCAGGGCCACTCAGCAGAGCGACATATCCCCTAATTTTTTACAACTGACTGCCCGGAATAATGGCGGAACAGCCAGCTTAGCGTTTTTTTGATCAAAAAAGGCAGTTGACTGGCCAGAACCTGCATAATGAACATGCGTAATGCGACATGCGTGGGGACACAAACTTCCGACTCGGGTGGCCGTTTTGTTTATTTTCTATCCTGTGCATTCAGCGAAGATTGTTTTCTTTTTTATATCAGCCATTATCTGAGGTTCGGACCAGTCAAATCTTGTATATCATTTGGTGTTAATTTACCTGCATGCTCTAGCATAGCATCTTCTATTCTTTGCAGAATAAACAGTTTGTATACCGAGGTAGACCAGCAGAAAAGATTGGAGCATTTTGTTTACGTATTCAAGAAGAATATCCTGATGCAGAGGTAACGTATAGTCATATATATATCCATATAATAAAACTCTTTATTCTCGTGAAATTTAATTCAAAACAGAGACAAAAAAATTGTATTGGACTTTCGTATTTAGATTTTCCAACCGTCTACGACAGTCATTGCATGGGCCGACCTTAATCTATCTTGAAGTGCGCGATAATGTTTAATTCAAGGTTGTATTGAGAGTGAAACACCGCCGTCAAAACGCGCCGTTGAGCCGCCGCGTCTATATAAACTCTCTAATGTTTGTATTACGCGATCCCGTTTGTGTTGTTGCATGTAGGCGATAAAACTTCAAAAATGTACGTGTCCACTTTTGACTAGTTTCTGGCTGGAGTTAACGTTTAACTTATATTTCGATTTCGATGCTTCGCAAAAAATGCGCGATTACTAGTGCTCCAAGGAGTGAAACAGATTTTCAAAAATACCGAGACGTGTGCCGACCTGGGTCGGATTTAGGTCGGAATTTTTTGTCGAGCTGAATTTCGATGGTTTTCGAGTGCTGTGTATGTATCCTGGAGTAGTGGGTGTTTCGGGAAAGGCGAAGGACAACTTAGGTTTCCACCATGATTTGGTTTATACATAGCTGCGCTTGCTAAGGCGGATTGAGAGAAAATAATATTTGACAAAAATGTACGACGTTTGGCCAAAAAGGCTTTTGCCGTTCTCGATTGGGCTACTCTACTGAGAAAGCATGTAAAAAATATTTTTTGTGTTCTTCCAGGTGTTAAGGCATAACAATCCTTTAGATGAGGAAATAATGTTATCGAACAAGCAATGTATCCTTTTTTACGTGAATCATATAATCATATTAGACGTTTTAGCAGTTTGATGTACAGTATATGATCATCATTATATTGCCATAATATTTATGCTAATGTATAGTTGTGTCGTGATGGATGTGATAATATTGAGTTTGACACAGTGTTGAGCATGACAGTGCTGTCGAGGACACGCCAAGACCACAATTTATTCATATATATTTTCATGTTTCATCGTTTCAAAGTAAAGTACGGTTTAACTTGACCGAATATTTTTAACTTTAACTCGGGTATAGACATCCAGTGTTGCAAAGTTGAACCTGCTTCAACTAACCGTTCTTTTCCCACTGATGTTAACTACAAAATATCCAGGTAATTTCTATAAAGGAGGAAGGTTATCAGAAGGTGTTACATGTAATCATGGACTGAGGGTTTTTTTATGTAGAGGATCTATGAAATTAACTATTAACTATATATTAACAAAAAAAATGATAATGAAGCAGTCTTAGCTATACTGTAATACAAGTGCGTATATAAGTGCAAAAATAATATGTGCAAAGAATATAGAATTAGTAAAGTGGACTGTTGTAAAGGAAAGGTTGGTGATCAAGGGGAAAGTGAACACACAACAAGGGTGAAAATAAACAACACAAAAGTTAATTGAAATTAAACACAATTTAAATGAAAAGAAACACTATTTGGATTGACTGGCTAGAGCGTATTGTTCCAACTTTGAGGGAAATGTTTTTGTATTATTTTATAGTTACTATGATGTAAATTGGATCGACAAGTTCCAGCTAGTTCGGCCATTTCAAAAACGGGACTTAAAAGACAAGTCAAATGAGTTTGCAGTAAGAATATTACGATATTTGTAGCTTACTTGTCGCTTATATGTTTTTAACTTACTGGGAGCGTGGGGGAAGTTTTCAGGGAGCCGCAGTATTTATTATTTTCATCAATCCACAAATATACTATGCGCGCACATTGTTTAGGGTACCAAAACAAAATAGCATCGCTTTCTAGCTATAAAAAACTCTTTCAACTCTTCTCTTTTAAAGCGTAGAGCTTTTTATAGTTCCAAAGCGACGACATTTTGTTTTGAGTTTGGTGGAATTTGGTACCACCAAAATACGCACGCACAGCATTATAGGATTTAGTGAAAATAGTAAATACTTTATCACAGATCTCTCGGATCTGAATTTTGTGATGTATCATCATACAGTGAAAAACATCGACTTTATTATTTATATAGTCTGTTATGGTCATTTTAGACTTTATGGTGTGAAGTTACAACGTTAACAATCGAAGCTCGGCTTCCTGGCGTCCTTCCTCGTTTTCCTATCGTCTCATCACAACGTGTAAGTGGTTTTGAGCATTTCTTGCTCAAAGTCTTTTTTTATCTATTTTCACATTTTCTTGTTATTTCGTCTCATAATGCGTGAGCTTTTTCGTGCAATTTCTGGCGCGACTTTCTCTTTTGAAAGATGTGAACTAATCAACTCTTTTGCCTACATCAAAAGTAGAAAATTAAATGTCACTTAAAATAACAACCGAAATTTGCTGGAGTAAACGGACCTATAGTTTCCTTTGTATATGTGTCCACATCCCGGTGCTGAGTTGATTTGAGCGAGGTTACATGTTATATCTTTCAAAGAGCGGCAATGGGCCTTGAGTGTTGCATTTTCGGTGTGGATACATGACTGTATATCGAGGGAACAAGGAATTTTGTGGAAACCCAGACGCCAGATGATACCACGCAATTTTGAGTTTTCCTTTGCATTTTCCGATTTTCTGCGAACATTGATGTAACTGTATATCAATTCAGAAAAATGTTTTATGCATATTAAATTAGGGATAAAAAGCTGCGAGCGAAGCGAGCGGCATTATATTCTTGACGGCACTCGATTTGAAAATATTTATCATTCGAGATGATCTTCTGAATTCGCAATGTATTGGTCAGTAGTGGTATAGTAATTTTTCTAATACTTGATTTAAGAGGATTTAAGGATATTTTTCATTGTTCAGCAGCGGGCGTTATAAAACTATAGCTATGCGCACGCACGAGTTTAAGGTAATGCAACTACTGTACTCTATACCTCGCAGCATTCCCTTTCTATTAGAAATTTCTAGTTTAGAAATATTTGACAATGATGATAACAATGAGTTATATCAGCAGGGCTCATAGACAATCTGTGTTCAGAATTCCCAAATACTAATGCCTATATCATGATAGATAACAGATATATGTTTCTAGTCTAGTTCAGCCTAGTTCTAGCCTCTCTTCCTTCTCTGCCTCTACGTTGATATATTCATGATATAAGCCTGGGTGTGTGACGTCACACCAAAGCCCGAGTCACATACACGTATAAGTGCTTGCATGCTTTAAAACGACAAGGACTGGACTGACTGATACCAACAAGAAATTTACAGGTCTCGCATGCTTGCACGACTGAATCAGTGAATAGTAAAGATTATCACACCATGAGCGAGAGTCGAAATAATAGTATGCTCTGTGGTGCTTCTCTGCCGTAACTTAAAATGACGAAATCTTTTTCATGTAGAGAGAACTTAGCCCGATTGAAAATGCAATAAACACAGTAACGTCAAAAACTCGTGAACTTCAACGCAGCATTCAAGAACTTAAAGAAGACGACAAGAGGAACATTAATCCTTTGAGTATGCAACTTAAAGGTGTTATAGATGCCGCCGTTAATGGAGGAATTATCAACTACAAAAACGTAAGTTATGTGTGTATTAGAGTATTTATAAAAAAAAGACATGACAAGAAACAATCACATGTAGTTATATACCTATGTGACTATACCTTTGAGGAAGATTAAGACATATTAACTTGTAGAAAGTGGCTGAAAAAATAAGTGATTTACCCTCAACCCTTTCACAGGTAATAACACCTAAAATATGCATTATAGTTATGCTTGTTTTTCTCAGATTCCTCCCCATAGCTCTCTGGTTACAACATGCAGTGTGCGACATCACAATGACTATTAGGTTTGACGCCTGTCCGAGGTCCTATAGTTTATGATGAATTTCTCAACTGTTCCAGGCTGTCTTACTGTTTAGCACATCAATTCTGTTCATTATACGGTAGTTCACTCATTACCAGCACTACCTACATTGTTAAATTTCTGCCCAATTTAAGGAAGTAGAAGAATGTAGAAGAAAATTACAAAGGAGTTACGGAAATTTTTATGTAAATAAGCATTGATGTAACTTGAGATATTAATTTTTAGGCATTTTTCACACCCGAATACACCAGAACAAATCCTCAACGTAAAACTGAAGTTGATCATTTAGAAAGAGTGTTGCTTGAACAGGTAAAATTTGAATGGAAATAAGAAACAGTCATTCGAAATCAAATTAGTTTTACTTATCCACCAGTGTTATAAGCCCAGAGCGAAGTAAGGTATAATACATGTGCCACATTTGATTTGTTGTACAAATATTACGACATACGTTATAACAAATATAGAATCAAAACAAACTGTTGAGCTCAATATATTATCGAATAATATTAAACAATTATTGAATGAGGTCGAGTACGATACAAGGAATTGCCAAGGCAGGGGTTTGTGTTGTCATAAACCGAGGCCTTAATAATTTGTCATCCCACGAGAATGTATTTATATTGAATGAACGCTTGCCTTGTAGACAGGACGGAAGCTGCTGAAGAAGCCATTTGTATTTTCCCGCATTTGGCATAAGCAGCATAAATTAGTGTTACGTCACGATGTCGAATAGGCGTTTTCACTATCCCAATAAATTACGTCATAATGCCAAATATGTGTTTTCATTATCCAAACAAATTGCGTCATAATGTCGAATATGTGTTTACAGTATCTGCCCAAAATTACGTCATATTGTCGAATATGTGTTTTCAATATCTGAACAAACTACTACATAATGTCGAATAGGAGTTTTCAATATCCAAACAAATTACGTCATAATGTCCACTATAGCTATGTGTTTTCAATATCGGAACAAATTACGTCACAATGTCGGACGTGTGTTTTTAATATTCTGTGGTGATGTCATAACTTCAAATTTGGGCAACTACCGAACATATATGACGATTTCATCCACCGCTTTTAACCAATCGAAAAGTGAATTACTTTCAGTAAACAATAAAACAAGTTATTAAACACGCGTGATATGCTTGTTATTCGAGAAATATGCTTCAAGATGACCCTACGTTAATGGATCCAGGGGAAACAGCACACATTTGGATGCGGTTCTTTGGTATGGGGGAGGGGTTTGCTAGTATTAAATAAGTGATTACATAATTGACCTAATCAACGATATTTCAGGCTGGCGTTCTTCGAAGTGGCCTGATCCTTCATGAATCAAGAATTTCTGCTGGTCTAGGACCACTACACGAAAGCATGCTACATCAGTACAACAACATGCTGAGTGATTTACCTGGAGATACTCGCGCGGTACGAATTTTGTTTAAACGAAATCATTACATGGTATCTAGGGTTTTACAGCACTTACAGCTTTAAGAAAACGAGGCCGTAATTTAAAGCTTGGACAGCAAAAAAGTGCGAAATTTAAGCCAAATTGCTCTTCAAACATTTTTTAGCATGTTTTAATCCAGCGAAAATGGACTCTGCCTTTCAATTCATCCCCGAGGTATGAAACTAACCTTTTTATCATGGTATTTACCATTTTTAACTAAAAATAATACAGTGTGTCAAAAAAGGTAATCATACTTTGGAGTGTTCTAGAGCGCTTAATATTTAACATACAGAAATAGTTCTTTCACAGTCCTAAAGACCAGGCATTCAGCTTTTGAGTGCTGCGTTATTGTAAAATTTGCAAAAAATTGAGCAAACACGAACCAGATAAATATTGTCTGTGGAAATTACATTTTTCACTGTTGGGAATTTACTGAAAATCTGTTGAAATTTAATCCAGTTTGGGGATTTAAAATTGATAAATTTTGGTAAAATTAATGCATCTTATTAGCGACATTATTTGTTTCACATGACAAGTAAATGATTATTTTTTTCCTTATTAACCTGCGAGCAGGCTCTTTTCGTGTTCGCTGCCTTAACAAGGCATAGAGGTGGAAATATACGATTTTCTCTGGCTATTTTCATTTGATTCCTATTTGCTCAATTTTTCTTCACATTTCACAAACATGGTGACAATTGATAGCAAAAGGCGTGGTCTTTCCGACAGCGAATGAATTATTTCGGTAGATTAAATAATGAACGCGTCTGAGCACTCTGAAGTTCGATTAACTTTTTTGAAACATGGTGTATAATTGAAAACGTTTCATTTTAGTGAAAGCACCACATCGCCTGATAAACGTGTTTCTTCTGGAGATTTCTCGGGTACAGGAACACGGAAGGTATCCTGTTTTTACACTAGAACGTTATAATACTATATAGGATAAGTATAAAAACATATTAATTTAATCCACCAGGTGCTTGCGCGTATTTGTGCGGGACAGGTTATTAATTATTCATGCTGCATACAATGTAAGTTGCATATACAAGTACTAACATTGGATATATTCGATTCATAGTTTTCAAGATTGTTTCCTGCCCGCAAACAAATAGCGTCTGTTTTCAGTCCAGATGCAGAGGGTAACAGACATTCGACGCTGTCTGAAATGGCGCTAAAAACGAGTTCAAGTCTCTTATTAATATCTGAGCTGGATGGAGTAAGCCAGTCTGTATCTGTACCTGATCTCCGTGCCATGCAAGATGAAACCAGGTATATTTTCGGATCTCAAAAATATTACAGTATATGCATTTTGCATTTGAAATATTGTTTTCAATATGCTGAATAATTCTATTTTAAAAATTTCCTTAGCGCACATGATAAATATATTTTTATTTAGAAAATTGTTTTTGGTAAATATAATTTCCTAAATATAATTTTATACCACAAAAAAACGTAATATACTCGGATATAATTTACCAGCATAATATGCATTTACCAATGAAATACCTAAAACCAGGTATAATTTGCAGTAGCGAAATCAGCACAAATTTTAGTCCCGCTATACGCAAATTATTATTATTCTTTTGTTTAAAAATTAATTATTTCATAGTTAATTATAAAACATTTGCAAAGAGCGGCAAAATCATCGGGCTGGCTGAACTCTGAAGACCGAATACCAGCAAGTGGTTTTACCGCTTCTTGGATTTAGATTTTTCATTGTTCAGTTATTGTCCTTATTCTTTTCAATGAAAAGCCAACTGTATGATTTTCAAATATCTACCAGCTTTTTAATTGTTTCCACTTTAAACAATTATTGGCCCTGATTAAATTTTACCCTGACAATCAATGCACCCTCTTGAACCTTAAGGCTATCGGACTATGGCGAGATGAATAAGTCAGACAACTTTGCCCTATAGATGTATCACACAATTGTGTTTCAACCTTTTATATTTTGCCTCTGACAATTTTGTCGTTATAAGATGTTCCATTGTACGTTGTAAAAATATAATGAGCGTTATTTATTTAGGCCAAAGTTACCGCAGAAACTGCGAACTGGCAAACAATGGAACGAGGAAAATGGGTCTGCGGCGTCGCCAGCTAAAAGCCGAGGGTCGGTCGGTTCGTCATTAAGTGCTACATCACTGAATGAAATTGATGAAGTGGATGAACCAGTAGAAGATGTTCCTTCTCAGGCACTTAAGATTGATCAATCTACACTTGCGCATACTCCCTCACCAGAGGGCAAGGTAATTGACTAAAATTGTAAAATTCTTTAGATTAATGCACCTAGGTCCAGGTCGCCTAGTACATTAGGACAGGATGACAGTATTGGAATTGAAGTTCCTTTGAATTGACAGTTATACAAGCAGCTCAGAGTTCCTTACATGGTGTTTTGTCGCCAAAAAGTCTTTAATCGCTCCGTGGTTAAACGCCCGTCTAGAATATGAGGGTTATTGCATGGGTATAACCATGGACAGTTAAAGAAATGGATAGGAAACTCATGGTCGCGTGTGATGTTCTCAGCATGCTGATGGCGTTACAACCTAGTTGGAAATTATGACATCACCATATTCTCAAATAACTGCACTTAAATAACACAGCTGAACATTTTTATTCAAAAACAAATAAGTTTGATTATGCCATACTATGAAATACCTAACTATTCCAAGTCAATTTTGGTAAATATGTGAGGAACTAAACAGTTAAAAATGCATCCAATCAACGGTAGTTTTTGGGACGCCATTTTCCTGGCTACGAAAGTTAAAAATTCAACAATAACGAAACGAAAAAAAAAACACGAAACGTTTACCTCAAATAGTTTGTTGTGGCATATTTATTTAAGTACCCATGGTATAACTTAGATCTCAAAATTTTTCTGAGCTGCTTGTGAAACTCAAGGCCGTCGCTAGAATGTTAATGGGGGGGGGGGGTGTATATTCATATATTCAGGTTCTGCCCGACTAATTTCTGTTAAAATCAGTTGTAACCGGTGATTTTCTTGTTAAAATTAGTCGGGCAGAACACGAATATATGAATATACCCCACCACTTAATTAAAATTCTAGCGCCGTCCCTGGTGAAACTTCTAATTTAAAAAATCATTTGCAACACTTACATGATTCATCACTTCAGCAGTGCGGATTACGGTATTAGGGCAACGTTGATCAATTTGATCACTTACAACCAAGTTAAAGTATTGAAGCACTGCTGTTTTATTTTAGAACAAGCCTGTTTGGGCTAGTATATCCTCGTCTAACATTTCAGCAAGGGATCGATCACCCATGCTGTTACCGAAAAGAAAATCAAATATTTTCGAATTATCGTCCGATGGAAGTTATCATGTATCAAGATTTCTTTCAAAATCGCAATCGAGATCAATGGATGATCTTAATAAAATTGAAAATAAATTTTCAATACGAGAGGAACATGAAGGTCAAAGTTCGCACAGCGAAGGAAACCCGTATGTGGGTAAATCGTCGGATGAAAAACAAGAAATATGCAAAGACAAAAATGATAATTTAAACATTCCTGAGGACGAAGTTCCTCCTCCATTGCATCCGCGAAAAAGAACAACAAGACTAGATTCCAATTATGATCCTTTAGTTGTACCTCCTAATCTTGCACGCCCTTCTCCTGGTTTTCGAGGAAACATTTACAATATTGTGCGAATCACATCCACAACGGCATCAGATAATACTAAAAATGGACTTAATCCCGCCGGAAAATTAAAACATCGTTATGCTAATTTGGATGGAGAAACTCCCCCTTCACATGATCAGCAAAACTCTCTTCATCCCAGTTCCGGTGCCTGTGAAGACGAACCTTACGATGTTTTAGTGATAAATCGAAATACGGACGACAAAGATAGATACGTTGATAGCGGCCAAGTATTGGATACTTCATCTATGGATACAAATAATGCAGGCCAGAATTCACTTAACAGTTCCAACGTGAGGTTGGAGTTGAAACACCCAGAGAAGAATAATACTTATGACAATGTTACGTTGCGTAATTCACCTACTGGAAACACCAATGGAAGTACTGCAGGTTTGTTTTTAAAAGATCACGCGCATAAAACTCGTATTCACCCACGAGATCCCTCTTCTGGGGTGCAAGATGAAGCAAATGGTATATCCATTGTGTATGAACATCATGTACCTAAACGCCAACCTGGTGTGATTACAGTGCATGGACATGTAACCAATGTCGCACCAGACTCCACAGCCTCACAAGATAAGTCTCTAGTTGCGCCTCCCACCCTTCCTCCAAAGACAAGCAAGAAGGACAGTGTCATTTCATCAGCGCAGTCGGGGACTTTGCCTTCATTGAGGTCTTCGTCGCCAATCCTCGCTCGTGTTCAGAAATACAGTCCCCCAGTAGCCCCCCGTATTAAAAAACCTCCGAGAACTTTACCAAAACCATCCAACAAAACTGTAGGTAATCTTTAGTATAAATCGATTCAATGTATAGATGTTAAAGAATCTGTAAAAAATCTTAAAAATAACGTTACTTACTAACCGCTTTCTTTATACAGTCAAGTTTTTATAAATTCGTTTTATTTATTAAAGTCAGGCAATATTCTGAATTCTCCTGACATATTTTTATCCTTAGCCTGGGAAATTGGCAGCAATGTAGAATGTACAATGAAAATTTACACCAATAAAAAACTTACACAAATAAATCTGTGATATTACTGTTATATGGCAAGACGTTCCTACATGCCGGTGAAAGAAAAATCGATGCCCAAGTTACAGGGGCACGAATTTAGCTAGCTTCTATTTTTGCGGCCTTTTAGCGCGAAATCACATTTCTAAAGTTCTAGTTTTTACAATTTTTGAAGGAGAACACTCCCCCCCCCCCCTCCCCGTAGATGGCTATGACATTTCGCGGATGAACGAGGTGATCTTAATCTGTCAAATTATCTTAAACTATCTTTAATAAAATTGTCATGCATGCAGGCTATTCATGTTTAATGGCGCATGATACGACGTTTCATTTATCGTTAATGTTTGATCCTGTTCAGTGTTTATGTAAGTTGTGTTGTCATCATTTTTATACAACACGGTTGGCGCCTTACAAAATATGAATGAAACAAATGTGATGGACAAATATATCAGAAGATGTTCAGTTCCTCATGGCGCATCAGAAAGTATCAGTGAATTTCCTTTCCAAACGTTTGTCATCAGTCAAAGTATTGTATGTATTATGAATGCGATATCAATTACCTTTGCTGTATTATTAAACGGTGTTTCAATATCAACCATCCTCAAATGTTCCCAGTTAAAGGAAAAAGTCTGCTGCCGACTTATTCTTATCCAGTCGGTAGTTGATCTGTGTATTGCCTTTGTGACGGCACCCTGTTGAAGCTAGCGAAGTTGCAGGACAGCCAACTGCGTTGTTAATTTTTTAATTAGACTGACTGCACTCTTGCCATTATCCTTATCAGCATCTACGTTGTGTGCTTTGAGTTTAGAAAGATATTTGGCTGTTTTACATTCATGATTTGATCGTATTGGAGAAGCAAAACGATTTCTGCTCATATTTGTTTACTGCTATTGTGGCGTAATCATACTATGTTTCGGCTTCATGCTTATATATCGAGAAATTTATTACGTCCTGATCACAGGAAATATGTCCGTTTTCTTGGCATTTCACGCTTTTATGTATGCAAGAATATTTCAAGAAATCAGAACAAGATTTCGACAGGAAAACAGACCATGTGATGGTTTGAGAGAAAGCGATGCAGCTGCATGATATCGACTCAAGAAGGAGAGCAACTTTCTTTAATGACATGAAGTTAGCTAAGTCTTGTTTTCTTGTCCTTCTCACGTTTCTAGTTTGTTCTCTACCAGGTGTTGTAGTTTCAGCCGTCTCTGCTCATCTCGGGATTTTATTATTTCGTGTTTTACAATCTTCGTCAGTTGCCATTGGATTACTTAACCCCAGTCGTAATTCTATCATCTTTTTCTGGTCAAGACCTGTGCTGAAAAAAGAAGCGAAGAAATTGTTGAATAGCATCCGTCGATAAGTTGAATTTATTTATCCCATTCCTGATCGAAAGCGGCATGCATGCATGCATATATAGGAGCTGGTTTGGAGGGAAAGTGCGATAGACATGAAACATAAAAGGAGTTTGAGGTTTTCCTTATTCTAGTTAGAGATATAATGAAGAATGTTTTATATATTTTTGCAGTTCTGAATTGGGAAATGGCTATACTTTCAATTGTATTACCTTTAACTATTAAAACCAAAATTTTGAAAATCTATGGCTATAACGTGATCAGCAGAGATATTTTTCTTGAACAAACGTGTGTACAGTGCATGTACTTACTGATCTTACGGAGGTCGATTATATGCATCTTGCTGTATTTTCTGTCAGCAAACAAACAGAAACACGTCATTAATTGATATGTCGTTACTGTCAAATGTGTCGCTCAATTCGAAATAATAGTTGAATATATTATACAGTATAGTCTTAAATGAAAACTGGTTTGCCACAATTAAGTAGCGTGGGCGCGTGCACGTATGTCGGCGTGTATGCTAACGTAAATTTTATTGGGAATAACTTAAGACATGTTAAATAATTTACGTTATAAATTACAAAAAAGAAAATCTATATACTGTTGACTTTTAAGCGTAAAATATATTTCAGCCATGTTAGAAGGCATGTGAAATGTTCGTATGACGAAATTAAAGAAGTATAATTGACATAGATGATTGAAGAAAAAAACTATGTTTGTATTATTATGAATCTTTATTGAAAATATAAAAAGCAATACCTTACAGCAAACGTGTAGGTTTACAGTTGCACTTAATTATTAACAATCCATATACCTAATTACTATATTGATACTAATAATGCTGATTAATGGAACTAATGTTTCATTTATATTAATTTTTATTATTCTAAAAGAGTAGAATTAATTAATAGTTAATTTATAAACTATCATATAAAGTTGAAAAGGCAGCTATTAACGAATACTCTTTTAAAATCTTTCTGTTCGTATTCTCGGTAGTTCATATTTGTGTCCGCGATCGCGTAATTCCAATTGGCGACGAGGAGATAATAAGGGTTGCAAAGCATGGTTGGGATCTGCGGTTATTTTCTCTCATAAAACTCTATCTTTATTATTTAATGTATGAACAATAGATAATTGATCTATAAGATATCTATACTTATATAAACGTTTTAAAAATTTGTCTACTTGACTAAGGTACTTAGAGTATGACGCACATCCCCCCACCTCTATACCAAAAACTAATATTGGTAAAATGAGGTTATGAAACAGAAGATCCAACTCTTTCCTAAAAAAACTCATATAGTATTTGCTAGTCCGGGTAATGTACAGTCTGCTACAAGCTTTACTCATTATTTCATCCAATTGCAAGGTTAAGGCTGAAAAGTTACACCTAGTATGTTCAACCACTTTTGCGAGTAATCATAGGCAAAGGCTCAGGAAGTGGCCGGGATATTTTGCTGCGTGTGACCATCTCCCACTTCTTTTTACAGTTAAGTTTCATTCGATTTGTTTCCGCCCAGATCTTAATATTGTTAGTCTCCATATAAGAAGTATCACTGTCATCCGTGACCTTTATCCCTAGATTTATGTCGTCAGCAAATTTGACAACTACGTTTGAAGCTTGAACAGGACGAATATCACTGACCATAATAGAAAATAATATTGGTCCCAATACTGTACCTTGAGGGACCCCACGGTTTATAGGCAGGTATCCTGTTTTGATGCCATCAATAACGACTCGGTACCTATTGATAATCCAATTTATGATAGGGACTAATAGGGAGTTTCTTCAACTTATTGCATAAAATCTCGTGCGGTACCGTGTCAAAGGCTTTGCTGAAATCAAAAGAAAAGAGACGTACCACACTCGCATCACTATCCAACCATTCCATCCAGGTATGTTGAGCTTTTAACAGCGCCATTGTAGAGCTGTGACCCTTTTTATATGCAAACTGATCTTCATAGATTACCTTTTCCATCACCGGGGATAATTCGGTTGTATAGATTGCTCTTTCAAATAGGCGAACAATTATGTTAGTCAACGAGATGGGACGCAGTTGGTTTAGCTCAGTACAAGGGGACTCTTTGGGGATGGTTAAGAGATTTGCTAGTTTCCATTCATCAGGAACAATGCCAAGTTTGATTGATCTATTACTGTAAAAATTGTAGTCATCACAGGCGCAATGTCATATGCGCAGGTGCTCCAGAACCATTACGGCAACTCATCTGGACCTGAAGTGGTTCTTTTCTGCTTATTAAACAAGAGTTTACACACAGTTTGGACAGATAATTCAGGTACTCTTGTGCCATTGGGAATATGAAGAAGTTGCGGGGTAACATAGTCAGAATCTGTATTAATAGTTTGAAAATGCTCATTCATTATCTTCGGGTCAATAATATGGCTTAATGGTACCTCGCTATTGCCACGACCAGTCATTTTGTTGACTAATGACCACCATCTTTTGGACCCACAATTAGGGTTCTTATTTTCTTGTTTAACTGCTTTGAGTTGATTATCCCGAATGAGCTTGTTAATCCTTTCTTGTAGGCGATGACTACTCCTAGTGTCTCTCTTGTTAATAGCATTTTCCCTCAGCTTTAATAGATGCTTGTAATAGAGAGCTTAAGCAAGCGACGTTTTTGTCAACACGGACGGCAGCCGGAAGTAAGTTGCGTCGTTATAGATTGCGAATGATGGCGTCAGCCGTTCTTGTTTGAAATCATGAGCGTGAAAGTTGACTGACTGCCGTTGCTGATTTCAAACAAGAACGGCTGACGCCATCATTTGCCCTCAATAACGACGCAACTTACTTCCGGCTGCCGGAAATCATCACTGACTTTTACATTCTTTCAAATAAGACATCAGAAACATATGCATACGCTCCGATTGGGTACTTAGGAAATACAATCTTTCTGAATTTTATCGCTATGGCCTTTATTTCCACACTAACAATAATTGCGTAAACTGATTTCTTTGTATCCTTCTTTGTGGTGACGTAGCGACTAACCCTGGTCCTCCAAAAGAAATCAAATGCGTCACTCTCCAGCAATTTAAAGAGTCTCACAAAACGGCAAATCGCGGACAACCATCAGTAACTAATATCAGCTGTTTTCAGGATTTCGTCATTGAGGACGATGCTGACATGTGTGTGTGTTAACGAAACATCGGTGAAATGAGAGCTGGGAATTACCTATTTTTGACAGAAAACGGGGATTTCTTGCAATGGGACTGGGAATCATTAGACAAGAAAATGGGCAAAGACGTAATGTGAACAGGAGGTCCCTGGTTCAAAGTTCGTGAAGGCTTCCCTACGAAGTACGAGTACCGAAATATCATTTCCTCGATTTTGGAGGAAGGTTTTACTTAAGAAATATAAAACATGTTTCCGTGTTGATATACAGTTATATCAACACTAGTTGAAACTGGAAAAACGAGAAATGCTGTGGAAACACGACGCTCGAAGGGCGGAGTGTTTTCGCACAATTTCGAGTTTTTCCAATTTACACGAGTGTTGATATAACTCTATATCAACACGGGAAAATGTTTTATATTTTTTTTATAATATAGCAATGTCCAAAGCCCGAAGGATACGAAAAATTTACGTGTTTACAAGTGGCGGGAAATTTTCCGTGTTTACATTGAGTTATGTAAACACGGCTCTTAACCAATCAGCGTTCAGGATTCACAAATGCTATATGAAGAATTATATCAAGTGAGACCACATAAAGTGTAGAATGTGAACCATCATGCCGCCATGTGTCGCCATGCATTCGTGTTCCGAACATTTTTCGTTTCTCAGAGACTTCCCAGACAATTTAACAATATCTGTGTCCCGCCTTTGGGGTTGAAGCCCCCGGGTCAACCCGGTCTGAGTCCATAGTAGTTACGCCACATATAAATGAGTTGCTTCCGATCTAAGCTTATAGCTCAACAAGCCGCGATCAATTTAGAACAGAAGAAAAAAAATAGAAAAGTATTTTAAAAGAATTCAAATGGCATTCAACAAAATTAAGTAATGTGTCGTTGCTATAATCCTTTAAATTGATGTTGGCTCTTTTGTCGCGGGCATCATACATGATTTACGAGATGATCAAGACGATGATTCGAGTTCCATCGAGAAAAGATCACTCAATCTGGTGTAAGTTAATTAATTAAATTTTCTTGTTATTTTAAACTTAAACTGAAACGCAATACTTTTGTGACTTTGTAAAAACACGACGTCGCAAGGATTATTAAACAAACGTTTTGAGTCTTTAGGGCTGAGAGATCAACTTGAATTCCCAGCAGAGCGTGGAAGATTTTATCTTCAATGCCAATAGCAAAGCTGTGAGCAGGTGAGATCGTAATAACCCGGCCACAGGGCACTTGTCACGACGTTGAAATTTGGTTGGAAATACGTCGACCAACGTTATTCCTTACGTTATTTTATAAACGTTGGTTCAACATTAGCAACCAGACATCGATATAACGTCCATTTATGTTTGACTTTAAATAAAGTAGATTTCAGTTTTAATCTAGCTCAATGTTGCCTCCTCATGTAACGTCTATTCAACGTTGAAGCACACTGTTGATGATATTGACAATATCCAATTCAGCCTCATTTTCAGATAATTTCAGATGTTGCTTTAACGTTTAGCCAACGCGCAATTTTGCCAGCTGGGAAGCATATAAGTTATCATGCACACGCAGAATAAAGTGCAATTTATTAAATCACAACGTTTTTATTTTCCTAGAAGTGATTAATAAAAAGAAAGCTAAACTTTTTAAATATCATCCTAACCCATACCAAATTTAAATAACCAGTTAATCTAGTCTAAATGTAAAAAGGACTGTTCAAGAAAGCATGTTATGAGAGTCATGTATCCAATGACTGTTTGTAACACCATTTAACAATACTGTTAGCATGCCTAAAATACTCGTTCGAGCCTTAAACAAATTCCAGTTGCTTCGACGTATAAACTAAAATTGTCCACAACTTCAGATTGTTTTCCATGAAAGGGTGACCTAGTCCCTCCCCCCCTAACACTCACGTGTACTGCTCTTAAAATTTCAAAGGATATTCTTGTTCTACTACTACATATCGTTCTTTATCCTGTTTTGCAAATTTTCCTTCTAGTTGTTTGAGAAACATCTGACAATCACTTCACATTCCACCATTTCTCCCGAAAACAAGGAAAGTAAACAACCTCGAACTCGCAGTGCCGGGCGTAGGTAAAGACCCTGGCTTGCGAGGTTGGGGAGTAAATATGCCAATTTCGACATCTACCACTCTTTGCTGATATTTCCTCTTTTTTTTCGAATTTATGTTCCTTGAAAACATGAGTTGGCCGACCTTGGTTAAACTTTGAGCGTCTATTTCCACGTTCTTACAAATTTTTTCAAGTAGCGAGGTTAGCAGGTTGCAGACTCCGTCATGTCTTTGCGCCACGAAACCCCCTTTTTTTATGTTGAAGCTATCTCCACACGCACAAAAACTTGGCAAATCATGCAGAGGCAGACTATATCTCATTCGTAACGGATCTCTTAATTCTTGCTTGTTAAGAGCGCTAGCCAAGCCCTGATCTTTGAGTAATAGTGCATTTAGCCAAGAGCTCCCGCTCCCTTATCTCTTGATTGCTTTACCAAACATAACACTTCAGGGGATAAAGATGCATAAAAACTGTCGATTCTTGACTTCGCTGTCTCCATCTTGATTGTCTGCCGTATTCTCTTCAGGTCATCAATAGACTGCTCACTCGGTCCCATCTACACTTTGACATTTGATAGACTCTACGTGATGTTTATTAAATAACATTGAAGTTGCATATTGCAATGAAATTCCGCTTTAAGATAACCTAACCACCTTGTGCTGGTGTTAAAGTCACAAGCTCGAAAAGTTCATCCGAGAGGGGTTCTTCTTGACCAAAAAGTAGCGGAAGTAGTATTTCATTCAAAGCCTCTTGTACTGGATCCGTATAGTCTTCAAAAGCGTCACTGAGTCACGTTGATTGTTTCCCCTATGATAGACAAGCCCGGCTTGTGGTTCTGGGTGTTCTGGTATATATATATATATATATATATATATATATATATATATATATATATATATATATATATATATATATATATATATATATATATATATATATATATATATATATATATATATATATATATACAATATGTCCTAAGTATTTAATTTGGCAATTTTCCATTTATTCGGAAGACGACCAGTCTCTAAGGTACTATTGACTATACATGACAGACTTTAAGAAATACATTCAGAAGATATTTTAAGGATCTTTTTGCCTTGATGTTTTTTATTCTATTTGCTTTTGCTTTATTAGGATTTAATTTTCTACTGTGTTTTGTTATGTCCCACCTGTAATCTTATTGCTAAGTTTAAAAAAAGTTCCCCTGGAGGGGACCTTCCAGCTTCAATTCCTGGAGCCATATAGATATGCACCAACTGATACTTAGTATAGTAGAGGGGATAAAATGCGGAATCCGCAATTGAGGATAAAATGCGGAATCCGCAATTGAGGATAAAATGCGGAATCCACAGTTGGGGATAAACGTGGAATTTAGAAGCGTAATCCGCAAATGGGGATAAAAATTAAGAAGCTGATTAAAACCTAAATGAGCGTCTACTATTTCCTTAAAGTGTTTGGCAATATTCCACCTTCAGATCTACTCTAATCTAAGGCATTTCCATGCGATTTTCAGTGCAAAGTTTCAAAGAAACAGCATTGCGAAGCATTGCGATGAGTGGCGAAAGTTTACATCAGTTTACATCAGTTTCAATCGTAAGGCAAACTCCAGGGGTAGTTTTCACTACAGGTGCCAAAGCGTCGTGCGAAAAAGATACAGCGAAATCTTCATCGTACGTATTTTTATCCGATCTACTTCAGTATTGAGCACTCTGTAGGATTTTAAATTCTGAACTGGAAGTTAGTTTAAATTATATTTTTTTACGTGCGAAGTTGAAATCGTTTGAAATTTAATGGCTTGTCATCAATTCATATGCTTTGGGTGTTTTATATATTAGCGATATTTTTCACAAAATTAGATCAAACTGACAAAACTAAAACAGTCTAAATCAAGCTGATTTTGCTGTTTACTTATTCATAGAAACTTGTCTATGGGTCAAAGGCACCTTGTGACCATGTGACCAAAGCCAAAGGAATGACATTTAGAAATTCAATGAAAATTGCTCGAATTTTTTGTTAACATATTTAGCATTCACGAAAATGCTTGTTGGAACTAAAATTTTGATAGCTCAGTAAATATTCAGTTAAAATCTTAGTGTGATACATCAAACTTTAAGTTCTTCCCGAATAAAATGCGATTTAGTTTGCTGGAATAGCTATTCTAGTTTTTCTGTGATATAAAATCAAAGAGGAGTGCTTTTTTGGGCCACCGGGTTAATAGTATAGAATGAATTAATTTTAAAGGCAGAACACAGTTTTTTCCCAAAGAATATCAACTGCATCTGACAGTTAAATTGTTTGTATAATTTGTATAATTATTTCATTAATTCGCGTCAGGGACGTAGCCAGAACTTTCAAAGGGGGGGGGGGGGGGGAGCCCTGCAGATACTAATAATTATGATAGGTTTTGACGCGCCTATCGCGTTAAATACTAGGGAGTTTTAGCAAAGAGACGTGACGTCAATGCGACGTAAAATGCCGTGATTGCCCATCTCCAGATTTGCTCACGGCATTTCCACATCGTTTTTACCTCGCTTTGGCGTTGTCAAACGCGTTGTGTCGTCTTTGCTAAACCTCTCTATTAACGAAAGGGGGGGGGGAGCCACGGCTCCCTCGGCTCCCCCCTGGCTACGTCCCTGATTCGCGTGAAAACTGCTGCATGCTGTAGTTTTTTCTATAGCGGTTGTTCAAACGTCGGTTAGCTTGATCCTGGATTGATTAATAACGAAGAATCCGAAAGAAATTTCCCAGCAGCTTGTTTAAATGTTTGAAAATATTTGGAAATGTTGTTTAGGTCGATAGCAGTTTGGTTTCTGAAATTTTGAATGAACCTCGAATGTGTAGAAATACAGACACTTGAATAATAGATCAAACTTTAGCCCAGGTTTAGCACTATTGCAGCTTGAGCAACTTGTAACTTTAGAACAATAACCTAACTAATGTCAATATTATTAAATACACTTTTTTGAGTATTTTGTTTCGCCCATAATTTTCAATATATGTGCAAATATCTATTTACAGAGAAAAAAGTTCATTAGGGGCAGGGATCTACTAGAAGCATGTAAGGCTTAATTTAAGATCCCTAGATTATTAACTCAAATGACACTAACAGTAAATCAGTCAGTTCATAGCAATAAAAAGTTTGCAAACAAGTTAATAATAATTAACAATATGTACAATGTAAGCAAAAGTATGTTAAAGAGAATACGTACTGTATTTCAGTTGTAACGACATAGAATTTAGTATTAAGAAGAGTTTTTAATCTAAACTATTCCATATATCAATTCCTCTGTGTTTGAGAGTTTGTTTTGCATAGTTTGTTTTCAAAAATGATTTATGCAGTTTAGATGAATTTCGTGTGTTATATTCATGAACTTCCTTATTCTTTTTAAGATAATTTTTGAATAGTTCAGGTAAATTTTCTAATTGATGATATCGAAACATGAATAAAGTAGTTAAAAAATAATTTATTTGTTCAATATTTAGTATTTCTAATTGTATAAAAATCGGTTTAGTGTGTTCTGTGTAAGGTTTGAATGCTATCAACGTGATTAACTTTTTTGGACGTTCATTAATCATTGAATTCTTTAGAACTTAGATTAGAGTTGATCTGAAAGTGGAATATTGCCAACCACTTAAAAGGCATAGGCGACGCTCATTTAGGTTTTAATCGGTTCTTTATCTTCCAGAGCAAGGGAATTATCGCTCAGCTGCGTTGTTTAATGTTTACTTACACCAATTTGCCTTGACCAATAGACCACGTTGGCTATTACACTTATCCAATTAATGTGGTTTAAATTATTTACCCGTTTTTAACTGAAAGAGTTGCAACAAAAGGTTGAACAATTTAAGCCACGTTGGAAGAATGTGGTAGCTAACATAGTCTAGATAAAGACAATGTGTATCAATCAGAATCACAATCTCGTTATTCTCGTACCCAGAGCCTGTGTTCCTTTTCGCAAGAACGAGAGGCACTGGATAACGCCGATGAGATATGTGATATGATTGGTTTATGCTGTTTCCTGCTCCAGTACCCCAGAGCCTGTAAACCTCTGTCCAGAGCTTCGTGAAACAACTGTATTCTTTTCACTTCCAATATCAAAAATATTGATTTCTCTATTCAAGTCATAATTCGCTTTGCGTTCTATAAATCTATGAATATTGCTCTATCATATTGCTACAAATAAACGCCGTTTTACGAATAGGGTACTGGTACCAAAATCATAATTAGTCTGACTTTTTCATCGGCGTTATCCAGAGCCTCTCGTCCTTGCCAAAAGGAACGCAGGCTCTGGGTACGAGTTGTCAGAATCAATCACTGAGGCTGGGATCAATACCTGCATTTGCCAAGAATCGTTTTGGCTTTGGTCACTCTTAAGAATTATGTATAGGCTAGAACGCTTACATAACTTAAAACACCTTGCCAGAGCGTCATGAAAAACATAGTCTAGTGGTCAAGTAAAAATGTCAACAAACGTGGCTAAAGCTCAATTTCTGCTCTTGCCTTAAATAGTTTTCGTCTAGTGTAAGAATTATAACCCTTTCCAAAGTATCTTTTGGTCTATTTTGCAGATTGCTTTTAGAAAAATTCGTCAAAAATTGACAACTTCTTTATATCTGCTACAGAAACCTTTTTATTTTTTTGTTAACCACAAAATTTTTGGTAAATGGAGAAAATAACGGCTCTCAAAAGTCATCGAAAAATTTTTTAGGAAAAACCGTGCTCAAAATGCTACAATTTTCTTCACGGTGGGAACCATCTTTTTTTTTACGAAAAAAAAAACAAAAAAAAATTGAAAAAAATATTACGCCATACTACTTATATTAGGGATATTGAGAAGTATCATATGAGATTGCATGCTAGCGTAATCAATTTAAATTAGCAGGTTTCAAAACGTGTCAGGAATTCTGCCACCTAGGGATGGTATAAAAAAAGGGCATTACGATGGTGAAAAGGACCAAGTATTGTTATAAAAGATGGCACACAGATGGCTTCGCCCATTTGGCTTCGACAACCAACCAAATGCGGTTGCCTTTCGACAACGACATCGAATCGATTGCCTTCACCGTCTGTCTCATAACTACACCACCTCTCTATAGGGGAGGGTAGAAACGGCCCCCAGACCATAAGGGCTAAAATCCTGTATCTTCGAATCAGACCATCAAGACTATAGTATAACCGATTTACATACATATGCTCTGCTGTTGCACTAATTGTGGCTGAATCACGACCAGGTAAGCAGTATTGCGATGCGCGCGCGCATATGATCTATATACATAGGCTGCTATTATTAACGTGCTGTACAAGTTTTATCTTGAAGATCAGAATATATATGTCGCCACAATCCGTTGAGCTCATCTCCCAGTTAGAACGTATACAAAGACGTGCTTCAAAGTATATCCTTGGTCTGCCTTTTCTTTGCGAAACTAGCTACGAAAGTCGGCTGAAAAATTAAACCTTCTTCCCATAAGTTATTGGCACGAGTACTTGGTCATGATGTTCTTATTTAAAGCAAGTCGTGGTGCGATAAATCTTCCAAGCTCAGTCCTTCCAATCCTATCCCAAAGTGTTAGAACAACAAGATCTGTTCAACCATAGACAATCTATAAGGAATGGACTGGAAATGCAAGCTAAAGTTTACGCGGCATCCGTGATACGCTTTACTTTGGAACCCTGTAACTTCACTTTAAATACATTTCAGGACTTCGTATTTACATATTTTAAACAAGAACAGAAATGTGAATGGAACTATGGACTTTTAAAACTTTTCAGAGAGATAAACAAGCCGGAAAATCACCATTTAATGTTTCCGTGAACCTTTTTCAGCAACAACAATGGCAACATTTCTGTAGTCAAAAAGAACGCAAACATGCATTCAGCGTTGGGTGTTATATCCATAAAAAATTTTAAAAGTCAATAGTTCCGTAGACATTGCCGTTCTTGTTTAAAATATGTAAATAGAAAGTCCTGAAGTATATTTAAAGTGAAGTTACAGGGTTCCAAAGTATAGCATATCAGGCCGTATCACGGATGTCGCGTCAGCAACGTTGACGCTTTAGCTTGCGTTTCCAGTCCATTCTTTTGATTGTCTATGGTTCAACTAAACTCTCTCCAATTCCACACAAAAAATGCAACACAACGACTTACCAACAGTCGTATATGGTCACATCAACAAGGATCTGGAACACTTTGCCCGAGCACATAATTAATAGCTCTAATTCTATATATACTTTTAAAAGATATTTACTTCAGTACTACTTCTCCGCTCTAGAGACGAACTACAATATAGATGATCCTCGTTCGTGGAAAACAATTTGTTTAAAGTGTAATCAGACTCGTAATCTCACTAAATCTATTGCATGTTGTTTTTAGATGCTCCTTTTTAGGAAGCACTGTTAATATGTTTATATGTTTATTCATAAAGGGATCACAGTAATTGGCGAAAGCTGTTGTGAATACCCTGTCGCAATAGTTGTAAATTATTGTATTGCTAAAATTTTAGTGCATTTCGAGCTATCGTTGCATCTGTATTATTTCAAGCATATCCAACAGTCGAATTGGTTTAGTATCTGCCTAACAAAATATGGTTTCAATTCTAATCTGTTCCTTTCAGGCTGTGATAGTCATGTTGTTTAATTTATGTAATATATATTGTGGCAAAGCTTATAAAAAAAAATTGCCTGATCATTTATGCAGTCAGCGAACAACATTATTAATTATCGTCTTTATAGTGCCTCAGCAATAATGGTTGTAGTGTAACCGGTCCTTTTGGTGGCGGAAGTAATTAATATGCAAGATGACAATAACAACATGGACTACATGTACGTAATTTTTGGGAGTCCAGTTAACTTGTTTAAAACGATTTTGAGTATACTGTATGTTTCGATGGATTGGCTTGTTGTTTTCATTATGTGCATTGTGTTTCAGTTTCACTAGTTGTGCTTGCAGTGTACACTTGCATTATCTAGTATTTGTCTGTGATTGCACTTATTTGGTAAACATCTTATGCTTGTGTACAATTTCTTGAACTTCTTGTTCTTTTGAATAGTCAAATTTGAGTATTTTTCTCTGATTTAATTTTAATTGTATACATATATCATGTATAGAAACCGTGTACCAGCACTTAGTAGCACTAATGCTCAAAGTTTATTAATGCTTAGATCTGAAATCTGAATAATAGACCGACATTTTCCCTTGGGTAGAATTATCAGCTTCAATCGCCTTATTTGTTAAATCAGAATCACCAGCAATTGCATTGAAACAAAAAATATTCATATGAGACAAAGCTAATTTTTCATTAGTGATTGATGTTAAATTGATCACCAGTTAATCATAAAATTTTGGTTGCACAGGGTGCTTAAAAAAAGTAGACCCTTTGAAGTAGCTGCAAATTTGATTAACTGCAATCTGTTGCATTAATTTGACAATTCAGAATGACTTGATTTGAAGGTACTTAACAATATAATGAATACAAATATAATGAATTACAAATTCACATTTTTCATGCATTTCTACGCATATATTAATTCGACCGAATTAAAAAGCATTCCAAAGGTCTACTTTTTTGACACATCCTGTAGCAAACCATATTTGTAAAACTAAAGTTATTTGATTGATGCATTGTATACTCGACATGCATTTTTATATCGATTTTTAAAAATAACAATTAATAGCCAGTAATATCCACGCAAATTTGGTTCCAACAGTTGTGATAAATGTTAAAATATTTCAAGTATTAACCTCTGAAATGATACCGTTATCAAAATTTTATGTTATAATCATTTCATATGTTTTAATTAAAAAGTTTATATTACACAGTAATCATTTCATACACATTGGACTATTATTTCAATATTTATTGCAATCATTCTACTACGTAATTATGCTGTGCGCACCTACCTGTACGCGTAGCGTACCTTTTTTCGCAAATACATGTACGCGTAGCGTACCTATTTTTTACTTTGGTTAATAAATGTATGATGATATTGATTCATGAGAAGTTCTTTAGCTCAGTGTGTGTAGCTAGGAACAGGTGAGGATATGAGTTGTAATGATTTGTGGTCTTCAGGATTCTTGTTCTACTCGACGTCCTGAGAGTGTTATGTATCTCAGATGATCAGACAACTCCAGGTTGCTGTAAATAATTTATATAATATAACTTTTTGCTAAACACGAAATTTATACTGACTGCTGCTGTATGCGAAAACTTGCTCGGAATACGTCGGTATTCTTCGGTTTCCGACGCTGCTCGAACATTTTCCCGACATTTTCTTAAATTTTCGAATGCAGAACGCTGGGTTCCTGACTAAAGTTCAACTCGAATTTTCATCAATCCTAGATTTGTTTTAAGGTAATATGCTTTATTTTTTCTTAGTAGTTGTACTGAAGTACTTAGCGTGCTCATAGAAATAGATTTTTGTAAAATCGATCGGGAGGGAGTAAGTTACAATATTTGAGTAAAAGAAGTTTGTACTATCCATGCTTGCAAAAATGAATGATCGCTTTTCAAAATCTAAAAGGCTACAGTTTTTGGTTGATATTTATTGTTGACTGATAATAATGCCGTGAAATGCGCTGCAAATACACAGTCGGATCTTATTTGCCAAGATTCTTGATAAGTAGCCTCAGACACTCTGCCTCAGACAGTTCTATAAATTTGGATCTTCAAAAATGACCTTCAAATTTTATTTATATGTGGTTTAATTCTAAGTTCCTTGTACATTTGCATGGTAAATATCAAGTTAAGATATAATTTTTTGAAACACCACATAAATTTATTATTGCAAAGCATTCGATCCGTAAGCTTGTAAGCTTTGAATACAGTTATGAGATGTTTCCACAAGATTATGTTTTTGTGTAATCACATTATTGGGAATGGGCCATAGGTATAGTAGGCCCTAGATAGCCAACGAATACCCTGCGCAGGTGTCACATGTATGATGAATCCAAGATGGCGTTGTCAACCGGCAAAAAACTAGGGAGTTCTATTATGAAAAGCAGGTTTTTGGGCAATTTTGACGGTTTAACTGCTGAGAATGCCGTTCAACTAGACTTTTTTCTTACAAACTTATCGTTCGATAAAGATTTCAAGGAGGGGATGTTTTGACCAGTCTGATATGTTTGCTGCATTATTGGACTTTGAGCACTTCGAATTGTGATCAATCGCATATATTTTGGAAATGGTGTTTATTATGGATGTTTTAGATCTGGAAAGCGGGTGCCAAATTTTTTAAAAAACATTGTGTTTTAAGTTATTCATAGTCATCAGCTATGTATGCGGGCTAGTATAAATGTGTTTTTATGGCGTATGTTTGTCATAATTACTGGAGTACAGACCACAGTATTAAAAGTGTAAAATTGCTGATTGTGTAAAATCTGCTGACAAAGTAATGGAATTACAAAATGATGTAAAGAATTCTCCAAAATTTGTTTGTAGATCAACTAAATGCCCCAACTCTTGGTGATTGACAAATTATAAAAAGTTAAGATATCATTTTTCTTTTTTTGATCTCGATGGATAATTAATCTCTAAACATGGTTTAAGAAACATTGTAAACATTCAATTTTTTATATTTTCCTAGACATTTGTTGCAAGTTTTAAGAATGCTTCATTTGAATTTCCAACTGACATCCTCGTGATCACCAAAAGTAACCATTGTCTGGAATGGAAAGTATGGAGAAAGGTCTCTTGTACTCAAATTCATTTTCAATGTTTGTTAAAAGTTTGAAACATTCATTTAAAAATCGCAAAGATGGTTATACAAGCTCCAGTGCTTTTAAAATCAATTTCTTATTAGAAGAAATTTGAATCATCCTCAAATTATATGCTGCTTTAAACTTGTCCATTGCTTAACCTGTATAATGGAATAATCCTCCTTTCTTGTTTTGGCAAGTCTAACAACATGAATGGCAGTTATGTGTTAGTGGATCAATTCGTTGAGAACCCAAAGTTCATGAATTCTAGTCTTAGTCTAGCTAATGCATTTGCCACAAAAAAACAAATTGACTATACATGGCTGCTTGTTAGTGATATTTTTACAATTGTAAACACCTTGTTAGTATCTATTCTGGGACTTTAATTAACTTGAATTCCCATTACCTGTTAATAGAAAACCTCAGGTGTTGCAAAATTTTGAAAAATGGTTCTCACTTATGCTCATATTTAACAGGCAAATTTATATTGATATTATATAATATTTGAATTAACTAATAAAACACAACAACAAAACTAGTATGTGATCAGAAATCAAAACACAAAAAGTATTTGATTAACCAGAAGATTTAAGTTATCCAACACAAATTTTTAGTTGCCCATTGATGTCAGGCAGATGATTTTGCAAGCACTTGCTGCCTTAAAAACTAAACTATTTTAGTCTATTTTAGTTTAGTTTTAGTCTTAATGTGTTTTCCCTCTGTTAGCCTCCGATGTTACATACAGCAGCTTTAAACATTGGACCATTCCCCTTTTAGACAAACATCTATATTCATTAGCACAGCTGGAAAGAGCAATCTAAATTTAGTAAAATGGTGAAGTTTGGTTGCAAAAAATTGTAGAATGTGGAAAATATAGCCCAGTGAAGTTTGCAAATTTTATATACTATTGTATTGAGTGGAAAAGTGTAATCACATTTTGAGTTCTGAGTACACCTTTCTGTACATAATACATGAGTGTACTGAATTTCAAGATGTCAGAGGACTATATTTTCCACATTTTACAATATTTTGCAACCAACTTCACAATTTTGCTGAATTTATGATGCTCTTTGCAGCTGTGCTAATGAATATTCCTAATTCAAATGTTTGTCCACAAGGGGAATTGTCCTTATTATGCATTTTAATCTTTAATTGTTTAGTCTTTGTGATTTTCAATAGTAATGATTCAACTTTAGAACAAACAATTATGGTCAAATAATCCAGCAACATAATTCTTAAGCTTTGCTGTCTTGCAAAGTGGAACTGGTTTAATTGCAAATGAACTGAAGCAAAGCAACTTTTGTTAAAATATTATATAAACAGTACCCCAACTACAACAGATAACAAGATTATTCACAATGAAACTGCAAGAAAAACCCTTAAAAATTTGTAAATTGTCGAGTTAGTATATGTTGCATAACGCGCATGTAGCATTTCTGAAAATTATGCTCAATAAAAGTTTTAGAAATAAACAATCAAAAAAGTAGTTTGTTCAAAATTTTGATGACAGCTGTGCTGAAACTGAAGTTTGTAACAGAATCTCAGCAAAGTTTGTTCTTGCTGTGGCATGCAAAAATGTTTTTACAAAACTTTTAAGTTTGAATCAAATTTGTGGCATTTCAGTTGTTTACTCATTTAAACCACTCAGGTAATTCTCTTTAGATTTTATCCATATTTTAGGCTTGAAAAATAAGTTGTCACTGAATCTGAAATGAAACAATGTTGTTTTGCCTATTTTTCATTCTTTTTTGGCTTGTTCATTCTTGTTTGGCAATTGAAATTAATTTTGTGAAGTTTGTGTTTTTCATGCCCTTGGCTTCAGTTCAAATGTATATTCAAGTAGTTCCACTTTGTGATTGTAATAATAATATAAGAAAACAGGTTTATATGGCGTTTGAACAAGGTCTTTTTAATTCAACAAGTAAGTAAAGATAAGTTCATACTTCAAAGAGATCAGCTTTTTAACCTGACAAGAGCATTTAATTTAGTTTTTTTGGAAATTTCTGCTTTACACACAAATGCTTTATTTAAACTGTGTTGTTACTAAATTTCTTGATGTTGGCTCTAGTTTGTAAAACTTAGAAAATTGAAAGGAAATTCTAAGAATTGAGTTAGAATTGATAGTTTTGGTGTTGCATACTGCATAGTATATTAATCAATTGAGTAAATTCGCCTACCTTTGCCTACCTTTGCCTACCTTTGCCTAAACTTTTTCAAGTTGAAATGTCGTAGTTGTTGACAGTCAGAATTTTGAAATTAAAATTGTAGAACTATCCTTTCTGCTGAAACGGTTCCTTATGTTAAAGGTGTAAAAGAAAATTTTTCTAAGCGAAACAAGTATGTTGAAATTGTGTTGGAAAATACATATACTTTGATTTATAAGTTTTTATAATGTAAAGAAAATATCAAAAAAGACATAAAGAAACATTCAAGACATTACATCTTGTCAGGTTAAAAAAGTAACGCAGATATATGGCTTATAAGATGGAAATGAGTTGTTTTCAAAACCCTTTGGAACTATAGACAAAAACTGGGATCCTTTATGTAGGATTTTCAGTATACACTTTTTCGATAAGTTTTCTAAAGTACCCCAAAGAATACATTGGCAAAATGTTGAGGCAATTTAGAGGTTATTCAGGCCATTTTTAACTTAGCTCAAAAGACTTATATATGTATATGTGTATTCTTGTATTGCAACTAGTCCATTGCTTTCAATACTTGAATTAAAACTACCATCAATTTTATGAAAAAAGACCAAAACGAGTAGCATTTTTATTTAGTTCTTTAAATCTTTGAGCCATATATTTCTTAGTATTATTATGAAACAACTTGGTGTTACGTTTTGCATTTCTCTGTCAAACTCGCAAAATGACCATTACTAGTTGTTTTGTAAGTAATTTATCTTGGAGTATAAACATTTATCTTGAAAGGCCAATTTCCATTTGAAAAGGCAATGCTAATTGTTCTTTTTTTGCCATGTTCTGTTTTCTTCTATTGTTATTTAAATATGTACCAGTTTGCAGTAGTTAGTCTTTTTATTGTTATTCAAATTGTAAGCTATACAAATTATTTTCAATAAATTGTTTACAAAATTTACATGTGACTCCTTTTAATTAAAAATTCAATTCCCATGGGAATTGAGAAATTAAATAAAAAAAATCCTCTCTACCCCGGCCAGCTCTCCAAGTGCTACTTCCACCTAAGTAGAAGTACTTATACATATAGTACAAGTACCTCTACCTTTTTATGGTGGAAGTAGCACTCAGAGAGCTAGCCGGGGTAGCGAGGCAAAGAGAAGACCAATCTTGCAAATGCTTATACAAATTGCCAAGTTGATCTTCCCTAGAGAGCAGCCGCGCATATCTAGCAAATTAAAACAATTAACCGTTAGTGACTTCAAAATACTTAGCATGCAAATTGGATTCCCAAAGCCAAAATGACAAGTGCCCCCCTCTGATCCTACCAACTGCCTACCTGCCTCAGTTCTAAGCTGTCTTCCTCGGTCCTAAGCTCCTGCATTCCATTTGTTACCTTCACTTTCCTCACCATCGCACAGTCACTCACAGCTGATAAACCCACATGCACCACCTCCACCCCGACTACCACCCGAATACGAAAATTAAAGGAATTAAAATTTTAGTAAAGTATGCCTGCTTATTTTGGTCTAATTTGATGTTTTAGGCTAAAACGTCGAACATAAAAATACCAAAGCTCGAATATAGAAACAGGTGAGCTGACTTTGTACTAAAATTACCTTGCAAAGTATACAAAACTTGACCCGAATTTTTGTGCCTAATATCTTACCACTGCACACAATACTAGTTTGAATAATAATACTAGACTAATTTAGTTGATGTTGAGAACTTACTCCAAACTGTTTGTGAGAAGTGATGGTAGATTTTCGTTTTCAAGCATACTTTCAAAAATTTTAAATTCCTTTAACAAGCCTAACCCCATGCAACTTACACTCGGCTCACACCCGCGCAGTCCATACATTTAGCTAATAAATTACGTTATAAACAAAAAAGCAAAATAAAAAGATAAATTACGTTATCTCTAGCTACTTAAACCCACTTAGACTGAGTGTTTGATTGAGTTTTCAAACGTAAAACCTTAGCTGAAAGGGCATGGGCTTTTCGTTACGTGAAACTGATCCGAAGTAAATATAAATCTGATACCAAAGTCTAAGGCTGGGTCAAATAAGCATGAGGATGCAAATAGTTTAAATCTTTTTTCCTTGAAGGCTAGCTTAGACATTTAAATCCTGCACCGTAGTTACCATGCAATTTAATCTCTCTATAGCTGGTACAGTTACTATATATAGTTCAAATTAATCACCGGAACATTTTGAAGCTTTACCGCTATTCTCATGCTTATTTAACCGAAACGCCTTCATTTGCATGGTACGTCGCAGCTGCTCTCAAACCACTTCCGTAATTTGCTCTTGTGCACACAAACAATGGATTTATTGTTCCATTGTTTATGCTTGCCAAAACAAACTCCAAGGAACCAAGATATTATATTTACAATCAAAGAGGATTCTTATTATACAGTCACGTTTCTACCATGAATCGATATATCACCATGAAAACAAATCTTGCTCTAATCCCTTGGGAATTAAAAATAGGCAAAAAATAATAAATTCTACTGTTTTAATGTACGCATGAATCAAATTAACTAAAAAATACAGAAACAGTATATTCCCCTGGAAATCAGAAGTTGAGTCTTGTTACCTCTTTTTTTAAATTATATGTTAATGATGGTAATCGAATTCAATAATAATAAACCAACCCAATCCAACTTAAACCAACATAGTATTATTTCTTGAAAGTTGAAACAGATTTTTGTGTTAAATCTTACATATCAAGTGACATGCGTTATTTCGTTTTGCTGTTAGAAATAACCACAATCCAAATACTATTTTTTACAGTTTTGAACTAGAAATTTGAAACAAAATAAAAGTGTCGTTACTTCAAGACTTCGAATATTTCGTGCGATGTATTGTTTTCAATCTTAAATTTCTTGCTTTTTTTACAACGAAAAACAATGATTTTGTTCGACGAAAAACAATAAAATTTACTTGAATCCTCTTTGATCTCTAAATAATTAGTATCTTGTTTCCAGTAACTTGTAAATTACCACTACTTTGTATAACAATGTCGCGTCTTCTCTGTCTTGCGGATTGTTGTCGATTTGTTTGTCCATCTCATCCAGCATCGTTTATTCTGGTCTTTTTCTCTTGCGTTTTTTCACTCCCCATCACTTTTCGAAATTAAAGAATCGTATCCGTTAGTTTATTTACAATTAAATTGTAAACCACTTTATTGCAAAAAAAAAGGAACGCGAAGTTCTAAATGTGAATGATTTTTGCACCAAACGAGATGTAACAAAATTTCACGGTAACAATTTTCTGAAGTATTCATGTTAACTTTTCGCTAGATTCAATAATTTCCATGCAAATAAAGTTCACTTACAGACCGTGATTTCTCCTTTATGATGAAGGATAGTGTGATATTTTACGTGACAAAAAAGAGTTCGTGACTAGTTAATAGGCAACTTTTGAGAAATCTACTTATTGTTGTTTAATGGTAGTTTTACTTGGTTAGCTCTGGTTGTGACGTCACCAAAATCAACGTTAATTAATGAGTTCATTGATGGCGGGTAGCTTAATTTATTCACAAAATATTTTAGGAAACAAGCGACAAGCGAGAGATATAATTTTTAAAGGGATATGGCAATATATTTCTTAGAGCAATTGGAATATCCTGTGTTAATTTTTTGCTACTATGCTTACTTTTAACAAATCGGAGTTGACTTGATATTAAAGAACTCGCACTTGTAATACAATGTAATGAAGGAAAATTCCTTTTCTTGAAAAAAATGAATTAAACTTTTAGCAAATACAATTTTTTGAAGGAATTTTCTAATAGCTAAATATAAAGAGTACGAGAATTTTATCATACGCTTTGTTCAAACTCAAGTTTTTAGGCTAACTTCTATGAGATTCACAGTACTGTATGTAATAATATATTATGTTGTTGGTTGCATATTCTGTACTGTTTCAATAGCATTTACTTAACTTGGCGTTATACCAGCAAGTCACTTGTATATCGTAACTTGAACAATGCTTCCAAGACAAGTAAAGCGCATAGGCGAGGTAAAAAGAGGCGTTATTTATGAGCGGTATATGGAGAACGGTCCCATCTGGGGCATTATTGCGAACGATATCGTGAGGCATGAGAGATTTCGTGACATTCTTGCCAATGTCCAAGAGCTCTCTATGCTAATGTTGGAAACTGACGTGCAGCTAGGCGAAGGCTTTGCGATTTTATTGCAAGAGAACAAAGAAAGTAAGTATATAGGAAATGCATTGTTGTGTCCCTAGCTTGTGATTTACGGTATAAATTAAAAATGATATGTCAGGCTAGTTTATCGTAGTAATTTATACCCGGGAGTACTAAGCTAATCACAAAGAATTATAACACTACAATACCTCAACTAAAGAACGAATATGGTAATTGCAATGTCCTAAGCCAATAGAAATTGTTCAATGGTACGAATGTGACCGGTAAAGTCCTTCAGGTAATGAGGCTATTCGTTGGTTCTCGTGCTTCGGTGCAGGTTAACTCATTAAATTATTTGAGAATGAGACAAACATAGTGGTGACTACTGACTTCTCGACGAGAACCTTCGCTTAAAACGTCGAATTCTGTTTATATTATTTTAGATAATCAAATAACCGAGCATTCTGTGTGCCTTTGATTCCACTACTGACGCTGGAAACATTAGTTCGAGACTTTTTTGCCTATTGCCATATCCCTTTAATGGAAAACTTGCGATAGGTTTACGAAGCAAAGGACTGAAAGCAGGAAAATGTAATCACTTACCTTCACTCTATCCTTGGATCGTCGTGGCTTCGATTGGTCTAGTTTCATCATATGCTGTTCATGGTTTCATCTGGTTGGCATGCTCTCTTCAAAGAATATCATGCCGGTCCAGTTGGTTAACAAGCTCTCTCATATCGAGTCAACCATCATGAAATAAGAAGAAAATTCGTAAAGTTACAAAGCAATATTTTAGCATGTTGAAAACAAAACTGCGGAAATATGATTGTAAATCACTTTCACAAACCGTACATTGCGATGGTATTTTCATCTTGACATTTTCTGATGAACACGGCTAGTGATTCACGTCTTGGATCAATATTAGTTCTTCCCATCTTGTTTAATGATTGACTAGCGTATTCGCTCTTTCACGTGACGTCCTTTGATGAAATAGATAATTACAATGTTTAAAAAACTCGTTTCAGGATAAGCAAAGAAAACTACGTTAACAAGCATTGAGGAGGATTAAGTAATTATATAATGGGGGTGGCATATCACAGAGGATAGTCGACTAATGTATACAACACCTCGAGGTACGGGGACAAAACCTAGCCATAACCTAGAAATTGGAATTAATTATTTGGCGTCATTTTCTCTTACTTGCGGATTTCATTTTTTGTTTTTTTCAAGCAAAATATGGATGAAAATTTTGAAATAAAAAAAAAAGGACATATGTAAAAAAGATTGAAAAAGGTATTTGACAGCGGACGTTAGGAGACGAACGCCCAGGAATACCTGCAGTTTGGATTACATTTTTTTATACCTTAGGAAATTAATAAAATATCAAATGGTTTTCCGTTTAGAATAACGACATCCAAGCGCACGGGCAATCCCAATCCCAAATACATGAATAACGCTTTCCTGGCAGAAAACTATTTCGTGATTGTTTTATAAAGAAATTACAGTGAAACACAATACAAAGCGATAGAATTTAAATTTCTTGTCCAGGATTGTTTGATCCTACGCAGTAATCACCAAGTGGCGCAATTGTCAAAGCAAGCGCATGCCGCCTCTGATATGGTGAGGTCAATCCCCACTTCAGATTCGTGGCACTTATGCGAGGAGTTAGTCAACGCTTTGTCAACAGTCGTAGGTTTACTCAGCTACGGTACACCGGTTAGGAAATGTTGAGAGGGTGGTTAGAATTGTAAAATATCGGTAAACAACGAAACTCAGGTAACTACCCAAGGCTGTTATAGCTAGATGACGATGAGGTGACGTTAAAGTAAATAAATAAAACAGTGTTTCACTGTTAGTAATAGTGTTTCACTGTAGTTATCATATAAATATCATTGTCAAACTGAATGGATGATTCCAGTAACCACGAAGGAGGAAGGAAGTAAAGGATGGAACTGAAATGAAGGCAGGAGGAATTAAAGCTACTTGTTAACAATATTCGCACTTAACGAGTTCTCACTTGACCCTATAAACTCAGAAGAACCTAAATCTGAATTTCCTGTTTCTTGTATAGATTGCAGTGTATCAGTGGACAGAAGAGGTTTTAAAGAAAAATAACAATGAAAGACGAAGAAAAGTAAGTTACAATAAAGTTTTTAAAAAAATAATCAAGAAACTATCGATACAACGCTCGATACATCATAATAATCATCATCATAAATGCTCTAATAATCCCCGTACAGTGGATGTGGTCTTGCTGGGCAGGAAGGTTTGAAACGAGAGCACGATTAACACATTACTTGTGTTGCCAAAATAATTTTGATCGTACATGAAAAAATAGTTGAGCGAAAAGAAGTTTAACGGATAGGGGCTAGAATAGAGAATTTACAATGACAGTAATTGTATTCTAATATTTGGTTTTCTTACCACTAAATCCTCTTGAACGTCATTGTATTTGGTGTGATTTCAGACCTCTTGCATCGAATTTGTCTTGTGGTAGTCTCGCAATACCTCTGGAATATCTAAAATATAAAACAAAATATGCCGGTTAGGAATAAAAACCTCAAACAAAATTGACGCATGAAAATTTTAGCCTGAATAAGTTCTGGGGGTAAATGACCCAGAATAAAGATGAAAATTATTTTACCTTGAAAAGGTCCTGTTTCAATCAAGTCATCGTTGTTCCATTTCGAATAATTCCCCGACGGCTTAGCTAGAGAGAGAGAGAGAAGTAGAAGCTCAGTCTTATATACCAGTACATTTGACTGAAATTTTTAAAATAAAATTTCGACCTGGTGAGCAAAGCGAATTTTCGCCAAGCAAGAGAACATTTAACAACTAATACATACGCAGATTAGTTACACGATACTTACATGTGTAATAAAAATTCAATATTGTTGATGTCCAACTACACTGAAGCAATTTTCGTTGTATCTTTAGTTCGGAGAAGAAGACTGACGCCATTTTGGTTTGAATTTTCTCGACGACGGAGTATGTTCGTTCTCAATTTTTTCCCCATTTCTTCGACATTTTAGCTCAAGTTTGCCCAAGATGTCTTCTTTGTGTCTTCGCTGCCATTTATGTGGAATCCTGCGCCATTTCTGTGGAATTTGAAGGCTTTTGGTGTCTAAATATTTGGTGCAAGAGGAGAGATTTTCAACGAAGCTTCATGTTGGAGGAGCTAGCAGCAAATGACGTCAGGTGACATTGTATGCCAGAAAATACCCGTATGTATTTTTTATCATCTATGTAAGAAGGTGAAAATAAGTTTTTATTGCCCGAATGAGGTGTTTTTTGCCATTATTTCTAACTCAGGTCTTTCTTCTACTTCTTTACTTTTAGTTTACTTAGTTAATTCGCCCAAGGGATGCCTGTAAGGGACGTTTTTGCAAAAATTTTTTTGTATGCTGATGAGCAAGGAATGACCCGTTCGTGATTTCATTAGCAAACATCTTACCCTCCGTGGCCGAGAGGTAAAGGTAATTGCCTTCCGAATTGCACGCATCGTTTGAACTTTGATTTTGGGCGGATCGGGAACCGTTCAAGCTCAACTGAGGTTGGACTTTATCGGTCCTCGATCCACCCAAAACTGAAATGAAAGCTGGGCGTGGAGTGCAGGAAAACACTAGGCAGTACCGCGAGGCCAAGGAGGCAAACGTTATTCGCCTAGTGTTTTTAACTAATATTTAAGCAAATTTGTTTCTCTTGAATGTTGGGGACAGACCTGTTGGGTTGGTGTATTGAAGACTGCTCGCCGTTATTTCCCTTCGTTCGAGATGACAAGTTGTCTTCGATGAGAAACAACGACAAGAAGACTTCAAGGCACCACTAAGCCACCACACTGTAAAACTACAGTGTAGTGGTTTAGCTGACGAAACCACTACACTGTGCCAAATATATATGGCGGACGTTTTCCCAAAGCTTACGGTGCAAGCATGGATGTCAAAGTTGCGCAAACACTTTAAAGCCTTAAAACAAGCGTTTTCTTTCGGAAATGAGTCAAAGACGAAAACGCTAACTAAATCAAAGCTTTCTGGTCATGTTTTAAGTTGTTTAGCTATGTTTAACGATATTTTATGGCGAAGTCTTTGCAAGAAGGACAGTCGGAAAAAAGCGCAAAATTAACAACTGTTGACTCCGTGGGCCGTTTCCTTCTTGATCGAGCTTGATATGCCATTACGTTCAGTGTCCTTGATATAGGAGTCATTTATAAATGGCCTTGGGTTTAATTCCCAAACACTGAATGGCAGCCTTTAGCTCTTTCAACTAATGAGATAACATTGCAACAAGATGGCACTGCGTTATCACTTTGCGCTGTGTCACGCCAGTAACCATCTTCTTAACAAGCCAAACAACGACAGAGAAACACAATGTTCATACTTTATACAAACTGAATCGCATAGGTAACTTAGAAGAGCTAACAGAGTAATTACAACACGGATGGCACTGCTTTATCACTGCCTAATCGACACTATGTCCCGCCTGTAACCAATTTGACAAACACAGTGTATGCTGTAAAGCTTCTAAGACAACTGCGAGGCACTTCGTTTACTTGTGATGTATAAAGTGCACGGTTATATGCAAACAGTAAACGTCACGCTTTCTCGTTGACACAAACTGAATCGGGGAGTTCTGAGTCAAGGCTTATAAAATATACAATAATGTGTTTGTCTGTCGTTCAGGCTAAGTTTTCGATAATCCAGTTCCATCTAGTTGCCATGTTATCTCGTTCAGTTGAAAGAACTAAAGACTGCCATTCAGTGTTTGGGAATTAAACCCAAGGCCATATATAAATGACTCCTACATCAAGGACACTGAACGTGATGGCTATCAAGCTCAATCAAGAAGTCAAAAAGACAACAGTTATTAATCTTGCAAACTTCTACTTTCCTTGAATGTTAAACATACTGTAGCTAAACAATTCGAAACATGATTACACACGGCTTTGATTTAGCAAGCGTTGCCATCTTTGACTCTTTCCTGAATATAATCCCGAATCTCAGAATCTGGAGAGCAACTAGGTTGTTTTTTTGGTAAAAGATTATGATGAATTTTAGGGTTTTAAAATTTTAGTGAAGTGTTGAAACCATACGACGACAATCAGTCGTCAAAAAAAGGGGGGGGGGGGGGCGTTTCGAGAGGAAATATGACCGCACCCACCGAAACTCAATGTTTCTCATGAGGGAAGGCTCAACGTTCACCACTTTTAAAACATTTTTTTATGTATATGGGAGCGAGATGTTTTCCCAACTAAGAGGCAGTAATAGTACCAAAGATACCTTACTGTATAACTCAGGGTGTCAGAAATCTTCAGCATTGTACAATCCATGGCATAACCTTTAGGGCGCTAGTGAACGGAGCAGTAGACCGCGTTGAGCCCATTTTTCTTCTTGGCAGGCGAAGAGGCTCTTAGCAAGCGTCCTGGTTTTTACTCCCAAAGCAATCACGTGCGATATGCACGCACTAATCGCATGTCCCACACCTATTCCTCCCGTCTTCGATTGCAAACTTCAATTTGTGATTTGGAACCCAAACTGAGCAATCGATTCAAATTTATTTTTTAGCGACACCTCACTATATTTTTTGCAGCCAAACTAAACATTGTAATAACATTATTTGAAAGAATGGCAAAGGTTTGGTCAAGAAGAGGAAACTCTTTCCTCATTGTAGCAGCAGTATCGCTTGCTAACAATACTAGTAGCATCTTGGTTGCATCATCGATACGCGCCGAGGCTGCATTATTGCGCCAGATTTCAACATTTGCCTACAGTGACTGATTCAATATTCCACAATTTGATTTTCCAAGTTTAAATTGATATTTATTTCCAACAAAGTTGCTATCCCCCAATGGTTTCAGCATCTATTCGTGTTGCTGTGCAATTAGTAAAAAAAAACTTTACCGTATAATATGGATACATCTAGTGCACAATGCGATTGTCTGTCGGCAAGAGTTATTTATTATTATATAATAATACGTGTTCATTCTGCATATTCATTGGTCGCGAGCTGTGTGTTATTAAAGTACACACGCACGGATGACGTCAACTGATGGCGTGATCTAATTTAGCTAATTCATTTCGCGGGTCTTCGCATGATTTTTGTCAACTTTATTATAATATAAAACAAATAGATTTCATTTTTTTGTGCGTCTGTACTGTAATAGATCACAGATGACGCCATAGCGTGTGAAGAACAAAAAGTCACGCACTCGACTGCGTCTCGTGCGTACTTTTTTGTTCTTCACACGCTATGACGTCATCTGTGATCTATTACAGTACAGACGCACGCAAAAATGAAATCTATTTGTTAAATAACAATTTCTAATTCGGCTAAAACGACACAGAAAAAAAAGTAATGTGAAGCAAGACTGCGAGTGTCATAAATATAGTAGTCACACATGGTTCCCAAAGTTCAGCTATTAAAGGTGAAAAACTCATCTGTTTCTGATTTATTGTTTAGAAAACCGATTTCCTTGGTTGTCTTTGATTGTTTGAACCAACCACTCACAAAGCATGTTAGCACAGGTTGGAGCATGGCGAGCCAGTTTTGAGTTTTGAACACTCAAGTCACGGAATATTCAGTCAGTCACTGTTAAAATGTTCTAAGCTGCAGATTGCTTTACTCTCTGCGAGGCGTTGGTATCGCCGTTAGTCTGAACACGAGTTACATTCTCTGTCAATCCCGTCTGTGTCACCCTAAAAAATCGAGACGAGCTACGATCTTAGGGAATTCAAGATAATTCTGAGAAATTGACTGTGTTAAGATAACGACTTCTTAGTAAGGCACGCTCTATTGGGAGTCTCATGCATGCAAAGTCTTACGAATTAATGAGTGTTTAACATGACAAAAACGCGAAAGTTGCAAAAAGTATGTTTTGACATCTTGCAACAGATTTGTAACCAACAAGCCGATATCGATCAGGATGCGTTCGTATGGCTTATGACAGGTTGTTGATGACAAGTCTGTTGCAAGTTGTCAACAGGCTTGTTGCAAGTTTATTGTCAAAATTTGTTATCCACAGGCTTGGCGCAAGTTGTTTTAAAATTTGTAACAAGTCTGCAAATGACGAGTTGAAACAAGCCTGATTTTAACGGACTTGTTGCCACTTGATGAAACTGACAAGTTTGTTGCAACTTGTTGAAAATTTTAACAAGCTGGTTAACAACTTGCAACAAGTCTGTGGCATTTTTGTCTGGGTGATCCGACTCAGTTCAGCTCAAAATAATTCCTGGCCTCTCAAATACTCGCACTTTTTCCATCTCTTCCATGCCAGAGTCTTGAGAAACATGAAGGTATGGATTGTCCGATCCTGGTCGGAATTTATATCTTAACAAATAATTGTAACATGTAGCTTATCAAAGTATATACGAACAAGGTATTATCTAATATTAAGCTTCGTCACAAGGGCAGGACAACCACCTCAACAGCGCAAGCCAATTATTGCGCATGGGCCCGTATTACCTAACATACCCCGCCAGCTTTCCCTGAAACCGGAGTGCTCGGAAAAATTAGGATCAACAAAAATTAAATACTTGATCATCCACATTTGACCCGCCGTCATGGATCAAACACGTCTGCGCGTGTGGTATATCAGAACTGTAAAGTCTAAATCTTTTTGCATTGTCACAACAAACTCAAGTTAGCCTAATTAGTTGTTTCAGTATACGCTCAACTTAGTTATAAAGTGCTCAATGGATTTCCAGAGCATAATCAACAAATAAGACACAAAGACTTAGCAAGTTTTGTAAGGCATATTCATTACTAATTTAGTTTCGTACTGAAGAGTGCTATACTAAGTGTAGTACGAAACTAAATAGTAATGAATATGCGTTACACAACTTGCTAAGTCTTTGTGTCTTATTTGTGTCTTATATATATATTATATATATATATATATATATATATATATATATATATATATATATATATATATATATATATATATATATATATATATATATATATATATATATATATATATATATATATATATATGTAATATTCTAAACACGCGCAGGAGTGCTTTATCAGATATACAACGCGAGGCGAAGCCGAGCGTTGTATATCTGATAAAGCGCGAGTTGCGAGTGTTTTAAATGACTTCTAAATCGATTCCTTTTATACTCATCTTGTCTGTTTGTATATAAAAGAATTTTCGATATAGATGTTGTATAAGCCGAGAAAATCGAAGTAAAAAATGTGTGAAAATCGACATGTGTTTTATCTCATATATAGACTCTAGTCACGGCTATGATTTCCTTTGTGTTTTTTCATGAATTATTAATGAGGTTTAGAAATATATATATATATATATATATATATATATATATATATATATATATATATATATATATATATATATATATATATATAATATATATATATATATATATATATATATATATATATAATATAATATAATATAATATATATATATATATATATATATAATATAATATAATATAATATATATATATATATATATATATATATATATATATATATATATTATATATATATATATATATATATATATATATATATATATATATATATATATATATATATATATATATATATATATATATATATATATATATATATATATATATATATCAATGGTGCTCAATGGAAATCCAGAGCATAATATAATAAAAATAAACAGGGAGTCAACAGTTGCGAATAAACATTTTTGTTACCAGTTAGTTTCGTGCCACCCGTTAATACCGTGTGGACACTAATGACTAAGATTTATTTACATGAAGGATTATACAGTGTAAGGGTTTAAATTACGGTTCGTTGTGTTTATTAGTTATTTACAATTTTTGAAAAAGTAAGCGTTTTTTGCGGTGTAATCTAATCTGTACACACATGAGTTACGTGCTTGTCATAGGGGCAAAGTGCATTAGATAAAGCTCATTAATAGTAGGTTAAAAGGTCATAGCATGTACAGAGTAAGTTTTTAAGGCTGGCCATAGAGGGTGTACAAATTATAAAGTATTTTTCCCATAAACATAAGTTGCAGCGATTGGAGATGTTGTTGTAGGATTTAGCTTGTTTTAGTACTTTCCATTTGATGTTGAAGTCAAGGTTATTATCTTTAAGCTACCATATATAGTTGCTTAGTTCAGTGGAGTGTTTCTTTCTGCGGTACTTGAAGGAGTTTTTGTGGTTAGTGAATCTGGTTTTGAAGGTGTTGGAGGTGAGGCCGACGTAGGTCTCGTCAGGTTTGTTTTCATTAGTGCAGGTTAGTGTGGCTTGGTATACAACCGATTTTTTGAGACATTGGCCGAAGAGTGGGCATTCGTCGGGTTTTCTGCAGTTGCATTCGTCATTTTTTGGTTTATCAGATTTCAAAAGGATAGACTTGTTATGGCCGTCAATGGTCTGTTTGATGTTGGGCATGCAGGCGTAACAGATTTTCACGGTATTTCGGTTGAATATTTTGTGTAGCACATGATTCTCATGAAATTCCTCGTCCAAAATTTTGAGGAAAGTTTTACCGATGTTAGTAGCGACATTCTTGCTATATGGTGGGTTGTACCAGGTTATACTTCGTTGCCGTTTCTGCTTTTGGCTGGTGTTACTTGGTGATATTGAGGGCTGAAATTTGAGTTTGTAGTTGTACCCGCTGTGCTCAAGGGCTCGCTGGTACGGGATAGCAGCTCGGTCAAAGGATTCTTTGTCGGATAAGATGTCAGAAAGAAGTTTATTGATTGATTCAGGTATGTTCTTAATAATCACAGGAGTGTGGTTGGACTTAGTATGGATATATAAAGGTGTATTATTTGGCTTTGTGTATGGCATATGTTTGCCAGTCGTTAGATTAAGTGTTACGTCGAGAAAGTCCACACATTTTTTGTTAGCTTCAATAGTATTTTTTAGGCCGTGATCATTGAAAATTTCGCATAGGTGTTTTTTGGTCAACTCCACTTGACGGGGGGACCCTTTGATGATTCCTAGGCCGTCGTCTCGGTACAATCCAAAGTTTTTGCCATATTTCTGGGTTATGAGGTGTAACAGCAAGGAACCAACGAGTTCACAAGATTCAGCGCCGTCGTAGCTGCACATGGTCGCACATATCTTTCGGGAATCTTACGGACCTCCGGTGCTCCCGAGGTGTATTCTTGCCACTCGGGAATAGTTGCATTGGACTAGGTGACGGTTTGCACAGGCTTCTTCCTTGAACAGGTGATTTTGGTTGTTGTGCTGTGTTTGCCTACAGGCTTGGTTTCCACACGTGTAGGCTCAGTACTGTTTACACCAAAGTGATAAGCATAGCATTCCCCAAATAGGTCTGCAAGAATTTGATTATCGGGTGGTGTGCCGGGCTTGTTATCCACCAGCAAGTATCCAAACGGTTTTCTGGTCTCCTTGTAATAAGCATTCATAAAGTGCACTCTATTCTTGTCAAACATGCGTTCTGCAATAATTCCGATTTGTTTTTGATCACTAGGACTTCGGAAGAGAGCCAAATACTGGGCATTTCAGCTGATATCTGTATTACACTTCCCCTTAGGAAACATGTTTTGCAATAGGATAACACTGGCGTTTCGATGGCGGTCTTGGGTAAACAGTCGAGATACCACAGGACTATCTGTCGCTTCAGCCATCAAATCGACTAGGATGATGATGTTATTGTATCGGGGATTGATTTCACACAGATCTTTAGACAGTTCGGACACACCTCTTTTAAATCGGATGCTTTTTCCGAGAGACTTTTTTAACTCTTCGTAACATTCTTGCCATTGATTGTAGTACCAAGAAATGCGAATACTCTTTTTCTCTTCATGCACGATACGATTGTGTTTTAAAATTTGTTGAACAAAATACGTTTTTCCACTTTGTGTGGGGCCCACAACCAAAAGTGAGAATTTATGGCGGAAGTTGAATTCCGGACATGGTTCGGTTGCCAAAGATGTCGTACGCGCTGCTGTTCTTGGTCTTTTTGCGGGTGGCGAATGTTCACTTTGTTTTACACGCTTTTGTCCAGGTTTCTCAACGTTCATATAGGACATGGTCATATGCGGAGACCTTTCGACGCGGGGCTGCCATAACGACACCTGGGCTTGCTTAAGATAAGGCCTTCTCTCCTTGGAAGATAGTTTGTGCAGTTTTAAAGGATGCGTGCTGAGATTTTTCAAATGAGGGCGTCCCAAACCGGACAGGTCCGAGGAAATCGTCTCGGCATGATTGCTAGCTCAAATGATTAAAGTTTAAACATAAACACTTCTATTTAACAATTAGGGCGAAGCCCGAATCAACTATCACCGCATAGAAATCGAGAGCGAGTTGTTTTAGTAGAATCAGAGGTCAAACATGGAATATTCAACAAAAAATTTGATTTTTAAGCAATTTTTTAAAAGAAATCTTTATAGGAAGATGATTGTTTCGCTACTCGCTATCTATCGAGGAACAGGTAGTGAGTAGAGTAGCCAATCAAATTACAGCATTTGCAATAGTATACTAGTATGATTCTACTAAATATATATATATCCGTGTTTTTAAGTAGAGCTTCCTAGCCTGGGGGTTCCCTCGGGGTTCCATCGAGGTTGCCTTGGGGTTCCCTCGGGGTTGCCTTGGGGTTCCCTCGGGGTTGCCTGGAGGTTGCCTATGGGTTTCCTTACGGTTCTCTAAAGCTCTCAAAATAGGTTCGTTTGTATGCTCCCGCCAAAATTATTAGGATGTGTTATTGTGTATAAATAGTCGTACATAACCGAGAATTCGCTTATTTTGCACTGACATTCGTAAGACAATGGACAGTCAATACAGCGAAAGCCTCGTAGGCGATGACTACAGCGAAAGTTCCATGGAAACTCATGCCGAAGACGATAGTAGCATTACGACAGAAGACCGTGATGAAAACAGATCTGAAGAAGAACAAAGCAGCATCACAACTGAAAACAGTTCTAAAAAGGAAATCGATCCCTGGTCTACATTGATCAACGACGCGGCGTCCAAGGTCCGGGATCAGTACGACGACATCTTGCAAGCGCTTCTCATGGAGAGTCGTGACGAAAGTGAAGCAAAACAGGAAGCCTTTGAAAAAATTCTACCTGTTTTTCAAAAGGAATTGGGCGATGTCTATATGAACAATCTGGCATGGATGAAAGCATTGAGAAAAGATCCCATCCATAAAAAGATCATGGCGACCCGAGACGATTATGTGAACAACAATATGTTTGATCCTGATAAAGCTATAGCAGCGGCCGTAAAGAAGAGAAAGTTTTTGCTGAAACGGCTTTAAGAAGATCAAGGACGTTTTCCAGAGCAATGAATCCAAACACTATAGATAAACTATTGCTCTAAGTAAATGCTTGTAATGAGAAGGCTATATCGCAGTAAATATGTCGAAACATTGTTTTTGTTCTCTTTTACATGTTTATTCTCATACAAATCAAACGCTAAATCTAACGTTAGATTCTTAACGTTAGATCTCACGGGAGATCTCACGTTATTTATAATGACATCATCATTCTGCATACTAATTACTTCCGGCGCCATAGGGCCCTCCTCATGATGACGTCATCCTGAATCTGTAATAATACCGCCACCATCTTGAATTTATAATGTGTTCCCAAAGGGGCCGTACAGTGTTACAACCCTCTTGCACTGTCATGTCAATGACGTCATCCTGAATCTATAATGACCCCTCTTGCACTATCATTTCAATGACGTCATTCTGAATCTATAATAAGACCGCCGCCATCTTGAATACTAATTACTTCCGCCATGACGGAAAGCGACATGACAATCTATTTTAGAAAACGCAGAAAAATTCAATAAATTAACAATTGCATAATAACTTTACACGCAGTGTATAACTGACGTACTGCATCGTTGAAATTTCATGCAAATTTAATGTTAGTATACGTATATGGCAGGTAATTTCGGGTAAAAGGTCCGCGATGCTTTAGTAAAATATTTTCGAAACAAGAAATTTCCATACCATACTCCTCACACCTTCCTGTTAACCGCACTGAGTGACAGAGGAAACATGAAATATAAATTTATTACCCATATTCGGTTTGGAAAAATGTATAGTTTTATTGATATTTTATAACTGCAACCTTTTCAAAACTGGACATATCTTATACTGCACTTTGATATTGTTTGCGTTCGTGCGTTATTAATTTTTGCACTATTAACTGTATGGCGATAGAACTGCCGGGCGGAAATCGAATTCGCAGAATAAATATTGAAGTCCAACATAGTGCTTTTAGTAGAGCCATAAATAGACCAGTTTCATAAGGTTATATATGTTTATTAAAAGTGACGCTTCGTCTTAAAATAAGACATCTTCAGACTAAATACAAGATACATTAGCATGCAATATTTGAATATATAAGTTTAAGTGTTATGTTACAGAGTGTCAAATTACAAGGGACAATTAGATTTGACTAGGACATATTCATTATGAAACCGGACAAAGGCAATGGTGTAGTAATACTCAACAAAGACGACTACAACAAGAAAATGGATGCTATATTATCCGACACGTCCTAATTTCAACTAATGAACGAAGACCCTGTGAAAGTTACCTTACAACGTGAAAATCAAGTCAAAGCCTTATTGAAGAAACTCAAAGCTGCAAACTCCCTAAATGAAAAAACTTACAGTGAACTATATCCTACTGGCTCTCGTATAGGTATACTATACGGTCTCCCTAAAATCCATAAATCCACCATTCCTCTTAGACCAATTCTTTCCTCGTTCAACCACTATTCATACAAGCTTGCCAAATTCTTTATTCCACTCTTAACTCCTCTTACCACTAGTTCCCTCATAATTACTGATTCTTTCTCCTTCGTCCAAGAGCTGTTGAATAGTGACATCGACTCAAGCAATATAGTCATGGCTAGTTTTGATGTCACTTCCTTGTTCACCAATATTCCTGTGAATGAAACCATTGATATAATCTCTAACTCTTTGTTTTCTAATTGCCAGTTCTTTAATGGTCTTGATCGCTCTGAGTTTCACAAACTTCCGTCGCTATCTGTGATGAACTGCCACTTTATTTTCAACGGCCGCTTATACCAACAAGTTGACGGCGTTGCAATGGGCAGTCCATTAGGTCCACTCTTTGCCAATGTATTCATGTCCTTCCATGAAGAAATCTGGCTCCAGAACTGTCCTTCTTCTTTCAAGCCTGTACTCTACCGACGATATGTTGATGACTGCTTTCTTCTTTTCCAATCCCTGAACTACGTACCTCCTTTCCTTAAATATCTCAACCAACAGCACCCCAATACAACGTTCAGTTCTGAAGTTGAGCGTGACAGGAATAAACTGCCGTTCCATGACATAGACATATCTCGTTCCTAGGGTAAATTCAGTACATCTGTTTACCGCAAACCCAAGTTTACCGGTCTTTTCACCAACTTCCATAGCTTTATCCCCCTCACGTACAAACGATGTTTAGTATCTTGCCTTATTCATCGCATATTCAATCTCTGCTTGAGCTATGAAAACTTCCACATCCAACTTGAGGTTGCTAGAAATCTATTCAAACTCAATGGTTTCCCTTCTCACATGTTTGAACGAATTACTCGTAGATTTTTGGACAATACCTTCGATCCTAAATCTTCGGTCCAGACGGTTCCCAAGAAAATAATCTATTTCTGCCTTCCATTCACAGGAATACATTCTCTCCAAATCCGCACCCAAATCAATCGCCTTTGTAATGCCACTTTCCCTCATCTCGATACTAGATTTGTTTTCCGCTCCTCCAGACGAATCGCTTCTTTTTTCCCTTTAAGGATAAACTTCCCAAGTACCTGAGATCTAGTGTTGTTTACCTTTTACATACTAGAATATCAGAGCACCTGGGTATCTCTCCTATTACGGGAAAACATACCTCTAACCCCACTAAGTCCAGTGTGCTTTCCCACTCGTGTGCCTCTGGTCACAAAGCGGACTTTGACGATTTCAAAATCCTTTCTTGTTGTTCTGATTCGTATGAGTTAATGATACAAGAGAGCCTCCTCATAAATAAATACAAACCTACTCTTAATGTCCGAGGCAGCTCGATTCCGCTTAACCTTTTCTAGTTCGACTGTCTTTGTGTGTAAATGTCCTTGTTGTCCTAATTGTATCACACTGTCCTATGTTGTCCTAGTCAAATCTAATTGTCCCTTGTAATTTGACACTCTGTAACATAGCACTTAAACTTATATATTCAAATATTGCATGCTAATGTATCTTGTATTTAGTCTGAAGGTGTCTTATGTTAAGACGAAACGTCACTTTTAATAAACATATATAACCTTATGAAACTGGTCTATTTATGGCTCTACTAAACGCACTATGTTGGGCTTTAATATTAACTGTATGTTGTTTTATATATGATGAAATGATTCTTTTCTAGCTTCATCCATTTTTTAGAATTATATTTGTCAATTTTTCTGAACACAATTGATTATCTTATGTATATGGATGAATCAACTGATAATTTAATGCAAAAGGTAAATAGAAAATCACTGAATTGTTAAATCTTCACTGTGGTCTTAAAAATTAAAGAAGCTCCTGAAAACTTCATTTATTTAGAACAGTATAATAATAATCTATTCAAATCAGTTTGAATGAAATAAGCAAGCATGTATAACTCCCACATTCTTGTCAAAATTATACATTTTCAACGTTTCACCTTCGTGCTCGTGTTCTCTGAACGCTCAAAATCACATTTCAGAGACCTAGATTTTAAGAATTTTCTGGAGGAGCATGGCCTTAGAACATTCCAGGTCCTTCTTTTCTGTCTATCTCACTTTCCTTTTTTTGGAGAAGGAGGGCGCAAACATCAAAATAAATCTTGATTCTTATTCACCATCCTCTTCCCTGATTTTCAAGCATTCTGTCACCTCTATAATTTATCAAACTCCATTCATCCAACATGTCATAGAGATAATTTTACTTATTAATGTCAATCATTTTCGTTCACCTAATTAGAATCGTAAACGAAGTTAGAACGCTGCACGAGTTTCAGCAAAATGATGCATGTGCCCGTTATCACACAGATGGAGGCATTGTCTTTACAATATTGACAGGTATTATAAATATAGGCTGTGTTCCAACGTTAGGTCATTTGTTGACAAGCCCTAAAGAAGAAGTTCAGATCAAAAGAGGAAAGGAAAAATTTTGAAGCAAGAAGAAGTATGGAATTCTTGTGCTTGGCTGTTGCTGTAATGTTTGAAATTGCAGTTTGTTGCTTTGCTGTTGACATCTTTCATTTACAAGACGAGCAACAAGATGATTCGAGTTCTATCGAGAAGCGATCACTTAAATCTGGGGTAAGCTATCTAAATTTTGTGATCAAATGATTATTATCAAGAAACATAATGCGATATTAATATTTATTTGTATTTTCAGGGTTCCGAAATCAACTTGAGTTTCCAGCATGGTATGCGAGATTTTGTCTTAAATGGAAAGGCTTCAATTGATAGAAAACAGGTCAGTGTCGTACGTTATTGTTACAGCTTTTTCTGCGAATCATGAAATAAACCATGGTTAATTAATGTACATACTCGTGGGTGGTAGAGGGGAAGAGTAAATGTGCTGATGCTATCAAGCTTGCACATAGTGGACAACCAGTATAATCTAGAATTATGCTGAATACTCTTTGTACTATACAGAGTACCTCCAAAATGTTATGCATCAAGAAATTAATTATGTATTTTCACCATTTCCTGGGGATTTCCTGGGTTAGTTGTTCAAAGGCAACCAGGTTAGCATAAATCTAAATAAATTTCTTAGTAGCTTTCTTATTCCGGATGCTGGACTTCATGAAAAATGACCATTGTTAATTAATCTATCACAGTTAATCTATACTTAGGCAAAAGCTTATTGCAAAAACTAGTACTTCTTCCTGTATCCAAGCATTCTAAACACATTTTTGGATTTAGTTAATTTCAAAAATGTGTTTAGAATGCTTGGATACAGGAAGAAGTACTAGTTTTCGCAATATCCTTTTGCCTAAGTATACACCACATAAGAATATTAGGATAATTAGGTAATATCATGTGAAACTTATTTAATGACCCCGAAGGAAATATATGCTGTGTATTTAGTGATTTCAACACCATAAACATACCTGTAGACTGTCGAGGAGGTAGGGAATGTTCGAGTTAATTAAGCCCTTCGACTTAAGCCCTTTTCGAGTTAAGCCCAGGCCACGCCCTTTTATGCTCGAGCACGCGCTTTTCCAAAAAAGGCTTAACACTAATAAGGGAACAACATTTTGGTCAATGAAGTTAAGCCCGCGGTTTAACTCGAAGTTTGACAAAATTGTTGTTGCTCGACTTAAGCCCCGACTTGTGAAGTATGTCAACGAGTGGAACTTTTCCAAATTTTTACATTAATGCAAATGAGCCAAAACACAGATATTTCTTCCATTTTGAAAAGAAACAATAAATCATTAAAGCATAACATGATTATTTACCATATTACGTATATCAATAACACTATCTATGGTTTGTTTATCTACAGCAATACAAAAAAGTACGAAAATGATGCATAATTACTGAAGTTATTATTTATAAAAAACGATTTAAGCTACCGATGGCGGGTGACAGGGTTTTACTTCAAAGCCACCCGCTCAGTTGCCGCTTAATATATTCGCAAAAGATTGGTAGAAAGCACTTGAATAAGGTAAGAAAATTTGCAGAACGAATGGTAACATTATATAAATGATGACATACGTAGCGCATGCAACGAAATAACACGGGTGATCGAGTCTGTGTCGGAATCTTTGAAGTTTGTGCCACAGGCGGACGGCATTCAATTTTTGGAATTTTTGGACTTTGGAATAAATCGTATTTTCTAATTCAAGTATTGCTTTAATGAACAACAAAACACAGGAAAAACTTCAGCTATGATAAACAAACCACCAAAAACATATAAAAAACCTAAAACAGTGTTAACGCGATTAATTAAAAATTATTTAATAATTAGTTAGTTAGTTCTTTTCGGGAGAAATTTCTGTGTTTTAGCTCATTTGCAATAAATCTGCCAATTTAATGTTGCACTCCTTGAAATACTTCTCCAGTCGAGAATTAACTCGAGCAACAACAATTTTGTCAAGCTTCGAGTTGGGACTTTTTAGGAAACGGGCGTGGTCGATGAATAAAAGAGCGTGGTCGAAGCTCCAAAAGGGCTTAACTCCAGGAGCTTACCTCGAAGGGTTTATACAACTCGAAGATTCCTGACCTCGTGATCGATGGATCATAAAAAACACTGATTCCCCGAGGGGTCAGTGAAACCAAACAAACAATGAAGAAACAAAAACACAAACAAATAATGAACAAGATAAAAACCCTAGTTCATTTCATCCCAAAATAAATTGATCGATAACAAAAAATTGCGCGCATCATACATCATACGCCTCTCTTCTGTTTTTTTTTCAGGTTTACCGTTCAGAAACCCTCACTACCATAGCAACGCAGTCCATGCGACGTTGGAATATAATTATTATAACCTATAGTTATTAATTTTTTGCCAATGTCTAGGTTATTCGACTCCTTATATTCATATTAATTTACAGAAGATTGCAGGTTTTATGAAAGTGGCTGATACACAACATTTGTTGGATATTTGACATAATACCAATAAAGTACTGACAGTAAATAGACTAAACGATAAGAATGTGAATACACCAGTGATTAATTACAGTAGATCGAACTAGAAATTATAGTAGAATTTAAGTCTGTAATATTTGTCAATTACATTATAATATTCATTGAACTCAATATCCACTTCTCGACTATACTTTTTCTCTTAATTGTTGTTGACTGTTGACCGCATGCATGCGCAATAAATTAAAATCAGCTTTCTAATTGACTTCTAGCATCCTTCTATTAGCGTTGACGTTTATTGGGTTTTTCATGTACCTATATATTTTGCGAAATATTTAATATGGTTTTTCACTGTATATTATCTTCCTGTTGATGTGGTGGTTAGATTTAGCACATATTCTAGTGTTTTTTTAAACCTGACATTATTTGGATCAAATCCTCATGTTCAACCGCATACTGATGCGGCGAATGAATAAATAACAATTAACGAAATTAAGCCAGGATTTGGTTTTTCATGTTCTGTGGTAATTTTGTGGTACCTAATTTTGTGGAAGCTCATTCTAGAATTCTTATAGGAACGATTTTTCTTGATTGCTTCTTGTTATTCCAGAATAACAAAAATGTTGTATTGCTTAGAAAAACCCATCGATGAACATAATTTATGTTGGTTTGGAAACTTATTTTCAAACTTTCTGTTTTTACAAGCATTTAAAAAGTATCAAAAACAATGAATTTTATTTGATACTTATCCTCATATTAATTTTACTAATTATGCATTAAAATAAAATAGATTGTTGGTGTCTTCCAAGTTTTATATGAAAAATAAGTATTATGAGACTGGCATTCCAACCGTGGTACAGCGGTATTCTTTGGAAGAACAGTCTGAGTGTATATGTAAATAACTAGTCATTTTTCAATTAATTGAATTTTATTAGCCCTTTTTTTCATTCCGGAAGAAATAGGAAGGTGACTGTTAGATTGCTTATTTTGTAGCATATGATAACGAAAGATAGCAAGACCTTCTCCCTTCTATAGGCCCTTGCACTACTCCCGTATCTCGATCCATCTTCCTCCCGCTTCCCGCCCTTACTCTCCCTGGTTCCCACCCCCTTCCTCCTCTGCTATCAATGCATATCTGAACTGAAAGTATTATTAAATGGGATATACGTAGGGATATTCATTTCATCGTCAGGCTCATGTGCTGGGTCTTTTGTAGATAGAGTGTCCCAGCATTTTATGCATTTTTGACATCTGGTAATATTGGACCAAACTATACGCTCATGAAGCCATCAAGTTTAATGACGTCTCGAAATGATCATCTGTTTAAAAATACTATGGACTATGTGTTCATAGCCGGAACAAAATACATAACATTTGTTCGGTTTGTGGTCAGTTGTTAAAAGTGAACATAATATTAGGAGCAGGAGCGACTAGCTCAGAAGCATTGCCAATATTTTCTCTGTGATCTATGTGTTCATTACCATTTCTTTGTTCAACAAAGCAGTTGGATCACTATTATTTTCCAAATATCACTGTTCAAGGAAATCATATACACTTGAATTTCCCTATTTTTATCCTTTGTATCTTTGATTTGTATTTGATACATAGGATACCGTTCAAAATCACGTCACCATAAGGTACGAATGCATAATATTAAGATGACGAAATTTTAATAGCGAAATCAATAACATAAGTTTTTGATATTAACTTCCTCCGATGCAAAATGACAAGCTAATTATGTGTACACTCAACGCAACATAAATTACCAGATGCATGATATTGATAGAAAGTTATCACATTTTTAAAACAAAACTGATTAATTTGGCTAAAAACTTAGTGAACTAAATGCAATTTAATATTTAGTATCTGGTTAACATCGACCACTATACTTCCGCTTCAGCAAAGGAGGGGCTTGGGTAACTTTCATGATCACGATATCATTTAATATTTCAATAATTTTGATATATTTCCTCCTATAATTTATATATCATTCCCTACATTTCGTGCAACAAAAATCAGAATGGATATTATCAGTATTATCTGGATCTTGCGAAACACAATCATAAATATGTTAACGGTGAGACGCTGGGATTTATTTAAACGCAACCTACAACACGACATTCTTTCAAAAATTTATTTTAATTGCTATAATATTACTGCATAAGCTATTTACGAATTGTCATCTGACTTCACTACTTGCACATTAGAAGCTTGGAAATTCAGAAAAACGAAAACGAAAATCTTCTTTATATAAACTGATCACTATCATCACTGTAAGAAAAGGAAACCACAACTGGTCATATGTCAATGACTGTCAATCAGACAAATCCAAACGCACGTTTTCCACAAATTATCATTCATTATTCCAGCAATCGAATACAATAATGTATGCTCCCTATATATGTTTATATTATCAATATATACACACAAATGCACAATAAAAAGGAATGAAAATAAAGTCAAAAATGGATGTTGTATCGGTAAAGGTTATAAGTGAAGTTTTGACAAGTCAAATTGGCTTCTGTTATTAGCATATCATCACAATTGTCATCTTGTTTGATATATTCTGGAGGCTAACCAAAAGAAATAGGATTTCAGCGTGCCATCAAGTTTAATGACGTCTCGAAATGATTATCTGTTTAAAAATGTTATGGACTAGGTGTTCATACCGGAACAAAATACATAACATTTGTTGGGTATCTGATCTCTTATTAAAGTAAATTTAACATTAGGAGCACGAGCGACTATAAACTCAAAAGCATTGCCGATATTTTCTCTGTTATGTATGTGTTCATTACCATTTCTTTGTTCAATAATGATGCAGTTGCCAGTTACATCACTATTAGTTGCCAAATCACTGTTGAAGAAAATCATTTTCACTTGAACTTCCTTACTTCACCCTCTGTGTCTTTGATTTGTATTTCATACATAGGATACCGTTCAAAATCACGCCACAACAAGCTACGAATGCATAATATTAAGATATCAGATGATTCAGAATGAATCTTGAATTAGTTCACTATCATAATTAGCTTCAAGACATACCTGGACATGCACAGATTATTACACTCAACAATTATCGCATCGTCTTAAGCTTATAATAAGTTGCTTCAGTCTTATCGACCTATCGTTATAATCTCTCGGAGTGAAAGTTCCGATCGAAATTAACGATATCATGCAGCATAATTAATGATATAAAATCTAAGACGTTGATAAACCTAGTAGTACTTTGCCACTGTCTTTGGAAGCATAGAAATTTCATTTCAATAGTGAATTTAACAGCATATGCAATTTCCTCCGATGCAAAATGGCAAGCTAATGTGTGCATTAAATGCAATATAAATTAGACAGAAATTTATCGAATTTTTTAAAAACAAAACCGAGTGAACTAATGTAATGCAATATTTAGCATCTGGTTAACATCGACAACTATACACTTCCGTTTCAGCAAAGGAGGGACCTGGGTAACTTGCATGATCACGATTTCATTTAATATTTCAATCATTTTGGTCTCTTCCCTCGAATATATCATTCCCTGTATTTCGTGTGACAAAAATCAGAATGGATACTATCAGTATTGTCTGGATCACAATCATAAATATGTTGAGGGTGAGACGCTGAGATTTATTGAAATAGCAACCTATACAACACGACATTCATACCAAAATTTGTTCTACTACCGCATGGATCATGTAGCTACGAATTGTCATCTGACTTCACTTACTTGCACATTAGAAGCTTGGAAACTCAGGAAAAAGGAAAAGGAAAATCTTTCTTATATGAACTTATCATTGAAAGGAAACCACAACTAATCATATCTCAATGTTAATCAGACAAAATCCACGCGCTCGTTTTCTACAAATTATCATTCATTATTCCAGTAATCGATTACAATAATGTATGCTCCCTATATATGTTTATATTATCAATAAATACACACAACTGTACAATAAAAAGGAATGAAAATAAAGTCAAAGGTGCTTGTTAATCGGCAAAGGATATAATTCACCTTTTGACGATTCACTCAAGTTAGCTTTATTATCATACATTTATAGCCATATCATTACAATATTGTCACCTTGTTTGAGATATTGTGGAGACTAACCGGCCAAAAGAATAGGATTTTAGCGAGTTATTTAGTAGAAAAAATACAACACACCTACAGTTACGCATGTTCTTTCGAAAAGAAATCGCGTCTAATAAACGCTGCATCTAAGTGGTTTATTTTTGGTTTTCTTATACTTCGAGAACAATACATATTTCCACACAGACCATAATTGATAATAATTGAGCAAAGCAGGAGCCTTTGTATTGAAAATAATTGATAATTTCATTTAGTATCTTATTTTAGATGTTGTTTCATGACAAAAATTAGAAGTGAATGATATCATACTATTTAAATTTTACCATGGAGTTATAATGTTAGTTCATAATTTGCCTTGAAAATGTGGGTGCAATTGCGATCACTTTGATTAGAAATTTTAAACCTTTGCTGGAAGCTTTGCGTCTAAAAAAACATTGATTGCTTTAAAACATACATAACTTAAAATATATGCGTTCATATGGATATCTCGATATCAAACACTATCGCACTAAACCACATTTTATTCAGACAGACACCTTGTTTGTGCGTTTCATGCATGTCATTGAGGTCTATACTTGAGCAAAAATGAACCAATCGTCCAGCGCTTCCTTTCTATCTTTATTTCTCACAAACTCAGTGTAAATGTTTCATCACAATAACATGCCGCCACTATCCGGAACCCGCGTTTGAATTGTAATTATTTTCTCGTTGACCTTGCTTATTCTCAAAAAAGATACACAGATTATGTTTGCAAAAGTAGGAACTTTGCGTAAAAGCAACATCCGTTGCAGCAAATAGAAATCCCTATTGCTCTCAACAGTTGACATGTACAAACATTATGCAGAATCAAGTACGATAGCTCCTCCCCCCCCCCCCCCCCCCCCCAATCTAAGGAAGTCTTACAGCATACTAGACAATGTAGGTAGAGCTATCACCACGTAATTTTTTTTAAAATATTCCAGAGATTATGTTAATAACACTTTACTGCATGCATTAATTATAATTGTTAGCAAATTATCAGCTGGCATGCATGTTAGATACCACAATAAATGTAAATTAATATCATGTTTTGTCTTTTTTATAATTCTTCCAAATTATTTTTAACTCTATTAAAATATTTGCATGCAAAACATACTTAAATGAAATGACGTATACCCAACCCCTGCATCCAGTTGACATTTAACCTTGATCTTGCTGCCAGAAAGTACACAAAGCTATGGTGAGCTGCGTTAAGTCAACATCCGTTGCGACACACAGGATTTTTCATTGCTCCGAGCAGTTAACACGTCGCCAGAATGTAGATATTTTAGTATTGGGCACAGTGAAGTACGTCCAGGGGCTTACCGAGCTGGGTGTGTGAGGAGTTTGACATCCCTTCACTTTCCAAACCTCTCTATAGTCAAAACAGAGTTTATGCATGTCGGTTCCAAAACGAGATTTGTCGGTAAATTGCTTGAAAATTATCTGTAATTAAATTTATCAACAGAACTCACATGGTCAGTGATTCAAAAAGAGGAATACCTTCTGTCGCTACGTCGTGCTGATATTTTTGCCAGAGTTCATCTAGATAATTATTGTTATGCACTGGTTAAATTGAAGGAGTATTAAACAAGAAAATTCAATGAAGTCTGACTCATGTGCAAATATAGAAATAATATAGCAACAGTATGCTGTGTCAGGACAGTGACCGTGTCTTGCAGCACGCCTGTATAATAAAGGAAGTTACCTAACGATGAACTGTATTTGTAGATTTTACCATTGAAAGACATAATATTTAAATGCGATAAGAGGTTGTAGTTAATTATGTTCGTTTCTGGCTGAATCATAAAAGAAGAAATGAATGCATAAAAGAATATTTTAATCAAATTGTTTGCGTTTTGGAGGCATCGAAGTAATTTGAAACCTAAACTGCACAGTCTTCGTCTATTATGGTCATCTTGCATTCGCAGGGGTAGTAGGCCTTAAATATCTCCCAAAATCGACGTCCCAGCTTTTAAACTTTATATAAGCGAACGAAATGCAATGTGACTTTCGGTTTAGTTCAAAACGTCCACGTCAAACGTCTGAAGAATTATTTTACAGTTACATGTATTGAGCTCTGGTGTTCACTTAAATTTGCCTATTGCTAATTAACTTTGCCAGGTTCGGCAATTGAAACCAATAACACAAAAACATCGGACCTTTCGTGATCTTGCTATTGAACGCCTTTGCTTGAAATGCCGAATTTTTGCATTAACGTGTACATATAGATACAGGTAACGATCCTATGATATAATTTAAGTTTACTTTCACAATTCAAGGAGGGGCTGAGCCCCTTTTTTCAAGGGATCTAATATTACAATTACTTTAGCGTTGTCTCATCATAAATAACCTTAACGATGTCAAGTATGATTCCATAAAATTATACCTTAAAGATGATGACGCCAGTGCTGAGAAGTATTTTTGGCACTATATAAGCTTTTCAAACATGTAGTTCAAAAAACAGGTTTGTGTTTGCTATTTAGAAGTAAATCTATCATAATTTCACACTGATTGTTCCTTAATAAGGCTTACATTGTAATTTACCTCATTCACCTCACATCCTTTTTTTAGTACCCTCTCCCATGTACCAAAATTTATTTGACTTAATCTGTTTTATTTATCTCATGCATCAATGTCGAGTAAAGTAAATTAATTAAGTTGATGCAGACATCATAGTTTCTACATAATGGTATCTTCACAAACTTGTCAGGTTTTATAAATATGGGTTGCCTTCCAGTGTTATAACTCATACCTCAACAGACCTTGGAGAAGTTCTACACAGAAGAGAAATATTAATTATTTCAATGGAAAAGTTGCAATCGATGGACAGCAGACCAGTGTCGATGGAACGTTACAGTAGGTTGAATTTTGCGCCTGGAAATTTTTCATTAGTAATTGGTAAAAATTAAATTAATTCAGCTGGATGTTCCTCGTGATTAAATGGGCTATGTAAGGTACCAGAAGTATATACAATTACTAATTGCTAAATAAATGTCGTGTATACAACGTCAGTGTCAAATATATCAGGCAGCGTAATCAACTTGGATCGCGCTACCATCTTATATATATATGAATAATGAGTTTTAAAAATGTCTTTAATTATTAAAATACTGGAAGGTGCCTATATAGCATTCGAACAAGACAGGAGCTAGGGAAGAACAGTGTTTTTGACAATCGCCATTCAAATTCATTTTGCTTTCTGTTAAAAACTCACGTTAAAATGGGCTTCTTTTGAAACAGGTAAATTAGCTAAGTCAGTATTATAGTTATTACATTATTTGTCAATATGAAAGTAATTATTTCAACATTGTTATACAAAATTTACATGCAGAAAATCCCGGGATTTTTTGCAACTCTTTCATCTGGTGATATCGGACCACACTACGCTTATTTAATGACGTCTCATTAAACACTGGAAACGATTACAATCCAAGCACTGAAAAGTTTACTGTACCTGTTGATGATGTTTATCAAATAAGTTTTACGCCAACTATAAAAATCATGATCAACTAAAGGCTGCTCATCTCCAGTTATCCATTTTTTACACGTACGTGCACGCACGTAAAAGTTTACACTCTTCTGTGTAGTTTGTATTTAACAAATAGAATCACTAAAGTATGCTAACTCGTAGCGAATGCTGAATTCTCTCCATGAAAACATTTGTTCATTTCAAATGTAATATTGAAATCGATTTACACTTTTATGGGCGTGTACGTACGTGTGAAAAACGCAAAACTGAAAAACAATCTTAAAGTATGGGATTAGACATATTATGTAATTTTACTTTGTAACGAGAATATTATTAAAATCTTTTCTACTCGTATTCAATCTGTGCTCATTGATGTGTTACTTATTCGTGTGTCGTGAACATCTATCGATATGCACATGCTCTCTCCTGTTCACTGCAATGTGCGTGTTAAAGTTATTATGCAAAAATGTATGAACCATTATAGGGTATCATTCTAGAAAGTTTGTTGTGTCAAAAGCATTTTTTACGATTTCAAGGCCAAAAAAAGTTAAATTATGGGCATTATTAGGTAACTCTATTCATGACGACGTTTTTATACTCGGATTTTACAAACAAACAGTTGACATGATGGCGTGGTTACCTTGTACAGGAGACTTAAGCCAATCATAAACCTGTGATTGATCATCAAGTAGAAGTTGGTGTGAGACAGGGTGTATCAAAAAAGTAGACAATCTGAATTCGCCCTCTATTTCGGGAAGCGCCTCAATTTACAATGTTTTTTAAATAAAATAGACTGTTTTGCTACTTGTAATGTAGAATAAACAGAAAAAATGAGAAATTTAAACCCCCGGCGGTTGTGTCTTTTAAATATTCCTTGCGCGCAAAACCTAAATGTTAAATTGTAATTCTAACTTGGTAGATGGAAAATTTTTAGGTGTTGTATTGCTGTGCAAAATTTCGAAAAATTGGCTCGAGTCGAAGCCGTTCAAAACATCGCGCGAACCGGAGAACGTCTATATTTTTAACAGAATCAGCTTTTTTGTGCATGCTTAATTTATGCATTTACCTAATTTGCATACAACTCGCAAAGGACATTTCATTAAAATTAGAACTTTTCTTTAGAAAAACGAATCCTATTCAGAAAAATATAAGTTCGCATGACGTTCTGAAAGGCTTACACGCAATCAAATTTTAACAGCAATAAAAATATCAGTTTATAAGCTGGACAATTTGGGCGGGTCTTGTACCCGGGGACAATTCGTACATGATCAAAACGTGTTAATAAGGTCGTTGTCCATGTATCTTGTCCAAGAAGCATAGTAGATTATTTCAATGTGCCTCCTCGTAAAAGTCACAAAATGACGTATTTGTTTTTTCAAACACTCCTATATGTAAAATATAGCCACCGGCCTACCCTAGCTTGTTTCCCTATTTGCATATTATTATTATTCAACTCATTCATCTGCCCCTTTCCCCGTTTTTCAAGTATTTTGTCACCTCTATAACTTAGCAAACTCCATTTATCCAACATGCCATAGAGATAATTATATTTACTTATCAATATCAATCATTTTTATCTACCTAAGTAGAAACGTAAATGAACTTGAAGCATTCATTTTCAGCAAAATGTCGCATGCCCGTCACCACGCAGATGGAGGTATTGTTTTTTGAATTTTGACAGGCATTATAAATAAAGGTTGCTTTCCAACGTAACATCATATCTCAACAATTCTTCCAGAAGAAGTTCATATCAGAAGAAAAGATCAGAAAAATTTTGAAGAAAGAAGGAGATGGCATTCAACAAATTCTCGAGGTCAGCTGTTGCTGTAATGTTTGAAATTGCAGTTTGTTGCTTTGCTGCTGACATCTGGCATTTACAAGAGGAACAACAGGATGATACGAGTTCTATCGAGAAACGATCGCTCAAATCTGGGGTAGGTTATCCTAATTTTGCAATCAAACGATTATCATTAGGAAACGTAAGATATCAATATTTATTTGTTATTTCAGGGTTCCGAAATCAACTTAAGTTTCCAGCATGGTATGAGAGATTTTATCTTAAATGGAAAACCAGCGTATGGTGGACAACCAATCAGTACGTTATAATTGTTACAGCTCTTTGTGCGAACAACGAAATAAAGTTAATAAACCATGGTTCATTTATTTATCTACTCATACCTAAGGTGAGGTAGGGTGAGGGAGAATGTGCTGATGCTATCGATGTCTGAATTATAATGATAGTTTTAGTTCCTGTAGTTTTGCAAGAGACAGATACCTAAAATTCAGTAGGTTAAATATTAAGCCATCTGGATTAGTCGTGCCAGGAAAATTGGTTACATTATTTAGTTTATACGTTTATGAAAAATTGTGAAATGTAGTGAACGAAATAGCTTCGTTGAGGATTTTGTATACCATAAAGTACGTTGCACTTATACAGTATATAAAAGCTATCCATAAATGGTGTAAAAATTTTAAGATTGTATTCTGGAGACTGAGATTCATGGAAAATGATCAACCCTTGCTCTAAACATATGGAATGTGGGGACCTTGAGAAAGATTGTTCATCTATCACATATATTATTACTAAATCTAAAAATGTGTTTAGAATGCTTTGATACAGGAATTCGACTTTTGCCTAAATACACTGTATACACCACATACGAATATCATGCAGTAATCAGATTTTCTGCCTCATCATTATACATGTTAAATGTCGAAGAAAAGACAAACAAACAATGAACTACACGAAAATCCTCTATTTCATTCCAAAATGTATTGATTTAAAAAAATCCGCATTCATACGTACACGACTTCACACATACACGACTCTTCCGGTTCTATTGCATGTTTACAGTTACAAGTCTGTCTACCATAGCAATGCAGTCCACGAGACGTTTTGTTCACCAACACGCGATATTTTGTCCAAATGGAAAACAGAAAAATTGGTCATATTTCTATTAGAAGCAAAATACGATCAAGAAATAGGTTATTGGTCGTTTTTAAAAGAACAACGAATTTCTTTGGTTAAATTGTTCTTATTTCATGGCTGTATTAGGCGTGTCATTAGAGAGGTTCAGATTTGACTTCCACTACCACTGCTGCTACCTTATCCCGATTTTTAAGCGATCTGATTGGTCAGTTGGGTAGACCAACCTCATCTGATTGGTTGAAAGATTGATTAAGGTAGTGGTAGCGGAAGTGGAAGTCAAATCTGAACCTCTCTAATAAACTGTAACCGAAAAATTGAGCATTTCTACTTGATATACACTGCGAACCACGTTATTAGCTTTATAGGATATTTATTTACTTCGCATTCAAAATATACAGTGCTATTGATTAAAATTTACGAATATTAAGATAAAGTTGCGAGCACATATTTGTATTGTTGATATTTGATGCTAATCATATGGCGGAAAAATTATATGGTTAAACGAACTTAATTGATGTCATAGTAGGAGGATTTTTCAAAGAATCCGCGGAACGGCGAAATTCTGGGCTTGTAAAATCGAGAAGAATGGGAAGTGTTAGGCGTTTGAAGAAGAACTGGCCTTAAGGGTAAATAATTTCAAAATTCATCGATTTTCAAAAATTTTACAAAATATTGTTAACGGCGTTCTCTAAACATATCCAAAATTTCAAACAACAAAATGAATTATAAACGGAGAAATTCAGCAAATTCTACACCATGTTAGGGTAAAACCATGATTTTACCCAGAGCAAATAATGGTATGCAATTGGTTTACTCTATTGTGTCCTTTCCATAGCATTGTTCGATTAATGTTATTCTAATGCATGCAAAAACTTTAAAGCAGTTTTTTTCAAATTGCCGAAAACCACCAATCGCCATTATTGCATGCGCAATATCTCAAGAAGTATGTAAGCTATTGACTTCAAACTTTCAGTGTGTGTTCTGTGTTACATTCTCTTGGAGATGAACCAGAACCATAAAAATAGTTGCAATAGCATGCAAGTTATGATAGTCAGTATCATCTCGATAATATCTAGTTTCAATATTTTGTCCGCAAAAAAATTATTTTTGCCTCAATCACCATAGTTCTGGTTCATCTCCAAGAGCATGTGATATACTATTAAAATAAAGTTATTTTAGATTTTTATCATTCATAGTTGTTGAGATATCATGTTTACAAATATATGGATTTTTCACCATCAGGGAGTAATTAACATGGTAACCATGGCAATGGTAACTTTGAAAAACTTGTTTTTATGTTTGTGGTACCATGTCCTAACACCTGACCAAAAATGAACTGCATAGCATGAAAACACGCAAAAATTTTTTTTTAGTATTGGACCCCCTTAAATTACTATGATCGACGTGTGTCAACATTTTAAGAAAGTCTGCTTAGCCATATAATTACGTTCAAAACTGGTAATGATGGATCCCTGGCAAGCAATAATGATTCTAAAAATACCTCCACTACTGTCACGGAAGAAAAGTTTAAAACTGGATTGGAGTGACAATTGCGCGAAAGCACAACAGATTTCTCATTTCGACAGAAAAGTCGAAATCAACATGATAACTCCCTAATGTTGGAAAAAGAAAACTTCTTTTCAATGGTTTTAGGTCAGGTGCGTGCCAAGGAAGTGGTGGAACGATGATTTAGATCCGTATTGTTGGCAACCAACATATCTCCATATGTGCCTAAATGCGCAAAACACTGAAAACAGCTTACCTATTTTTGCTGTTACCGGCCTAACTCATTTTCTCCACCACTTCTTTGTTGACTCGTCAGCCTCGCCGAATACATAACACTATTGACTCAATAATCTAACCCATGCAGGCATGCAACTACAGTAGACTTGAATAACAAGCTTTACCATGCTGATTTCGACTACATGTTCAAAGTTCAAACTTCTGTTGTACTTTAATGCATTTTTGCCTCAAACAATTCAAAACATTTACTCTACGACACCAGCGGAGAAACTTTTAGACTCACTATTGCTTCCAGACATCCATCATTGCTAGTTTTGGCAAATATGGCAAACCGAACTTTCCCAACATGTTGACACGCATTGATCATTACTTCCATAGGCGCTTTTATACTGCACTTGCGGGTGTTATGTTTTAGGGAAGAGAAAGCGCAAGTGGTGTACTTGCAGCTTTTTCCTCCCTAAAATCTACACCCGCAAGTACAATACAAATTAAAAGTGCATGTGGAGAAGATAGCGTTGGTCATGGTAGTAGACCATTCCCTTTTTAAACAAACTTCTGAATTAGGAATATTCATTAGCACAGCTGGAAAGAGCATCCTAAATTTAGTAAAGTTGTGAAGTTTGGTTACAAAATATTTTAAAATGAGCAAAATATAGTCCTGTGAAGTTTGCAAATTTTGTATATACTTGTTAAGCTTTGTGGAAACACCACGTAAATTTATTATTGCAGAGCTTTCGATCCGTAAGCTCGGATCTTCATCAGTGCTATAATAATATGACTATTTGAATTCAAACGCCCCTTTTTATTCATAAAGAGTCGTGATTGTATGCTCGCGTGATTTAAAAGTTAATTAAACGGTCAAATCAGCTACGTCATTTCTAACGTAGCGAAATGGTTCTAATTAACCAGCATGCGTGCGCAAAGAAGAAAGAGAAATTTAATTTTGCACAGTAAAGAGAGCGCGCCACGTACTGTCTAGTGGCTTACCCTCTTGATCTATCGTACTATGTTTTTCCATTTCAATTGACTCTCTCATTTTGAGAGAGAACTTATGACCTTCAGTCGCTAAAATGGACGCTTCATTCCATTTCATACGATGGTCATATGTCCAAGAGTGTTTAGCCACTGCTGATTTTTCTAGCTCGGCTTTCTCGATTTTTATTAAAAGCCCTTTAGGGCAACACAATATGTACAATTAAAAATACTTATTTACAATAAACACACAAATTTACTGCCGGTAACTCTCTCTAAGACTCCATTCACACACCAAAGAGTTTGAAATTGTGTTCTGTCCATATCAAAAAATTCTAAGTTCAATCTGTTCGATACGTATGTCTTAAAGTATTGCAAACACGGAGTCTTCATAGCAGTGTTAAACTGGTGAGAGTTCCTTTCCTTCCAGGCGGCGAATTTTGCAGCTGAAATAATATACCTCGTCAGGTCACTAGTTGTATTCAATCCAGTTTCACCCAATAAAATCACTCGTTCGGAAAGTGTCGTGATAGACGGATCAATTCTGTTACAGACGTCAAGCACAAAACGCCATAGTGCTGCAACGAAGGAACAATTAATGAGCGCATGCGACAAATTTTCCCATCGCTTTTTCACCGCGAACATGTAGCAGGAATCCGGGGATTACGGCTGTTGAGCAAAGAATTAACATTGAGTACGAGATGTACGGTTCGCCAGTAAAAGTCACGTAGGACTGGATCTTCCAAACCCGAATGAATCCGGCTCCAAATATCACTCCAAATTAACCCTCGGAAGTGCTGATCCGACTTGATTTGACAGGCTGGTCGAACAGGAGTACGTAATTCTGTTACTAATTGCCTTCGAATAATAAAATCGAGCTGGCTGTGCGTACGTCAGATCAACATCGAATTCCCTCAAGACACGAAGAACAATGCTGTAAAAAGTAGATGGAATACCTGCATTAGGTTTGCTGTTATCGTTGACACCAATAGATCGACCAATGTAGTATCGCATCAAATCTTTCCACGGGGCTGATGCTTCTTCAAGAAATTTGAATACATGCGGAATCAACAGACACTTGCTCTGCACTTCGATGTCGATCACATTTAAGCCACCAGACGTGATGGCAGAAATACAAACTTCTCGTCTTACGAGCTCGGGTTTATTGGACCAAATGAATTTCCACATCGCCGTCTTTAGCCTATCTATGACGGCTCGCTCAGGTGGGTAGATCCGTACTAAATGCCAGATGGATGATGCAGCCAAAGATCGGAAGACAGTGCATTTACCATGCAGGGTCAGGAATCTCGACTGCCATTCCGACAAGACCTTGCAAAACTTCGCTACTCCCGTATCCCATGTTTTGTGTGCGGCGCTCATATCACCAAAGTGAAAGCCAACAATTTTGATAGTGCTGTCTGACCACATCAATCCTCCAGGAGAATCTGATCGCTGCCTCCACCGACCAAGCCAGAGACCTTTTGACTTTGTTCGATTCAGCTTCGCTCCACTTGCGCGACCATATTTTTCAAATACATCTAGCACCTTGAGAAGACCACAGTCATTGGTCACAAAGCAGGTGTTGTCGTCCGCGTATTGACTGATCTTGTATTCACGACCGCCTGGGAGCTTGATACCTCGTATTTCGCTGCAAGTCCGAATTAGTTGACCAAAGCATTCTGAAACGAGCACAAATAGTAGGGGAGACAAGGGACAGCCTTGTCTCACTCCTCGCGTAACATCAAAGAATTCCAATAAAGTACCGTTGCTGAGTATCGCACTTTGAACATGAGTGTACAGACATCGGATGATGCCCCGAATGATAGGACCAAAGTTCATACGAGCTAAAACCTTGTGCTTAAATTTCCAGTCAACATAATCGAAAGCCTTTTCCTGATCAATTGCAATGGAGGCACATTGGAGATTGTTCGAATGGACATAATCCGAAATGTCTCTTAATAGTGTCGCATTGTCGTCAGAGGATCTACCAGGGACAGCACACGATTGGTCAGGATGAATAACAGACGGCATGACCACACGAAGGCGTTGAGCGATCACTTTAGCAATTAATTTATAATCGACATTCAACAACGAGATGGGCCGCCAGTTCTTAAGGTTTTCAGGTCATCCTTTTTGAAGATCAGAGTAATGATTGCCCGTCGGAGTGAGAGAGGTAATTCACCTTTATCTAGACAATAGTTAGCCATTGCCACGAAGTCACTCGCTAGGATGTCCCAGAAACAAACGTAAAACTCTTTGGGTAAGCCGTCAGAACCCGGCGTGCGGTTTGCTGGCATTGCGTGGAGAGCAAGCAGACACTCTTCTTCGGAAAGAAGTGTTTCTAAGGATAGTTTCTCTTCTTAGGAAACGCGGCGGTCAATAACTTTGAGAACTTCTTCCTGATCACGATCGTCTAGAAGCTGAGAAGTATATCGCCGTTTGTAGAAGCGTACTTGCTCTTGCATAATAGCTGCTGAATCCGTAACCCATCCACAGTCGGTCTTAAGCGCACTGACCAATTTTTTGGAGCCATTGGATCTTTCTCGGCGAAAAAAGAAACGAGAAGGCTTCTCTCGATTGCGGATAATACGGACACGACTTCGGATTCTAACTCCCTCCAATCGCTTACAACCAAGATCACATAGTTCTGTACGAACTCGTTGTAATTGAGCTAACTCCTCGGGGGACAAATTGCATTTCCCACTTAGACGGTGAAATTGATTCATAAGGTGAGCTCGCTGTTCATTGGATTTTTTCTTAACAGATTGGCTATACTCAATAATAATATTTCGCATTTCAGATTTGCCTTCGTCCCACCACTCGCCAATATCCTGGAAAAGTGCTTTTGACTCAGACCAGTCCGCCCAAAAGGATTTGATTGCATCACGTAATTTCGCATGACCAAGTAGAGACGTATTGAGTTTCCAAACACCCCCTCCCCATGTAATGACATGATCCGTATCAAATAAGGTAAGAGAAATCAAGTCATGATCCGATAAATGGCACGGGTGGATTCCAGAGACTGCCCGATCATCCGCCAATTCGGAAGATTTATAAAATTTGTCTAGTCGAGACATTATGGAACGATCTGCGTTGGACCACGTACACGTTTTCAGTTCTGGGTGTTGTTTACGCCAAATATCCACCAGGTGATATCTTGATAGTAAGCGCTTCATTTCCGGACTACCAATGCTTCCATGGGAAGGGTTGCCACCAAACCGATCCATAGCTACGTCTAAGACGAAATTGAAGTCTCCACCCATGATGATTTTGCGACTGGTTAGCAAATATCTATCCAGATTGGACAAAAACTCCAAGCGATCAGCACCAACTGTAGGGACATAGACATTAACGATCCGCAAAGGTGTTCCATTAAACTTCAAATCACAAACACACACTCGGCCATCATAGTCAACATCAAACTTTATGGCTTCAAACTTCGCCGGGTCGCGAATCAAGATTCCAACACCACCACTGTAAATCGTACCCACGCTCCAAAAACCTTTACATCGGCTTTCGGCAGACCATTGCAAACACTCGCGCTTATTTAGAATTCTTGTGTCTTGTAGTAATGCAATGTCATACACATGTTTAGATAAGTAATCAAACATTAGGCGACGCCGCTTTGGATCACGCATACCATTAACGTTGAGGGAAATTACCGATAAGGAGTTATCACCGACCGGGGCTTTCGAGGTTCCTTCGACTGAACTAAGGTCCACTCTGCCTTCTCACGATTCCGCTTTAGTGGATCGGAATCTAGATCCATATCTCCTTTTTCCGTCATCAAGGCACCTTGGGAAGAACTAACCACACTGGTATCTAACAGCTCAGGTGAACTTTGAGTATCTGGAGGAGGCTGGGACGTAGGAGGAACTCGGGATGTAGAGGGATCATGTGGCGGGGGATGGTCTTGAGACTCGGGAGTATCTTGAGAAATTGACTGTGGCTGTTCATTGTGTGACTCAGGCTGCGACCGTATTTCCTGTGAAGATTCGCCATTCCGATCAGTATTCATTACCACAGCTGTCTCACGAGGTACTTCCTGAGGAGGGCGCAACTCAGGGCAGTTTGCCCGAACATGGCCAAACTTGCCACAGCGAAAACACTTAAAACATTGATCACGCGTGTGACCAGCGATGCCACATTTAAAACATACCACATCATTTGGACACTCATTCGCACGATGACCTAATTGACGGCATCGAAAACATTGAGGAAGCTGCCCTTTATGACGAATTTCCACTGGAAATTCGGCTATACGCGATTTCCGTGGTATATCGGATTTAATATCCATCATCTTCGCAATCCGGGTCCCAGTTTCGATCGTTGGGAAACCTTGTTCGGTCAACATTTCACGCTCTATAGTTTCGACTGTGCCATATTGAGCAAGAGATTCAGCAACCACTTTATTAGGCACTTCACTTGGAACATACAGTATTCTGACATCTAAAATCGGACTTTCGATTGGTTGTACGCTAATTTCTACGTCTTTGATTGTAAAAGGCTGCGATAAAAAATTCATCTTAGCCTCGTTGGTACGAAATGTGACACGGTAGCGATCATGTGGCATGGATTGCACAGCCTTGACTACCTTTACATCAACAACACGAATAACGGCTTCGATAACTTCCTTGACAACACAGTGTCTAACGCCTTAGTATGTAAGACAACCGTATCGGGACGACGAGTCCTCGGCTCATTTGATCGAACACGATGACTTCGTTGTTCTCCCACGCCGGAATCACGGGCAGCTGCGACAAAATCCATCTCTGAAACCACACCAGGGGCACCAACACCAGGAACACCAAGACCAGGAACACCAAGACCAGGAACACCAAGACCAGGAACACCAACACCAGGAGCTCCAACACCAGAAGCACCAGCACCAGGAACACCAACACCAGGAGCACCAACACCAACTCGCTCGTCTGTCTGCTCCTCTTCTTCTTGGGTATCCACCACGATAAGATTAAAGATTTGCTTCTATTGCTTTTCTTCGTTCTTTCTCGCAGTTAGTCTTATGTTCTTTAAGACGTAATGAGAGATTTTGGCCAGTTTCACCAATATATACCAAACCACATTCACATGGAATGCGGTACACACCGGGTTTCTGAAATTCATTAACGGTATCCTTATGTGTGCAGAGCTCGAAACAATTTGTTTTCACTAGAATGGTATAACTGAATGCCAGCTTCTTTTAAAATCCTTTCGATTTTATGTGAAGCTGAACCAATATACGGTAGACTAACAGAGGACTGATATTCGGTCTTTTCCCGTACCTGTTGTCGTGTTTTCATAGCATTGTCTATGAATTTCTTAGGATAACCATTCATTTTTAAAACATTTCTCAAATGTTCAAGTTCTCCTTCAATGTTGTCCACCTCACAAATTGTTTTCGCTGGTTAATAAGTGTCTTACACACTGAGTTCTTTATGCTAGGATGGTGAAATGAATTATAGTGCAGATACCTGTCCGTGTGTGTTGGTTTTCTGTACACCTTATGTCCTAATGACCCATCTTCCTGAATTAACAGTACATCTAAGAAAGGTATAGTTTTATCTTCCTTCTGCATTTCTAATGTGAACTTGATAGAAGGATGTAAACTATTAATGTGTTCTAGAAATCGATGGAGATTTTCTAAACCATGTGCCCAGCTGCTTAATGAGTCATCAACGTATCTAAACCAGAATCCTGGTTTTAATGTTGAGGTGGCTAAAGCTTTCTTCTCAAATTCTTCCAAGAACAAATTGGCCATAACAGGTGACAATGGACTTCCCATTGGGGCACCATGTGTCTGTTCATAGAACTTCTCCCTCCACTGAAAACATGTCGTAGTTAAACATAGTTTCAGCAGATCATATATATTCTCAGGAGAAAGGGTAGTTCTTAGATGAAGTGTATTATCTAAAAGTAATCGTTCTTTTGCGATATTACAGGCTTCATCAACTGGAACATTTGTGAACAAACTAACCACATCAAAACTTACCAGAATTTCATCTTCATCTAATTTAGTTTGTTAAATTTTTGTAATAAATTCTTTAGAATTTACTACATGATGTTCAGAATTTCCAACAAGGGGTTTTAATATTTCAGCAAGATATTTAGCTAAATTATAAGTTGGAGAACCTTGGGAAGCAACAATGGGTATTAGGGGAACATCAGGTTTATGAATTTTAGGTAAACCATAAAATTTTGGACAGACAGTAGCAGACGGTCTCAAATGATCATAAACTTTTTGAGACAACTTATCTGACTTTTTAAGATCAGATAATTTCGAACATATTTTACGTTCAATTTTAGCTGTAGGGTCACTTTTAAGCTCTTTGTAAGTTTGCGTGTTTAAAAGAGCCAAGACTTTGTTGTCATATTCTACACGATCTAAGACAACTGTAGCGTTACCCTTATCAGCTTTTAAAATATGTATGGACTTATCTGCTCTTAAATTCCTCACAGCATCCTTCATATTCTTGGTTAAATTCGACCTTGGAAGCTTCGCACGTCGTAGAACCTCGGTGATCTGGACGCGGATGTTACTAGCTACATCGTTCTTCAGATGGAAAAGTTTCGGCTCCAGACGTTGAACAATTTCTTCTTTAGGTAGGACGCGCGGTACAACAGCGAAATTTAAGCCAAGAGCCAAGACATCTTCTTCAACCGGCGTAAGATTTCTTGCACTTCTGTTAATGACGGTGCGTCTTTGCGGATGACCAGCCAAATGTTCTTCTTGTTTGCGACGATTCTTCTGACCATAGGACGTCAATTTTGTGAATTTGGCCATCTGAGTGGAACGTGCTTTGTTGAATGTCCTCGTAGATGATGCAGAGATCATTCTTTTGGCTGTAGAATAGTGCTCTTCATTTAAAGTCAACCACAGTTCTTCAGTCAAGATGGCAATCCTTTCGTCTACCCCGCATAACTGTCTACGAGTCCAAGCAATACGTTCGCGTACTAATGCCAAATCGGCTTTCTTCAAAATCTTTCGTGCATACTCAGAATGGTATTTATTTGAGATGCGCAGTCCTTTAGGAACAACCTTGTTGTCTCGGCACCTCTTTAGAAAGGTCAGGTTGTTGATTAATCTTGAACGTTGGTTAGTAAGCCGGTCAAGTCTTTTAAACGATGAATGCGTAAATTAAAAGTAATTTTAAATTCTTAGAGTTCTTTTAAGGGGCTATTAAAGACATGATTGGAGTTTCACCCACCGGATTTAGGAAGTCATTTACTTTTCATCTCTTGCCATATTAACCTACCCAGAGAGCTAAGCATATTGAGCTAGTTGTTTGTCCACTTAATGTGATTGAAGGCCAATTAACAGTTAGAACAGTAGAGGTATTTCAACCAATGTACTTGCCAGAAGAAACATAAATTAATTAACTCAAGTAACCAGTCAGAACCAAGAACGTGCTGTCGATCGATGCCAGGGCTAATTCCCCAATCCTCAAGCAATGGAAAAGCCCTGGGAACGAGGTTGAAGACCTTGGTTAATTTTTAACATGGTAAATATTTTAACCGAAATCGTCTATAAATACATGTATATGAACTGTGAGGGATTAAGAGGGATATACAGGTATATATACCACAAAATACCTCGGTACCACAGAATACCAGTCGTATTTATTTTCGGTGTAAAATTTGGAAGAAACGTGCAAAATACTTTATTCTCGTAAATATATATTAATTTTGGTGTTAGTTGACACATAAATGAGAAAAATGAATATTTTAATTAAAATTCTTAAAAATAACGAGGATAAAATTTAAATATAATTCGTTGTTTTTGATGTCTCTTTTTTGCTAAATGCTCGTAAAATCAGGACGTTTGAAAATAAGTTTGCAAACCAACATAAATTATGTTCATAGACATTTGTACTAAGCGATAAAACATTCCTGCCATTCAAGAATAACAGGGAGCAATCAAATTTGCTATAAAAGAACACGATCTTTCAACATTATTGATAAACCTGATATATTGTAGTATATATCATGGGATTATGTAGCGACTTTAATATTAACCTTCCACTAAATTTGATAGCAATATCTGGTATACAGTATTACCATACAGCATCAAAGACCAAATCCTGATTCAATTTGATAAACTGTTACTTATTTATTGCCACTCTGGTATTTTGTGGTACATTAGAATTTTATCAAAATAATTGTCAGGCTTCAAAAATACCAGAATATGCTAAATCTAACCGCAACACCTCACAGGAAGAAAAACTACAGGGAAAACCTTTCCAAAAACCAATAACAGTCCATGATATATACTTGTGACATAAAGTATGATCACAGGCTGTAGTTCGTATACTGATTTATACTGAAAGAAGTATCTGAACATGCACAGATTATTACACTCAACAATTACCACATCGTCTTTATATATACCAGTGACGTCAGATAATATAAGCTTATAATAATTTAACGATTTACGGTCGAATTTAACGACTTACAAGGAGAAACACAGTCATGAATGGAGTTACCTAATAATGCACATTATTTTACTTGTTTTGTCCTCCCAATGGTAACAAATATTTTAGAATGATGCACTTTAATTGTTCATACTTTTCTGCATAATAACTTTAAACACGCACGATGCAGTGAACAGGAGAGAAAATACACACACGGATAGATGTTCACGGCGCATGAATAAACACGTTTCATGATGTAACAGTGACAGGCAAATTAAATTCGTTACAGAGTAAAATTATGTCCAACCTTTCATGCTGACTGTACCTTATTTTGTCATTGTCTACACGGATTAGGAAAAGCGAGAGATAAAAAATCCACCGAATGTTGTGTATTTGCTTGAGCCATGAACAGTATATGAAGAACCATTGTAATATCTTTAAACGCAATGTTTTATTGACGTGTTGCATCCTTGAACTTTTGTTATGTATTCTCTTTATTCAGACTACGCGAGGTAGGAGATCTTTACAGGTGTTAATTCTACAGTTCAATAGTCGTCTTCTTCTTCTGAGTTTGTTGGTCTGTCTTGTCTTGTCTTGTCTTTTCTGTCTGTTCGTTTGAGTAGAGTTTTCACTTCTCGGCTACTCTGCAACTACTGCTCGGGATTCAGCTGGGGCGGTCTTTTATACTAACGGTCGCAGGAGTTTTTGTGCATGTGAACAGAATGGTGGGCTGATGTGGGCTCAGCCAATCAGGTTCTAGGTTTTGGATTTCTGAACTCTCGTACCAGCTCTTTTCCTCTATTTATTTAAGGCGTTGTCGCACTGTCTCAGTCGGTCGTATGCTCCGTCAATATTATTTAAAAAATGTTCACAACTTAACTTATTTCGTTGATTTCCTTAGTAAAACTTAATATCTCTATATATATATGAACTCAACTTCAATGTTTGACTTTTACTATCCTACAATTTTACAATACTACATTTTTATGACGTAACACTTTTATTACCTGACCGCGCGAAATATCTATTCAAATGATTGACAGTAATGCCTCAAACCTGTGCACGTGCAAGTACAAAGGTTGTGCACCACTGGAATTTTTCTTATCTAAATAAATCCGACCACCTAGTATTTTGTTTTTATCAAACATTGACAAGTTCAAGTATCATTAATTATTTGTGACGCCAACGGAAGGGATAACTGACATGTTTGTGCAAAAGACACCAATTTATAATTTCCTTTGTGCACCTTCAAAATCAAACATGCCCATCATCTTTCCTGCTGACGTATGTAGTGTTTATCTTGCCTGGAGAATATAATTTGACTATTTTTTATGCTATTTATGTACTGCTTCGTAACACTTTCATGCAAATTAAATATTGGTATATGTCAGGCATTACGGGCAAACGTTCCGCGATGCTTTGGTAAAATATTTTCGAAACAAGAAATTTCCATACCGTATTCCTCACAACTTCCTGTTAACCGCACTGAGTGACAGAGGAAACAACCATGTATAGCAAACTGCCACCTCTTCGTCAAAATTATATATTCTCACCGTTTCACTTTCGTGCTCGTGTTCTCTGAACGCTCTTAAAATCCCATTTCAGAGACCTAGATTTTACGAATTTTTTGGAGGAGCATGGCCTTGGAACATTCCAGGTCATTCGGTCATTCGTGTCTGCAGCACTCGATGATCGAGTGCACTCAAACTTTCTTTTTTTTGAGCGGAGGGGGGGGGAGTGGGTGGGATGGAAACATCAAAATAATTTGTAGGAATGCTAAATTTAACACTGCCCTCCTTAAAATTTCAAGGCAAAAACATCACTGGTTCTTTGCCCGGAGGCCCCAAACATAAAAAAAGGACACACTCAATCGTAATGTTATCGACATGTCCGCGCATGATTTTATGCGCTGAATGATATGCAACCTCGAACCAAGGGACAATGCGTGCACGTTAATGAGGTCGTTGTCATTGTAATTTGTCCAAGAAGCATACTGGCTTATTTCAATGTGTCTTTTGGTTAAAGTCACAAAATGACGTTTTTGTTTTTATAAAACTCCTATATGTAAAATATATCGTCACGCAACCGGCCTGCCCAAGCTTATCCCTCTTTTGCATATCACCCCCTCCCTGTTTTTCAAGTACTCTGTCACCTCTATAATTCATCAAACTCCATTCATCCAACATGTCATTGAGATAATTTTTTTTACTTATCAATATCAATCATTTTTGTTCACCTGAGTAGAAACGTAAATGAACTTGAAGCATTGAGTTTCAGCAAAATGTTGCGTGCCCGTCACCACGCAGATGGAGGTATTGTCTTTAGAATATTGACAGGTATAATAAATAAAGGTTGCTTTCCAACGTTAAGTCATATCTCAACAAGCCCTACAGAAAACGTTCAGATCAGAAGAGAAGATAAGAAAAAAATTGAAGCAAGAAAAAGATGGAATGCAAGAAATTCTCGTGGTTGGCTGTTGCTGCAATGTTCGAAATTGCAATTTGTTGCTTTGCTGTTGACATCTTGCATTTACAAGACGAGCAACAAGATGATTCGAGTTCTATCGAGAAACGATCACTCAATTCTGGTGTAAGCTATCTAAATTTTGTAATCGAATGATTATTATCAAGAAGCATAATGCAATATTAATATCTATTTGTATATTCAGGGTTCTGAGATCAACTTGAATTTCCAGCATGGTATGAGAGATTTTATTTTAAATGGAAAAGGTGCAATTTATGGACAACAGGTCAGTGTCGATCGTACGTTAATGTTAAGCCTGTTTTTCAATAGGTTGAATTTTGCGCCTTGAAGCGAGTTTTTCATTAGTACTAATTTGTAATGATTTAATTTAGCCGTTGATATTTCTTGTGATTAAATGCGCTATGTGTGGTGCCAGCGAAGTATATATACATTTACTAATTACTAAATAAAACTAAAAGTCGTGTATACGACGTCAGTGTATAATATATCACGCAGCGTAATCAACTAGGATCGCGGTACAATCCCATATAAATAATGAGTTTTTAAAACTGTCATTAATACTTAAAAAACTGGAAAGCACCGTAAAAACCGGTCTGAGGCAAATGTTTAATACAACCATTGTTCGTTTTGTACCTATTTTGTTCAACTCCAGCCACTGTAGTCAATATAGTTTACTGTCAATATTCGTCAAAAAGGTATCCACCGAATAGGATAGACATTCAGACATAAAAACGACGTCTAAGATGAAAAATGTAGTGTAACACACAACTTCATGTTGCCAACTGATGCCAGTGGCGCCACGAAGAATTACAAATTGCTGCTTCAATATCGACATTTTATGCATTAAATAACGTACGTATTTCGCTTAAATCGATATGGGTGTAACTTTGAAGATCTTTTCCCCCGATAAGCTTAATAAACCATGTATTAATTGTGGTAAAGTCAAATAATATTGTTATAAATAGACACAAGTGTTACACGCTCACTTTGTCGTTCATGTTTCTTTGCCGATTTCAGAATTCGTAAAATTGACCAATCACAGCGAAGCACAAAAGTTCTAAACATTTGCCACAGACCAGTAAAAAGGAAGGAGCTAGGGAAGAACAGTGTTTTTGACAATCGTCATTCAAATTCAATTTGCTTTCTATTGGAACCCACGTTCAAATGGGTTTCTTTTGAAGCGGGCAGATTAGCTAAGGGGCCGATTACATGGACCGGATTAGCCCGCTTTACCGGGCTGAGATTGACGTATATAGCGATTACATGAGAGTTTTCAGCCCGGTAGTATGTTTCGGTGGGAAATCTTTGAAAAAAACTTTGCTGTTTCTTGCCATTGTAAAATGCTTGGCCTGCAGGTAAAAATACTTATTACAGCTTTATTTTTGTTTTACGGTATTATTTTCGTCACAGTCTCGTACTGTTTAGCTTTATCGGCATTAAATCAATCAATCAATCAACCAATCAATTTTTATTCAGGAAGCCTACCTCACAATATGTGTTTTTCAGTAGGGTCCTGCTAAATAAAAACTTACAAGAATGAATTAAATAAATTAATAATTATGAATTAATGATTTATTAGTAATTTATTAATTAATAAACCACGATTATAAGAGTAATTTATTAATTGATAAACAATCGCTGTTTCCGTACTCCATCAGGCATTTATAATCCGACAATGCTTGAAGCATATAACCAACCATTTCTACATCCCATTTAAAGCGTTTTAGGTCCTTTTTAATCTCAGCCCGGTAAAGCGGGCTAGCCCGGTCCATGTAATCGGCCCTTAGAGCCATTAGATTTCGAATTTGCCTTTCCTTTCTGTTGGTTGGAAGCCATATTTGTTGCACATGACTGCATGTATGTTGGTACTACGCATGCGCTAAAGTTTTTCAGCCCGGCTTGATGGGATGAAAACAATTACATGGGAAATTTCAACTCGCCAAAGCGGGCTAGCTGACATGTAATCGTTACGCGAAAATAATATGAGATTATTAGGTAAAGCGGGTTAGCCCGGTAAAGCGGTCGAGCCCGGTCCATGTAATCGCCCCCCGGTCCATGTAATTGCCCCCCAAGTCAATAATTTACTTATTACGTTCTTGTCAGTATGCAAGTTATTATTTCAACACTGTTATATAAAATTTAGATGCAGAAGATCCCGGCATTTTTTGCAACTCGGACATCTGGTCATATTGGACCAAACTACGCTCATGATTCCATCAAGTTTAATGACGTCTCATTAAACATTGGAAATTGTTACAATCCCAACACTGGAAAGTTTACTGCGCCTGCTGATGGTGTTTATCAAATCAGTTTTTCGTATTTACAACAAAATGGTTACACGAGTTATGTACATTTGATTAAAGATGGTACTATGTATAGTGATGTGCACGCAAACCACAAGAATCATGATCAACTAAGTAAGACCGTTCTTATTCAACTTAAGAAAGGTCAGACCGTGTGGGTTCGTCTGTTGAAAAGTTCTTCATATGCTGTTTATGGCCGAGACAGATACACAACATTCGGTGGATATTTGATCTCTTACTTGTGAACTAGCCAACTTGTAACGAGAATATTATTAAAAAATTAATTGTTACTACTTGCATTCTGTTTTTATATTTGTGTACGACTGTAAAGTCTAACTCATGAAAGTAGCAGGGTAGAAGGAAACTATATATTGAGACTTTGTCTTGGTGCCAATTGTATAATAAAGGAAGTCACCTATTAACGACCAATTTAATTGATTTTAATCAAATTGTTTACACTTTTTAGGAATTGAAATACTTCAATTTGAAGCCTAATCGGTCTTTGTCTATTACGGTTAACAATTAAGACATTTGGAAATCGTTGGGAGAAATTGAAATATAGGCTAAGTTTTTGTAACCGATGTTCAAGTAAAAACATGATAAATCTGTATGTATGTGAAATATTTTTAAAGTTAAAACACGAAAATTCAATCTGTACCGCATTCTTGCAACTTCGTGTTAATAACACTATATTCTATAATCAGTGAAATAGGAATTATATAATTTTGAAAAGGAGCATAAATTTGATGATCAATGTTTGGTTTGGAAAAATATGTATTTTCATAAATATTTTATAACTGTAACCATTCTAATACTGGAACTATTTAATAAACTGTAAACATTTTTGCCTTCATGGAGAAAGTGAATTAGGCCAGACTTGTATAATTTTCAATGAATGGCATTATAGCATGGCGAGAATGCATATATTCACATCGTCATAATATATTCCTATTTTATTCCCTCTTAAATGAAGCAAAAGGATAATATTAAATCAAGTTAATACAGTTGGCCCAACGACCAACTGTATTCGAAGATTTTACCATTAAAAGCCATTTTGATTTAAAAAGATATGAAAGAGGTTCAAGTTCAGTTGTCTATAAATTATACCCTTTTCTATTTGGATAGCTAGAATAATCAAACTTGAGATAAAGGGAAATTGAATACATAAAAAACATTTTAATCAAATCGTTCAACGTTTTGGAAGCATCCAAGTATTTAAATTTGAAACCTGATCTGGTCTTTCTCCATTACGGTCATCTTTCCCGCATAGGTGGAGCAGGCCTTAAAAATGCTCACGCGGACACAGGAGGCTTCTAAAAGAATACGACGAAATACCAAACAAACGTGATACAAACTAGTACTTCAACGTCCGGGTCCGAGAAAATTATTTCTGTGTATATGTATTGAGCCTTGAAATTAATTTAATCAAATTTGTTCGTCTTCTAATTACCGTTGCTATAGGGTCGGCAATGGAAACAATGTCGCCCAAAAATATTGGACCTTTTATCCACCATTTCATCCTTTGCTTCACCTATATTTGCACACGAAGGGTTTTCGCTTGGAACGACGAATTTCTGCATTAATCGTAACGTTCATTTATAGTTACTGATATGAATATAGATTCGTCCATCGGCAATAGTGAAATCCATCTTTCAGGCTATGATGTTGTTAGGCTAGACCGTAAGGTTAATGGTAGAAATGGTGGTGGTGTTTTTATGTATATACGAAGTAATCTAAACTTTCGAGTTCGTGAAGATCTGGCACATAATGATCTTGAAATCTTAATAATCGAAATTTCTAATCCTCGTTCAAGGCTGTTTTTGGTGGGTACTTGGTATGGACCTCCAAGCTCGTCCCAACAATTATTTACTTTATTTGAGGAAATTATTGATAAGATAGATGCTGAGAATTCCGAACTGTATTTACTTGGAGATTTAAATTGCAACTATATTGTCAAACACACCAAATTCTAACACGTGTGAGCTTTTGAATATATTTGATATTTACAATCTTTCACAGACAATTTCTGAACCTACAAGTCAGAGTAATTAATACCTCATAAACATTAATCGATCTATGTATTACCAATAATCTAGATAAAGTAAAAGCTTCCGGTGTTCTTTCTCTTGGTATAAGTGATCATTCTCTGGTATACCTTATTCGGAAATGTACATATCATAAGGCACCGGTAAATACTTTTGTTGAAAAGAGAAACTTCAAAAACGTCAATGAATATGCATATTTGAATGATTTAAATAATCTAAATTGGGAGCAGGTTTGTCGGCATAACGACCCTAATGATATGTCAACTGAATGGTAGAATTTGTTTATGCCTGTGATTGACAAACATGCCCCACTTAAAAAGAAACGTATAGGGAAACGAAAGTCTCCCTGGATTACTTTACATGTAGTTCAGAAAATTCGCGAAAGAGATTATCTAAAAAGGCAATTCGATATTACACGTGACGATGAAATTTGGTTACAATATAAGAAAGCTCGAAATGAAACTGACAACACTATTAGGCAGGCTAAACATAACTACTTTATCACGAACATTGAGGCTGCACGAAAAGATCCAAGGAAAACTTGGAGACTATAGTCAACGATCAGAACTCTCGTAAAGTGAGTGATGTAACCAATGTCAAGAAAGTCAATCTTGACGGTAATGAAATCACTAATGCGGCTGAAATTTCGGATGCCTTTAATTCATATTTTACCTCGATAGGAGAGAAACTTGCGAACAAAATACCTAGATCGAATGTTAATCCCGTTTCTTATATTCAATCCAAACATAGTGTGTTTTCTTTCGAGGAAATTGGTTTGTCCACTGTAAATTGTTTGCTAAAAACGATTAATGCAAACAAAGCGACCGGTTCTGATAATATTCCAGGTAGATTATTGAAAATAGCCGCTGATATTGTTTCACCTTCGTTAACCAAAATGTTTAATAGATCGCTTTCTATGGGGATTTATCCGAATGATTGGAAAATGGCAAAAGTCTTACCTATATTCAAAAATGGCGAAAAATGTGATCTAAGTAATTACCGTCCAATTTCAATCATATCGGCGGTTGCCAAAGTTTTTGGTAGAACCGTTTATGACCAATTTTACTCCTATCTGACAAGTAGCAATTTACTGTCGAACTATCAGTCAGGGTTTCGAGCATCATATAGTCGTACCGTTACAGCTTTGTTAGAGTCGACCAATAACTGGTGCGTGAATATTGATAAGGGTTTGCTTCACGGAGTGATCTTCATTGACCTAAAGAAAGCTTTCGATACAATTGATCACGAAATTCTTATACGTAAACTCAAGTGTTATGGTGTGGATGACAATGCGTTATCGTGGTTTAATTCCCATTTAAACAATCGAAAACAGAAATGCTACGTAAATGGCAAACTCTCTGGTAGTCGTTCTATCTCCCATGGAGTTCCGCAGGGCTCCATTATGGGCCCACTTCTGTTTTTTATCTATATCAATGACTTGCCTAACTGCTTGAACGAGGGTTTACCTAGAATGTATGCTGATGATACGAACATCAGCGTGCAAAGTAATAATCTTTCTGAGTTAGAAAATCTTATGAATGCTGAAATAGCCAACTTAACAACATGGCTAGAGGCAAACAAGTTAAGCTTAAATATTGCTAAGACTGAATTTATGATTATTGGATCTCGTCAAAGACTTTCAACCTTTGATAATCAGAATGTAGAAGTATGTGTTAACAATAAACAGATTAATAGAGTGCTGAAGTCTAAGTCATTAGGTTTAACAATTGATGAGAACTTGACTTGGAAATATCATATTGATAATATCACGAAAAAAGTCTCCTCGGGTATCGGCGCTCTCAAACGAATGAGAGATTTTATTTCAACAGAACTGCAATTCGAGTTTATCAAAGTTTGGTGGAGCCCTATCTTTCCTATTGTTCCCCTGTTTGGGATGGCCTAGGTAAAAAGCAAAGCGAAAAATTACAAAAATTACAGAATAGGGCCGCCCGTGTTATTACCCGTTCATCTTATGATATTTCATCAAGTTCTCTTCTTGAAGAACTTAATTGGGAATCATTGTCCACTAAGCGATTAAAGCAAAAGGCAATGTTTAATACTATTAATAAACATACACCATTCCATTTACAAGAGATGTTTTCTCCTAGTGAGAGTGTTTATAATCTGACAGATTCTTATGGCAAACTTTATGATCCAAAACCACGCACAGACTATTTGAAACGCTCCTTCAATTACAGTGGAGCCTCTTTATGGAATGGCCTGCCAGAATCTCTTAGATCAGTAACCTCTCTCGCTGTTTTCCAGACAGGTTTAGAAGCCTTCTTAGTAAATAATCGATCTGACTCCCACACGGCAATCAGGTAGAACAGTCCCTATATTTCTTTTTGCACATTTTTAAAATATTTTAATCTTTTTGTAAATAACTATACTGATGATTTTCCGTGTGTTTTTTTAAAAATAAAGTTGATGTAAGACAAAGTCTCGTAGTTTATAACACGGCCTCGCCCTCCTGTGTCTTAGGGTTATTTTATTGTAAATCATCTTTATCGTGCTCTTATTGTTTGTTGGTATCACTTTCCGCTTCGTGTATCTCCTTATTGTCACCTTTACCCGTTATAGTGGTGTGTTCCAAGAAAGTCTGCGAAAATTTGAGGCGCCTCTTGTTATTGACCAGTCACTTGTACTTGCAGTAATCATTGACTCTTTTATAATAGTAACTGTACATGCTAGTGGGGTGGGATTGCTTAGATGGGCTCGTGGTGTCGACTTGGTTTTGTACGTAGTTCGACAAGCAAGACTTCTATTAATGTGACGTTTTACCTTGATATCGAGACCAGGAAACCAGCAGAATTGTCGAATAAATGATTTCGTCTTACTCGTTCCTTGATGGCTCGCGTTTCTCAATTGGATAACGCGTTGTTGCATAAATGACTAAGGTTCAAAAAGACGTTTTCCGCGGTATATTACTCCATCTATGACATGTAGGTCGTGTTTAATTTCTTCCGCCATATATGGTGCAAGTTCGCCATCTGTTTCGTTTCAGACTGGTTTGTCTGGCATGTCTGAGTTTTGTGAGAGTTGCATTTTTGGATGCGTTCCTCTCTGCTCTCCTGTATAGTAATTGCTGCTGGGTCGTCGATCGATGAATATTACCCTTTCCGCTTGAACCACATGTAGCTACAGTCCGAGCAAGCTCATCCGCTGCCAGGGGGCTGCTTAAATTGAGATGGTGCATACTCGTGGGTTCCTTAAAAGGTAATCCGTAATGTTGGTCTTCCCTGGATGGTATTCCACAACATATTCGTACTGTTTGTCCATACGTGGGGGTAAGTCACCAGCGGTTTTGTTGAACATCACTTGTTGTGGCTTGTGTCTGTAATCACTTCTAAATTATTGCGCTCCCAAGAGGCATATCCTTAGCTTCTTGATCAACCATCGGATGGAAACTGTCTCTAAGTATAGTTTAGTAGTTGGATTCTGGTGGACTAAGGCTTCGTGACTTAAATACCTCAGGGTGGAAACCTTCTGCTGTTGACCTTTTCTGTAAAAAACAACTGCAAGACGACCCAGACTTGCATCGACCACTAGTCGCGTTTCCCAACCTTTCCCGCATGGTTGCAGTAGTGTGTCTTCCAGTAAGACCTGTATTAGCTGTTTATATGCGTGTTGATGTTTGTCATCCACTCCTACTTCCATGTATCTACTTCCAACAATTCTCGCACAGGTTCTGTGGTTTTGGCATGATTAAGAATAAACCTCCGGTAAACCCGGCCAAGCCCAAAATTGGTCGAAGCGCTTCTTTACCATTTGCAGGCCTAGATATAGAGAGTTTCGATTTTTGTTGGATCAGGTTGGATACTTTTCTTGTTGAAAGTAAGTCCAGCGAATGTTTCTTGGACATCGAACAGATTTTGCGTGGTTCTGTAGTGAGCTCAAACTGGTGGTGCACCTCGCGCAAGTCCAAGTTAGAGAATTTCTTTGCGCCATTGAACGTTTTTATCACGTCTTCCATCGTAGGTAGTTAAGTGTATGGGCGGAGGTAGCCTTGTTTGCCATCCTCATGTTCACGCATGGAAGAGTGTTTGGATTCGGTGCGATAACCGTTGGGATAACCCAGCTACGTGCTTCGTCATCTGGGTATTTTTCTATGGTGTCCTGATTTAACAAGCATGCGATCCTTTTATCTCCTTTGACTGGGAGGTTGTAAGGTGCAGTTACTCGTCTTGGTTGTTGGACAACTGGAGTCACAGTCTGGGGTTTGTCATTAATGCCACTTGTTTCCCAACAACATTCCCGATATTTGTACTGAATACTTCGCTATGGTTCTCCAAGATTTCTCTTACTTTGTGGCTTACCTTCTGCGTTACTTTGGCAAAGTCTTTCTTCTCGTCGACTTGTTGGACAAAGAATTTTTCGTTGTACTGGACGATCTCGAGCTTTCTTATTGACGTTTCCTATGAGAGCAGGTATGATGATATTTCCTTTGTGACAATGATGGTAGTGCCTCTTTTCACCGGTGCGCGATACTGCCTGGAATTGATCAAGTAAGTCCAGACTTCGACTTCTGCCACACGCGAACAATTTGATTGGAGATAGAGATGATGATTTTTATCCCCACTTCTTTCTCATATTCTTGTAGATTTCGTTCATCCATGATGTCGCTTAAAGCACTTGTGTCTGGTTGCCATCTTACGCCGTTGTCATTGGCCAAATGTCCTGTTTTTTTGCAGAAGTCACACTTTTTTCCTAGGGCTGGGCATTCTCATGTGGTTGCCAAAGCACAAGCATTGCTCATCTCTGCCTTTGCCTTTCGATTGAATCTCTTTCTTTCGTTGGTGTTGATGTTTAAACGATTGTCGTCGCTTCACTCTATTTAGCTTGTCTTATCTATCAAGTGTAGGCTTATTTTGCAGGTAAACATATTAATCGTAGTTGGTCGTCATCTAAGTTGCTTATGATACGACATTAGATTGTTTTGTCTGCCCACCAGTTTTTGAAGTCGTATTACTCGGCTGCATCCATAGCCTTGGTGCGAATGGGATGATTTTAAGCTTTGGCCTTAACGTGGCCTTGATATTAAAGAAATGAAATAGCTGTTCGTATAATTTAGAGGTTTCAGTAATTTTTGTTTACAACTTTATATTTCTTGAATACACGCAGGATCCGGCTGTAATTCTTTGTAGCTATATATTTGTTATGTTATACCGAATTACTAATTTCTAGTTTTCTTATTTTTCTTTTCTAGATTCTCGTCGCCAGTATAACACCTTTACTTGTATATGTATACCCTCTTTCACATATTGTATCTCTCTTTAAATCCTATCGCTCACAATACCACAGTTATAGTGAAAGATCCTATAATTATGTGTTACGACAGTAATGTTCTTTTATTCGCGTATACAAGCAGCGACCAGCTTTTCCTACGTAGTTTGCGCTACATCTAGGGCATTTGAATTCATAAACAACAAAGCTTTGATACATTTTTGGCTTTTGGTCTTTAAGCGAGATGAAGCAGTTAGCATCAGTAGTTTTCCAGTTGAGAAAAAAATTTACAAGGTGATTTACCAAGAAAAAGTTAATGAATCCAGGTTTTGATTGTGGTTGGTTCGATTGTGGATTATCAGTGACAGAGTTACAGGGGTTATGAGTTGAGGGTTTGAATAATGTTAACAGTTTTTTTGAAAGTTTTAAGGAGAAACCATTCCATCACATAAAAGTAGCGATATTGTTCACTTCTGTTTTGTGTGCACGATGAATGAGGGCACGTATCTAAGAAATCTCTCTCGACCATGGAGTGTATCTGGAGTAATGTTGGTATTTACCAGTATTGGTTGGTTTGTGGTAAACAGTGCCACCGTTTTGAAGTATTTGAATGTCTAAGAAATGTATGTCATCGTCAGGAAATTTGTCAACAATAAACTGTATTTTACTATCAATAGTATTGAAAGTATTAGATAAGTACATGTTCAATGTGGGAGGATTTTGCTAGAACTAAAGTTTCTTCTACGTTTATAAAAGACTACTTTGCCGGAGTTAATAAGTGGTTTGACGATAACAGTTTCGAATTCAGTCATTATTATGTTAGCTGAGGTTAGATCTAATGGTGAACCCATAGAAACACCATCAGTATTCTCCATTGAGTGAAAAAACAGTTTTAGTACATGCGTCAAGTATCAGTTTCTTGAGTGTACGTTTCGTAAGAGTCGTTGAGATTAGTTTAGTAAAATTAGAAATTTAAAAATTCGATTTAACATTATCTCAACAGGTACATTAGCAAAAAAAGATTTGAGGTCAAAGGAAACAAATCTATATCCGTCATCAAAGCGTTTGCGTGCATGGTAGATTATTAATATGCGAAACCGCATCAAATGTATCTTCAATAAAAAATTCATTGATGGTCAAAGGATTTAATAGTTTAGTAAGAAATTTAGCAACTAGTTGGTAAGCACTTCCTGTTGTTTCAATAATCACAAGTATAATTCATCCCCAAAAGTTATCGCCTTGACCAGGCTTGTAGGATATATAAAATAATAATAAATATGCTAATTCCCGCGTGTCAGAGAAGCTAAAAACTTGTTCAAAAAGTATATTTAATTAAACATCCTAAATACACTCAATTTTCGATTTTCTAATATATAGAGACTATATTATGTGGTAAAGAAACAATTTTCTCGCACTTTATTTTTTAACGATAACTGAATAATTAAGCGTCTTTTTTGATAAATTACCCCCATGAACGTTACCCATATTAGAACACCAATTAGTATTTTGCTTAAGCACATAAATGTGGATAACTGTATGATGTTAAACAATGACTGTACTTCATGCAGGAAGTTTTAAAGCAAAAATAGCTTATCTTAACACATATCTGAACAGGATAAAAAATAACTTGAGCTGCCATCACTCTGTAGCTAAAAGATAGTTATTTAGTTGTTATTTAGTGAAGCTTGCGTAACAGAGACATTCCATATTATCATTGCTCATGTCATTTTTCGTCAGACAACTTCTGGCATATCAGTAGACCAGACTGCAGAGTGTGGCACGCGCGCCCCCAATTTTTTTTTCAGGGACATTTTTTCCGCCCCTGAATTTTTTTAGTACTGACTTACTATATATGTCTTGCGCCCCTGCCCACCCCCTCTCAGAAGAACTTCGCACAAAATGTTTCACTTTTTATTGCACAAATCCTTAAATTTTCTATTCTGACACAATAGATCAATATTTATCCAATTATCTTTGTAACTTGTAAGTTTTATTTGGTGACCTAGATTTTAAAGATCGTGGCTGTTTTATTGTGATGGGTTGTTATGTTAAGAACCTTTTAGCGGGCAACCCCGCTATGCGGTCGGAATACCTTATTTGTGTTAATAGTTGCGCTGCCCATTTTCCATTTCCCGCCCCTGGCCGCCCTTGATTGCGCCCATAGGAAGCGCTTGGCGCCCTTGCCCCCAAGTTTCCCAAATTTTCCGCCCCCAAGATCTTGCTGAAAAAGGCCCTACTCTGCAGTCTGGTCAGTAGAAACAGTATATAGGTAGTTTGAATGAATGAATTTCAATGATAAAGTTATTCACATCTGGTCATAATGGACTAAATTAAGCTCATGATACAATCAAGTTTAATGACGTCTCATTAATCATTTGAAGTGGTAACAGTCCAAGCACTGAAAAGTTTACTGCACCTGTTGATAGTGTTTATTAAATCAATTTTTAATATCTATAACTGATTTTTTGCCAGAGTCATTTGGCGTTGATAAAAGATGGCACGGTGTATAGTGATGTGCACGCTGGCCGCAAGAGTTATGATCAGCTGAGTAAGACAATTCTTATTCAACTAAAAAAGTTAAGACCGTGTAGGTTTGTTAACATTTGAAGAAAGGTTCTTCATATGTTGTTCATAGCTCAAGCAAATACCACAACATTCTGTGGATACTTGATCTCTTGCTTCTGAACTAGACTGGATTAGTTTTACTCTGTAACGAGAATATCATTAAGAGGAGATTTTTTTCTATGTCGCGTAAACGCGCTCAAAACCCATGACGTCGTTATCAATGAATTTTTCCAACATGGCGGCTGTCAAAGAGCGGTGTTCGTTTTGCTCTACTATGAATGTTTAAAAATAAAGACGTATATAATAATTTATATGGAAAAAAATTGAATTAATTAATAAATGTGTTATATTAGGATACTGATTTATTATCGACAGAGAAAGGGAAATAAAAAATTGCGTGAAATTGACTCGATATTCGACGACGCGATTTAAGTTCTGTCATTCAGTTCACAACACGCGCGAAGATTTTAATACCTACAATGGACTTACCTCGGGGCTTTGGAGATGATCGAGGTAAGATATACAGTTAATTTTTACTTGTATGTTGTTCTTTAATTTAAAACTTTATTTCTACCGCTGTGTCAACTACTGACAATCTATACATTGAGAGCCAGAGGCAAGCTATTGTTTTATCTTATTGCCCTACTACACTAGTTTTTTCAACAATCATCTAAGCTTATATTTGTAATATTATGAGGAAAAAGTCCTATTATGCAAATGTTTATTGGAAATAAATATCTATTGTCCTGCACACTTGGCAGTTGGTCTACTTGACACTTGTTAATTGAGATTGAGGTATATGCCCTCAATCCTCATTATTCCCTTTTTTATGTGTTTGTTCTTATTTCTCAATCTTAAAATGTCTTTAAAATTTAAAATGACTTCACAAACTACATCCAGCTTAAATCTAAAGTCGTTCGGAAGTGGACGCCGAAAAGAAAATTTACTTTGAATCCAAGCATTGTTCAACTCATAATATAATGCAATATTTGCAAATAAGCTTCCATTATTTCAATTTTTGTGGGCCTGGATGTTTTTCTCAATCCTAAAATGCATTTTAAAATCAAAACGACTTTACAAACCACATCCAGTTCAAATTTGAAGTCATTCGGAAGTGGACGCCGAAAAGAAAATTGACATTGAATGCAAGCCATGTTACTGTTATGATGTAATATTTACCATTTGTGTTACATTGTATTCAATTTGTATTATTACTTTCACAGTGACATTTTACAAGTGCCATAAAGTCCAGCAGTCTTGGAAGAGAATTGGAACTAAGCATGAACTAGAAAAGGTATTTTCAACTCAAACCATTATTCATTGATTAGGCCATTTTTTATGATTTTTAAAACCAACCAAATTATGTCTGAGTGCTACCATTAACAGGTAATGTCCACACCAACTATCATGACTCATGTTCCTTTCAAATTAATTTGGTCATTGTATTTTAAATGATAAAAACACATTTTAAACACATGAAAATAAACACATGGGTGGGTGGGACTTAATTATTGGGATTCTGCCCGGCCAGGCATAATTTAAATCATGCATATACAGTGTATCATAATAAATGTGCAAAAATATCAGAATTTCTAAGAAGATCTTTTCTTGCAGGCTATTAAAGAAAACAAAAAATGAAAGATGAAAATGAATATTTATTAAATCACAGATTATTATTTATGCTACAATCTATTCTTGTGTGAATATAATGAAAATGTTTATAACTTTATACAGTAGACAGAATATTCCACAATGTGCAGGTTTTTGTCACCCAGCACTGACAGAATGAGGTTGATGTTTTCAGATACTGTAATCATATCTTCAAGATTGTAATAGTAATATCACAGAGATCTATAAAAAAATACTTTCATGGTTAATTAGTAGAGGAATTGATTAACTTCAGGTTACTGGGGGGGGGGGGGTCTGAGTTAATCCCCAGGCAATTATCAAAGAAAAAAATAAAATATTTGGCCCTTATGACCATATAGGCAATTTTGTTTTGATGTCAACATGCTTGGCTCCTTCAGCCTGTCTGGTGTCTTTACTAATAACGCATGCTGCCTCAGTTGACTGTCAGGCCCTGCTTTATGACCAGTCCTGGTTCAGCATCCTTCCTACCAGATTGTTGCATCCACGATGCTGGTGTAATTCAAAACTTTACAGTAAACATATGACTGAAAATTTTATTTTCATTTCTAAAAAGGGCGTTTCAGATTATATAGCCTATGGCATGAAGTTGTATACTGAATGCCTGTAAATGAGTAAAAAACTGAATGCATGTAAAATTAGTAAAATGAAGTAAAGGGATTTAAAATTACAAATGCTCAAATTTTCCTTAAAAATGCAAAATCCTTTAACGTTTTCCATGTACTTATGTTATTAACGAGTTGTAAACAAGCTGATCATCATCCAGAGGACGAAAGCAGTGGCTTTCAATCAGTTTTATTATTAATTTAAAATAGCAGATAATTTTACAGCTGAAATATGCTCACTCCTGAGTCAGATACGTGTGCATATTAACATAATAATTCAAATAACGTCCATTAAATACGATATTACACTTACCACGTTATCCTTCTTTATATTTAGCAATGTTTTGCCTCAGAAAATGGCGGCAGAACATTTTTTCGCAAAGGCTTGGTCGCTAAGTTTTGAGCGGTTTTCGCAAAAAATACGCGACTTTCTAAAAAATCTCCTCTCATTAAAATCTTTTCTTCTCGTTTCTACTCGTATTCAATTTGTGCTCATTGGTTTGTTTACTTACTGTTTCAAGAAGAAACTAGTTATTTATGTGCAGTGAACATCTATCCGTGTGCACATGTTCATGGACAAACAGGTAAAATTAATTGCATTATTGAGTAACTCCATTCATGACTGTTGTTTATTTTCGGATTATTCAAACAAACAGTAAAAAGGTGTTTAAAGTTATTATGCAACTTCATCCATGAAAAGGATATAAATAAATCCCAGACGTATCCAAGAGGAACAAAGGTTTGTTACAATGGTCACGCCAACGGGCTGCCCTAGCTTGTTTCTCTACAGGGTGCATAAAAAAAGTAGACAATTTGGAACGGCTCTCAACCCGCGAAGCGGCTTGAAGTATGAAGTTATTTTTATTTAAAATATACATTGCTTGGGTACTTATTGCTTGGGATAAACATTTAACAATTCCAGTCAATTTAAATTGTCAGCAGATAAAATTCCAGGGAATAGATTGATAAAATTTTACTGATTATGTGTTTAAATGTTGTATTAGTACAAACCTTTACGATTGTGTTTGTTTACGTCTTCTACTTTTTACATTTACCGCCATTTTGAATTTTTTAGAATCTCGCACCCAGTCTTCGCTCGCCTTATTCAAAAATCAGAATGTACAATCACTTTCAAAAGTAGTTGGGACACCAACGGTTTCACGTTACATTTGCCTTTCCACAATTATTCCGTCAAAAAATTTGACTTCCCCCTCCCCCGCTCCCCCATTCAATGTTGGGTTTGATGTTTGAGTATCAATGGCCAACACAAATATGTGGCAGCCACGACTCAACATTGAATAGGGGGCGAGGGGGGCAGAGGTTTAACAATATTTTAGTGAAAATCTTGATGTGTCCCAACACTTTTGAAAGTGATTGTCTGCGGTGAAATAACACTCTATTACAACTTTCCATGTTCTAAACAAAAGTAGCTTTGAAATATGAACACGTATGTATGCCAGAACACAATTTTCGGATAAATAGATTATGTAGGGCTCCGAACAGACAATTTGGAACAAAATGTCACTAAGTTAATAATTAATAGAATATTGCGTATTGGGGTTAGCATATATGCGCAATACAATATGTTTAAATTCAAGTATTTCATTCTAGCTTGCAGCTATGAATTAGAATAGTCTAATTTATCATCCTAGATATCAGTGCAATGAGGAAGGAGTATTTTTTCTTTAATTATAATACAGTACGTCTTGCATTAACAGATGGCAGTCAACTTCCGATTATTGTACTCTTGCGAAAGTAAACAGTAATGGGGATTAAAATGTTAAACGTCGGGTACGTTTATTCGCAGAAATATCTACTTGACAATGTTTAGTCATTACAATACCATAGAATTGATGTTTCATACATCGGATGCAATCTTTTCAATGCCTTCCGGTACATACGATCACATTTAATTGATTGCATGCGCAAGTGGTTGTCACTACGGTTGACACAGCACGGTTGACACTCACAAAATCTGAAATAATGACCGTATAAAAAGATTTGAACGAAGTTTGAAATTGAATACATTATCTTGAGTGCACGAAACAATAATAATGCTAAAAATGAACAGCTATAAACTCCTTACTTAAGTTTTAGCACGGTTGACACTTTTATTTCAGAATAGAAATGATATCTCAAATAGAAATTTTTAGATTTAGGTGTCAACCGTTCTATTTCCTACTATTTACAAATTTTCCTGACAAGTTAAGATTACCATATCAAGAAATGTGTATTCTGGACACTATTGCCACATGTTTGTTAAAATATTTAGAAACTTAACGCTTTACTGTTGGCAAAAAACGTTAAAATTGTGTGCGGTAAAAAGTGTCAACCGTGAGCAATTTCATTAGTAAGGATTATATGTCACTTTATTAATATTGTTAATGAGGGTATTTGGTGTCCAGTAATAGTTTTATGTACTCCTGCATAAACTTTATCAAATGCTCCTACTCTTTGCCTTTCGTAATGGCTTGGCTGTCCAATTATCCGTTCACAATATTTCGTTGCACTGGAGTCTGGCGAACTTTCAAGGCTAAAAGTTATGTCATATAAACATTATTCACGCCGTTCTATTATCTTCCCCGTCTGTGAAGGATCGTCATCCATCAAAAACCCAAATTTTTGTTCACCCCCAGGGGCAAAACGTTCAGTTAAAATTCCTCATAGCGAGACAGGTGGAATATTATTCACTTATGTGTTCAAAATTTGCGACAAATATGCAAATAATTTGCGTGTTATATATTCAACTTGCTATGCATCTTTATAAACAATAGTGTATGCCATAGTTGGTTTAACAGATAGGCATACACTAAACTCATGCGTCCAAAGAGTTCGGCTTCAAACATCATATCGCTACGCATATTTTACTACGAATACGTCATATGTATAAGGGATAATAATATATGCCTGTACTAAACGGGATTTCTTTATTTATTATTGCAAATATATTGATAAAATAGAGCATGTACAACTGTAAGTAGATGTTATTAAACAATTTCGGAGGTACACAATACAAATTATTACTCGAATTACTTAAACATGTCTTGTTAAACTGAGACCAGAGTTTGCTGAGCCGCTCAGACAATCACTTTCAAAAGTAGTTGGGACACCAACGGTTTCACGTTACATTTGCCTTTCCACAATTATTCCGTCAAAAAATTTGACTTCCCCCTCCCCCGCTCCCCCATTCAATGTTGGGTTTGATGTTTGAGTATCAATGGCCAACACAAATATGTGGCAGCCACGACTCAACATTGAATAGGGGGCGAGGGGGGCAGAGGTTTAACAATATTTTAGTGAAAATCTTGATGTGTCCCAACACTTTTGAAAGTGATTGTAGTTGCCAATCTCGTTCCCCGAGCCTGCGATCCCTTGGGAAGGAATCGGAGGCTCTGGGATAATCCGTGATCGACATACAAAAAACTGTATGTCGCCCGTACTGCGCATGCATAGGAAATAAGCCACAAAAGCATTTTTCTAAAGTTTTTTGGAACAGTATTTGTACTATTTTGTTTGTAATGTCAGTGGAAAATATTATTTTATTTCATTTTGTGTTGGACGAAGCGTTAGAGCGACTGGGTCAGAAGAATCTCAAATTGAAGGAGTGTCAATACGAAGCGGTAAAGGCTGTTGTTGTCGACCGGAAAGATACGATTTGTATATATACCAGCATCTTCCCTATTGCGGCTTATTCATAGACATAGTAGGTCTAGATTGCTGACTCCATAGTCGGAGGCGTGACCTGTATGATAAATCCAAGATGGCGCGGCAACCGGGCAAAAAACTATAAGACTCTACAGGGAAATCAATGTTTTTCGCGATTTAAAACGTCTCGTTGCTTGGAATCGCTTCGAATCAACATTTTTTGGAAACAACTAATTATTGCGGAAGTTTTGAGCACTATTTGTGTAATTTCTGCTGAATTCCTCGTGAAAATCTCGCTCGTGAAATGTGTTGTGAATTGGTCACTTGGTCAGTTCGAGACATTTGTTGCGCAAAATATGTATTTTTGACCGGCTTTGGCCTCTTGGGTGTTATTGTGACCTACAACTATCCTAAATTAAACATTTACAAAACGATGGAGCAAAATCTTCGCGTACAAATCGATTGTTCGCTTGATTTGTGTGGTGTGTGATACCTGATACGTTAGTAATATTTACTACATAGATACGACTTCAAGCCAACGTACTGTTTTCGAACTTCAAAGACGGATAGGTTATCAAGTAAATATTGTCTGAATTATGTAATATGCATTACCAAAATATAATCGAAAACTGGTGCTACAGCTGCTAGTTTCGTTCGTGTGAATCGTGTGTGAAATGTGGGTAGAATTAACTGAACAGTCCACAGTTTAATGACTGAAATTTTTTTATTTGAATTTAAACTATGTTTACTTTGAAATTAACATGATGGTAAACTTTGGCATTCTTTTGCATACACTGTATATAGAATGCAACATGCACCTACTTGCTGGCTTGTGCAACATTGGAGCAAAGTCTGCAAACATGCGAGTATGGTAAAGCAATATTCTAATGCCCATTTGCTATTTTCCAATGAACAATTAGTCGTGATTATAAAATCATTAATAATTCATGAAGAAATCTGCACAATCATCAGAAAATCTAGGCTAACCTGCCAACTGTGCTCAATATTGATAATGATAAATTGATGATGATAAATTTATTTACTGAGTCTGAGGGTCATCAACTAAACTGAACCCAGACTACCTGATTAGACTCTAGATGTTTTCTACATTTTTGGTGAAAAGGATCTTTTATGCGCAAAATAAAACTTTTCAGTCTGGGTAGTTTGCACACACTCAACACAAATTTAACCTAATTAAGCCTAATTGAGCATGAAAGACATTGTATGAAGTGAACACAAATACTGTTAAAATAATTTTCAAATTGGCAACGTCAAAAAATGTATCATCTTGCTCCATAGATTCATCGACACACTGTGACACTGCATTACAGTATAGTAGTATACATGATTCATTGTAAACGAAAATCACACACCACACAAAAGTCAAGCGAATAATCGATTTGCACGCGAACATTTTGCTCCATCGTTTTGTAAATGTTTGATTTAGGATAGCTGTATGTGACAATAACACCCAAGAGGCCAAAGCCGGTCAAAAATACATATTTTGGACAACAAATGTCTCGAACTGACCAAGTGACCAATTCACAAAACATTTCACGAGCGAGATTTTCACGAGGAATTCAGCAGAAATTACACAAATAGCGCTCAAAACTTCCGCAATAATTAGTTGTTTCCAAAAAATATTGATTCGAAGCGATTCCAAGCAACGAGACGTTTTAAATCGCGAAAAACATGGATTTCCCTGTAGAGTCTTATAGTTTTTTGCCCGGTTCCCGCGCCATCTTGGATTTATCATACAGGTCACGCCCACGCAATAGTAATTATACTATGAGTCAGCAATCTAGACCTACTATATCTATGGGCTTATTGAACCTATTTATTTGCAACGCATGCGCAGTACGGGCGACATACAGTTTTTTGTAAGTCGATCACGGATTATCCCAGAGCCTCCGTTTCCTTTCCAAGGGATCGCAGGCTCGGGGAACGAGATTGTGTAGTTGCAACCTGTTACTAGTATTATTACACATTGAAGTATGTACATCATGGCCAAACCATTTAAGCGGTCTTCGGTTGTTCTGTTACGCAAATATGTCTTAAGCAGTGGTAGGGACAAAAAACTGCGTTCAACAGTTGCTGTTGATTTTAACACAGGGACCGAAAGGCAATTTTTGGATTGAGGGGGCCGAATGCTTAGCTTCCCAGGGGCGGGGAGGGGGCTGGGGCAACAACCCATTCTTGCTTCGTTCTTTTTCTAATTCTTTTTCGCCTTCAATTAGTTTTTTTTTAAAATTTTTTAAGTTTTTTTCTTAAACTATGTTGCGGTTGCGACGTGTTCATGTTTATTGTTGGGTTTTTTTTGTTCTTTATTAGTATATACTGGAAAAAACATATGTACAGGGGGTTGCCAAAAAAAGAGCCTCCTTCAAAAATGGCTTACTTGGTTTATAATGACTATGAATAAGGAGAATGTTAACAAAAGTTGTGTTTTTGTACTTACATAGGTACCGGTGTGTAAGTACAAACAATAATTGCAATTCTTACTCAAATGTGTGAAAAATAGGTGCATTTGGTTAGTTTTTAAAATAAATTCAAAATGGCGGTTTTAAATTGGAAACTTGCTAATGCAGTTGAATTATTTCTTCAGCACGTGTCTTCTCTGCATTAATTGTAATTCATAAACGACAAGGTGGGATGTGTCGATAAATGTATGCAAATTATTACTTTCATGCGGAAATTTTTTTGTAGCTTTTTCCTGGACCATGAGGTAGATTTTTATTTCAAAAAACCTAATCCAGAAATCAAAAACCAAATGTTGATGATTGCTTGTTTCAAGACCCAGATTTTTTGTTAAAATAGCGTTTGGATTACTCTATGTCTACATCAGGTACTGATACATCACAAGATAGGTCAACCAACTGACTAAAACGTAAAGTAAGTGTGGCCTTAAGGTTAACTCTGGCGATAATAGAAGCACCTGCCTAAATGAATCGCATTCTAGTTGCGCATTCTTTTAAAGACATCATTGTGCACATGAAATAATTACATTACCTATTACGCTACAATGTGTTTTCACATTTCGACCCATATTACTGAGTAATTTTTAAATATTTAAACATATTTTTTGGCAAAAACTTTAATCATATTGCTGAATTTAAGGTTCAAAATGGCCATCTTTAATTTGGTTTAAAACTCATTAAATGGATCAGTTAATAAATATTTATGTAAGAATTGCCGTTAATGCTTGTTCTTACACACAGGTACCTATGAAGTACAAAAACACAACTTTTGTTAACATTCTCCTTATTTATAGTCATTATAAACCAGGTAAGCCATTTATGAAGGGGGCTCCTTTATTTGGCAACCCCCTGTATGTTATTTCGACGCCAATCCTTTTGCTTCCTTTTGCTGGATGTCAGAGTGCATTTTCCCAAAATCACAGCCAAAATGTTAATGAGGTGCTCTTGACCTGATGTGTAACGCTACTTATTGGAAAAACGTCAAGTAGCACGGGTTATAATTAACCGCCATTCAATCAATCACAGGAAAATTATTGGGGGGGGGCAAGGCCCCCGCCCCCCCCCCCCTCTCCTCCGCGGTCCCTGTAACAAGATGCTGGCAATAGTTAAAAGAGCGTATCAAACAGGGGCCGGTTGTTTGAAGCCCGTTTAGCTTAAACAGTGGTTAAGCTCAAAATAGAAACCAAGTTTATCGATTCATTCAACAGCCAAACTAAAAGTTTTGAACCTTTATAGAATGATTATGCTTATAACTACATATTTGCTGCAAAATATTTAAGTTAACTGTTTAACAAGTGATGTTCGACTGTTATTTAATTTTCACTTATCCACCGTTTACGCTAAACGGGCTTCGAACAACCGGCCCCAGGCCAGCAAACGTTGTTTTTTCATTAAACCGAAATCGCAGTTGCTCAAGAACTGTATCCAAAAATGGAATGTAAACGGCCACGCGGAAGTAGTCTAGTCCCTGATTAGAATCGTCAATATTGGAGATGTCTGGGTTATCTCGATACACTGATCGTTTGGTAACTCTAGGTCATTCCACCTTAATTTTAAGGCATAAAACCGTGTCGAGAATCCACTTTGTAATTCTGGCAAAACGATGGTCTGAGTTTTTTCCATCTACTTCGAGAACAGTTATTACATCCTGGATGTGTTTTATTGCTTCATTTAAAGATGTGCCTTTCTTCTGCAGACGCTTAGATGATAAATATATATTGTTAGTGACAGCAACGATGCAAAACAAAGTGACAAAAAATGTGCTGTTTGTTACTGCTTGGATGAGTGACGACGCCTCTGATTTGGCATCTGGATCTTGCCATCGGCTGATAGCCATCAGTGTCCTCACAATTGGGACGTAATTTAAAACAAAGACTTTCTAGTGCAGCAACCCGTCCAACCCACCTTGTTTCGCACAATGATTGAAAGTTTTTGCTCTCGTGGTGAGCACTAGATAAGTTTAGAGCACATCTCAAAGTAATTTTCTTCTTGTTGCTGGTAGATAGAAAAGATGCTGTTATCTTTACAGTGCCTATTACGTTGCGGACAACAGGAAGTTTTGATGCATGCGCGAGTACTAAATTAAGTGCATGGGCAGAGCATGTTGATAATACTCTGCATACTTGCAATGCTCTTTTACAAACGAATATGTGCCCACAGAAGTTGAACCAATGACACTTGCGCCATCATAGCTTTGTGCAACAGCTGCGTGAGGAGATAGTCCACATTTTTCGGGTTCTGTCTGCAATTGCTTTTCCAGTGACCTTTCCTGTAAGTTTTGACTCCTGAATTTCGAACGCACTTAGATTTTCTTCTTTGCATCCCTGCAGAAAATCCGTCATTGTCGTTGGAATGGTTTCTTGGTTTACAACAATTTCAGGATTGGTATTTGAATGAATGATATTTTTTACTAAAACATCCAGGAAGCAAACGAAGCCTTCGCAAACCTTTTTCAGATCGTGGTCGTAATATCGCAAGCAAAGAGACAGCTGTTCTGTGGCAGAAATGTCCGTTGTGTCATTCGCCATAATCACGTAAAAGCCAGCTTTCTTTAAGCGAGAAACAACTGTTTGTCGTAATTCGGCCCAAACGTACGCATTCAATTATTTGATTTTGAATGTCACCAGAAGTGTATAGCATGGATTCTGCGGAGCTGATTTTAGTTGCTCTTCTAAATTAGTATCACCACATTGTACGATATCTGAGAAGACGTCTGAAATGTCCTTCGCCGTCTTTTTGCTTTGTTAAGTCAATTTTGCCACTGTTGTCATTGCCTCGCAAAGGAATGTTATTCTGTCCACAGAAAATAGCTTTTTCAACAATTGGTTTTAGGCACTTACGATTTTCTTCACAAGTTTTTTTTGTGTTGTGAATTTATTAACTTGTAAACGTTAGTACCCTTCTCTTGGTTTTTGAAAAATTCTTGGCATCGAACTGCAGAACGTTTGTGATATTCAGTGTTAAGATGCTTGTTAAGGTCTCTAGTTGGACCAGTCAGTCTGTCGTAGCGACATAATGGTTTTGTAACTAATTTTCCAAGGCCAGCTTCTGTGCGGTAATTGGCCTCCTTTGTTTCAGCAAGTACACAAAACTTGCAAAATAGTTCCCTGCCATTTCACTGTAAGCAAAATCTGGAAACTAGTCAATATGGCTTTGCTTTAAACTTCTCTTGTAATGATTTTCTCCTTGATTTTTCATAGCATAGGGCCACTTAAATGCAGGACATGGTTGCTATTTGCTTAGGAGCATGTGAATTTTTTCAAGATCATTTGCTTTCTTTGAAACAAAATCACCAATATCATAATTAAATGATAGCCCAGAGTCCGGGTCAACGATTTTTAAAGTATTTACTAATGTTACATTTGGATGTTGTTCATCAACACACGACTCCTTTAGTAGATTACTTTCGGAATTATTGTGAGAACTATCACACAATTGTGAGCTGTGAACGGAAGTTACGCTGAAAGACGTGTAGTCATTTTCTTTTCTGATTCAGAACCGGTGCCAGTACTTTCTGATTTAGATCCAAAATTTATTGTTGTTTGTCTAAATTTTGCAATTTTTGGGGTGGAGGAAAAGAAGCAACGTCTATTGGATCTTGCTGTGAAGTCAGTTCTTCTGACGATGCCATTTGTTGAAACTGCTCTTCCACAGCAGTACCAAACGATTCCCTGAAAGATTTGTTAAGAAAGAGGGAGTCTTTGAGGAGAGGGAACACGTGCATGCGAAATTCGACGTTTGAAACAAGCCTACCACTTCGTGAAAAGGATATTTTCTTCCGGAATCGGGAACGCAAATTTTGTTTCAAGTGGAAGCACAACTTATACTAGCTAGTTTATTATTTTTAGAATAAATATTACATTGCGCCGATATTTATAGTTACTATAATATAAAATGCGAGTTAACGAGTTGCCAAATTATTTAATATTTTGAAAAAGCGTCTTTGTATACTATTATATTTATAATGTATATAATAATTTACCTTTCAAACCTTAAACTATGTACATGCAGCATGAGCTGATGAGCATTGAAGCTTCTTCTATTCCATTCCAGTTGCCATTTTGTTTTTATAATTTTATTAATAGAAATAACATTGACACACCTGGTAAAATTTGTATATATCCCTAACTTACCCACAACCCAACACAATTTGCTATGTAAACGAGTAAATTGTACCGGAACCTGGCCTAAACCTGCAAGAATAGTTGAACATTGAAACGCATGTCTGACCGGCGATCGCGGACTGCTGAGAAACATCTCCAGATTTGCTCACGGCATTTCCACATTGTTTTTACCTCGCTTTGGCGTTTTCAAAGGCGTTGTGTCGTCTTTGCTAAACCTCTCTATTAACGGAAAAAAGGGTGGGAGCCGCGGCTCCCTCGGCTTCCCCCTCCTGGCTACGTCCCTAGTTACACCCTACACCTTGTCACTCGTAATGCTACGAAATAATGTGTTTAAAATTGTTATGCAACTGCCAGTAAATATTTTGTTTATAATAATTATGCAACTGCCATTTCATCCATGAAAAGGATATAAACCAATCCCAGACGTATCTCAGAGGAAAAAAGGTTTGTTACAAGAGAATTATGTAAAGAAGTAACAATTGAAAATTTACAATAGCCAGTTCTTGAACATGATCACTGAAAAATCATGAGACATGTGACAGTCAGTCAACAAGGACATAAAGGTAGATTTTTAAATTTGGACATGAGGTAAATTTATTGACAAATTGTGAAAAGCCCACTACAGCATCACGCAAACAGAACTTTGAAGTTTGTAGTTTGTCGAAATTATCTCGGCAACGTAATTGTCCTAATGTCGTTACAAAAATCACAACCACCCAGACGTCCAGCACAAGGCCACCTCTTAACGAAAAGGAAGAGTCTAAATTGTTTAAAAAAGTGGGAATATACAAAAAAATGGATTTCTCTCATGTGATATTCACTGATGATTGTCGATCTATGCTATAGGGGACAGATGCGTTCGCTAGTTGCTGGATCTCCTCCCACTATTGCCAACAGTTCGATTAAGTCATAAGCACGGTAGAGGAGGAGTCACATTCTGGCAAGATATCAATAATATTATATTATAGGACTATTAAAGTTCGACTCCCATGGTTTTCACGCATTCGCTTTAGTTGACATGACGTCAGCATCGGTACACCAATAAGAAACTCACATGATCAGTTGAAAACAGACAGTTATCTACTACCCATAGCAAAGGGCCATACATCATCCATTTAAGCCAGTCTAAACGGCAGGGAATTCGTTTTGAAAGACTTGATAGACGTAACCAGATACTATTCCAAGGCTTCTTATATGATATGTCAAAACATAAAATTCATTTGTTCTGAGCTGATTTGTTTAATGTATTTGTAATTTGCATTTTTCAGCCACATAGGTGAATTTGCATATCTTGAAACACCAGGTTTCAAGTATTCTTATCATAAAACATTATGTTGTTTTTTACATTAGAAAATATTCTTTTCATCCTTTATCAATTTTTTAGAATCATATTTGTCGATTTTTATAAACAGAATTGATTATCTCATGCGCATGGGTGAACTGAAACTTTAGGCTTAACTGTCGAGGCGTAACTCGAGAAACAAAAATTTTGTCAAGCTTCTACTTAAGACCGTTTTGAAAACGGGTGTGGTCGATGAATAAAAGGGCGTAGTCGGAACTCCCAAAGGGCTTAACTCCAGAGACTAACCTCGAAGGGCTTATATAAGTCGAAGATTCCCGACCTCATGGTGAAGGGACGACAAAAAACACTGATTCTCCGAGGGTTCACTGAGCAGAATTTGCGCCTTGTGATACATGCAATATTGCGGAGAAAACACAAACAAACACTGAACAAGATAAAAACCCTAGTTTATTTTATCTCAAAATATGTTGAACTAAAACAAAAATTGCCCGCATCACACAGTACATGTTCGCCCTCTTCCAGTTTTATCACAATCCCAGCACTGGAAAGTTTACTTCACCTGTTGATGGTGTTTATTAAATCCGTTTCTCCTATTTGCAAAAAAGTGGGCACAAAAGCGTAGTTGAATTAAAAAAAGATGACACTTTGTATACTAGAGCGGAGGGCATGCACAAGAATCATGCTTAGCTGGGACAGTTCTTTTTCCTAAAGAAAGGTCAGACCGTGTGGGTACGTCTGGTGAAAAATTCTTCATACGCTGTGTATGGAAGTAACAGACACAACATTTGCTGGATATTTGATGTCATACCAATAAAGTACTGACAGTAAATAGGCTAAACGATAAGAATGTGAATACAGCAGTGATTTACAGTTGATTGAACTAGAAATAATAGATTTTAAGACTTTAATGTTAGTGAAGTACATTATAATATTCATTGAGCTCAATATTCACTTCTCGACTATACTTCTTCTCTTAATTGTTGTTGACTTTTGACTGCATGCATGCGCAATAATTAGAATCAGCTTTTTAATTGACTTCTATCATCATTTTTAAAGCTACACAGCAAAAAACGCACAATCTGTTCTGGCCTGATGAAAACAGCATTGAACAATGTTGTGCTGCCCACATTGCTCAAGGTTGTCAACAATATTGTTCAACATTGTTACACCTGATTGCAGGCTAATTCAGGCTCATCAACTTGTTCAGTATTGTTAACAACCTTGAACAATGTGGGCAGCACAACATTGTTCAATGCTGTTTTCATCAGGCCAGAACAGGTTGTGCGTTTTTTGCTGTGCATGATCAATCAAAGCCAGCGTTATTAGTGTTGACGTTTATTAGGTATTTTCATGTAGCTATAATTGTATTACCGAAGAACATAAAGTTCGCAATTCTTTAATTAAAATTCAATCTTACCAGCTTTACGTACAAATGTTCTTCTTTACATGCGCAAATCTTATGATGTTTTCATAATTCTGACTCTTGCACTACAGGTACCAAACAACTTTCTATATTCCATATATTTTGCCAAATATTTAACTGCATATTTTCTTCCTGTTGATGTGGTGGTTAGATTTAGCACATATTCCAGTCCTTTTTTGTAAACCTGATACTATTTGGATGAAATCCTAATGCTCAACTGCATACTAGTGCGGTAAGTAAACAAGGAACAGTTTACAAAATTGAGCCAGGATTTGGTTTTTCACGTTGTGTGGTAATACTGTCTGTGCAGATATTGCTTACCTAATCAAGTGGAAGATCATTAATGATAAAATCACTAACATAAAAAACATGGTGTGTAACACAGTATAATTTTCATGCAGGGTTTTGCTTGTTTGCTTCTTGTTATTCCTGAATGTGGAAAATGTTGTATTACTTAGAAAAAACTTTTGATAAACATAACTTATGTTAGTTTACAAACTTATTTTCAAATTTGCTGATTTTACGAGCATTTAGCAGAAAAAAGGTGTCAAAAACAATGAATTTTATTTGATATTTATCCTTATATTAATTTTACGTTTTTATTCACTAAAATAAAATAGATTGTTTGGGAAGATCAGATAAAAATAACAATATAACTTCTCTGGTAGAATTTTTGTAACTGTGCTCCTTGTCAGGATATTCAACTTTACAAATATGAAAATAACACAACCACCGACGTCATACTTTATAATGAGTGTCTATTAGATTGCCTAATTTGTAGCATATGATAATGAAAATAACAAATCCTTCTACTTTCCATATTTTAAAAAACCTTCTATCAAGGGGAGGAGACAGGGGGTTCCGTCTCCCGTACCTCTTCTTGTGTCTCCCACACCTTTTCGTGAATTGTCTCGTACCTCCCGCACGTAGTTCTATTAATTTGGCAATGTTGCTATATTAAGCCTTCTGATTTTGAAGACATTGAAAATGACTGAAATGTCCCTGAAGAGCCTCTTGAGTACATGATGATAAAGTTTAATTCCAGTTAAGATATTGAATAGTCAAAATTCTTTGGTTCTGGTTTTTGATGGTTTGCTTAAAAAAAGACTAAAATTAATTAAAGCACCTAACGCTCCTCATTCTTTTTCCGCATTACGCCCCTGCACGTCTCTCGCATCCTGCATCCCGATCCATCTCCTCCCGCTTCCCGCCCATCTCCCGCCCATCTCCCGCCCATCTCCCGCCCTTATTCTCCCTGGTTACCACCCCCTTCCTCCTCCACTATCAATGTATATCTGAACTGGACGCGATTAAATGGGATATATGTTAGGGATAGTTCATTTCATCCTCGGGGTCATGTGCCGGGTCCTTTGTAGATAGAATGTCCCAGCATTTTTTACATTTCTGACATCTGGTAATATTGGACCAAACTATACGCTCATGATGCCATCAACGCTTCGAAATGGCCATCTGTTTAAAAATATTATGGACTATATGTTCATAGCGGAACAAAATACATATTTGTTCGGTATCTAGTCTCTTGTTAAAAGTGAACAGAAGCATTGCCGATATTTTCTCTGTGATCTATGTGTTCATTACCATTTCTTTGTTTAATAAAGCAGTTGGATCACTATTATTTTGCGAAATTACTGTTCAAAAAAATCATTTACACTTGAATTTCCCTATTTTCATCCTCTATGTATCTTTGATGCACAGGAACCGTTTAAAATCACGTCACCACAACTCCACAAGGTACGAGCTACGAATGCGTAATATCAAGATATCAGATGATTTATAATGAATCTTAAGTTAACTTCACTATCATAACTAGCTTCCAGAGATATCTGAACATGCACGTATTATTATACTCAACAATTACACATCGTCTTAAGCTTATAATAAGTTGCTCCATTCTTATCGACCTATCATAATAACCTCTCGGACTGAAAGTTCCTACGGTCGAAATTACCGATATTAAACAGCATAATTAATGCTATAAAATCTAAGACGTTGATAAACCTAGTGCTTTGCCTGTTTGCCACTGTCTTTGGAAGTACAGAAATTGTCATTTAAATCAACATATGATTTTGATATTAACTTCCTCCGATGCAAAATGGAAGCTAATCATGTTAATCATGTGTAGCCTACATTCAATGCAATATAAATTACCAGATGACATTGATAGAAATTTATCACATTTTTCAAGACAAAACTGATCATTTTACCGAAAAATTGAGTGAACTAAATGCAATGCAATATTTAGCGTCTGGTTATCATCGACAACTACACTTCCGTTTCAGCAAAGGAGGGGCCTGGGTAACTTGCGCATGATCACGATTTCATTTAATATTTCAATAATTTTGATATATTTCCTCCAATATATCATTCCCTATATTTCGTGTAACAAAAATAAGATTGGATAACATCAGTATTATCTGGATCTTGCGAAGCACAGTCATAAATATGTTGACAGGGAGACACGCTGAGATTCATTTAACGCAACCTACAAGACGACACTCATACCAAAATTTATTCTAATTGCTATAATTACTCCGTGCACTATGTTACGTACAAATTGTCATTTGGCTTCACCGCTTGCGCATTAGGAGCTTGGAAATTCAAAAAAAGGAATTGAAAACGAAAATCTTTCTTACATAAACTTATCTCTGTAAGCAAAGGAAACCAAACTAATCATATCTCAATGTTAATCAGACAAATCCACATGCACGTTTTCTTCAAATTATCATTCATTATTCCAGCAATCGGTTAGAATAATGTATGCTCCTTATATATGTTTATAATATCAATATATACACACAATTGTACAATAAAAATGAATGAAAATAAAATCAAAGATGGATGTTGTATTTTTTCGGCAAAGGTTATAACTGAAGTTTTGACAAGTCAAATTGGTTTCTGTTATTAGCATATCATTACAATTGTCATCTTGTTTGATATATTCTGGAGACTAACCAAAAAGAAGTATTCAGCGTGTTAGTAAGAAATTATAAAATATCTACGGGCAAGCATGTTCTTTCTATAATAGAAACCGTCTGCAGTAAGAACTGAAAGCTAATAGTTTATATCTAATTTTATTATTTCGCGAACAATGCGAATTGATAACTGTGTCCCTTCAGCAAAGGAGGGGCCTGTGGACTGATAATACACAAAAGGAATAGCATAAAAATTAATCTTATTTTTCATCTTAGTATAGATGTTGTTTTATGACAGAAAAAAGAATTGAATGATATTATACTGCTGAAATCTTGCTATGGAGTTAATGTTAGTTGAAGTCTTGGAAAATATTTTGACGGTCTAATGAGGGTGCAATTGCGATCACTTTGATTGGAAATCATAAACCTTAATTCGCTGCATGTCTGTAACACACCAATTGCCTTAAAACATAAATAGCTTAATGTATGCATTCATATTGAAATCTCGTTTCATATTGAATACTTTTATGCAAATAGAAAAGTCACTTTGTGTAAAATCAACATCTGTTGCAGCAAATAGAAATTCCTATTGTCTTCAACAGTTGACATGTGGGTGGAGCAAATCTGAGTGGAAGTGGGAGATGTGTATGCATAAATCGGGAAAAGTGGGCAGTCAATAGATTAGAAAGCATAAATAGCTTTTATACAAATACTTTTTTCTGTCTATTTAAATTAAAACAAGAAATCTGAATGATCAATGATGAGAAACGTCGATACATATGAAATCAATATCCCATTCAGCAAGTAAAATTACATTTAATAAGATTTGCATGGTCCTTTGCACACCGTGAGCTTGATGATTATGTATCACAGTTTATGGAGAATCGAGTCATGAGAGCTCCCCCCTCCCCAATCTATAAGGAAGTCTTGCATACGCATACTTGATTATCACCACGAACATTTTATAAAATATATCCGTGATTATGTTATCAACACTTTTACTGCATGCATTAATTTCAATTGTTAGCAAATTACAAGCTGGTATGCATATTTTTTATAATTCTTACAACTCTAAAGTAATATTTGCATGCAAAACATACTTAAATAACATGGCGTCTACTGGTCATCCTCCGCCCCTGCATCCAGTTGACATTTAACCTTGATCCTGCTGCCACAAAGGTACACAAAGCTATGTTGAGCTGCGTTAAGTCAACATCCGTTGCGGCACATAGGATTTTTCATTGCTCTGAGCAGCTGACACGTCTCTAGAATGTGGAACTTTTAGTAGGCATAGTGAAGTACGTCCAGGGGTTTACCGAGCTGGGTGTGTGGGGAATTTGGGATCCCTCCACTTTTTAAACCTCTCTAGTCAAAACAGAGTTCATGCATGTCGATTAAAAAACGAGATTTGTCGATACGTTCTTTGAAAATTCTCTGTAATCAAGTTTATTAACAGAACTTATATGGTCAGTGATTCAAAAAGAGGAGTGCCGTCGCTGCGTCTTGCTGAGTTCATCTAGATAATTATTGTTATGCACTGGTTAAACTGAAGGAGTATTAAACAAGAAAATTCAATAAAGTCTAAATCATGTGCAAATATACTGTAGAAATAATATAGAAACAGCAGACTGTATCTGGACAGTGACCGTGTCTTGCAGCACGTCTGTATAATAAAGGAAGTTACATAACGACCAACTGTATTTGTAGATTTTACCATTGAAAGCCATAATATTTTAATGTGATTAGATAAACTTGAAATAGGTTTCAGTTAATTATGGCCGTTTCTGGCTGCATCATAAATGAGAAACTGAATACATAAAAATACATTTTAATCAAATTGTTTACGTTTTGGGGGCATCGACGTAATTTGAAACCTAAACTGGTCTTCGTCTATTGCTGTCGTCTTGCCCGCGCAGACGTAGTAGGCCGACGCCGCGGCGAACGTAATGCATTGTGGCCTTCAGTTTGGTTCAAAACGTCGGAGTCTGGAAAATTATTTTATAGTTACATGTATTGAGCTCTTGTATACATTTACTAATTACTAGAAAAATGTCGTGTACCAACTTCAATCACGCTACCATCCTATATGAATGAATCTTTAAACTGTCAGTAATTATTAAAATACTGGAGCATGCCTATATAGCAATAAAAAAATGCATGAGCAACAGAAGAACAATGTTTTTACAGTCGGCAATCAAATTCATTGGCTGTCTGTTAAAAACCCACATTTAAATGGGTTTCTTTTGAAACGGTTAAATTAGCTAAGTTAGTATTATACTTATATTACGTTACTTGTCAATATGAAAGTTATTATTTCACCATTCTTATACAAAATTTACATGCAGGAGATCCCGGCATTTTTTGCAACTCTGAAATCTGTTCATATTGGACCAAACTACGCTCGTCATGCCATCACGTTTAATGACGTCCCATTAAACATTGGAAATGGTCACAATCCCACCACTGGAAAGTTTACTGCGCCTGTTGAGGGAGTTATCAAATCAGTTTCTCGTATTTATGATAAAATGATTACCAGACTTATGTACAGTTTATTGAAAATAATACCACGTATAGCTATTGAAGTGCACGCTAAACAAAGAATCATGATCAACTAAGCAAGACCGTTCTTATTCAACTAAAAAGAAAGGTCAGACCATGTGGGCTCGATTGCGCAAAAGTTCTTCATACGCTGTTTGTGACCGAGGCAGATACACGACATTTGGTGGATATTTGATTTCTTATTTGTGAACTCGCAATCGGTATTACAGTAACAAAAAAAGATGCATGAAGTATTAAAAATAATTTTAACGATCATTAAAATGTTGTTACTACTTTCATTCTGTGTTTACATTTGTGGGTGAGTGTGACGTCCAAAACTCATGTGCAAAATATGGAAATAGCAGGGTAGAAGGAACTATGCAGGTCTTGGTACCAATTGCGTAATAAAGCCAGTAAAAACGTTACCTATTAACGACCACCTTTATTCGTAGTCTGATACATTTTGATCACTTTTTTTACCTTTTTTAAAATTGAAGTACTTAACCTAATCTGGTCTTTGTCTATTATGGTTATTAATTAAGACATTTGGCAGTGGAAAAATGTCACACAAAAACGTTGGACCTTTCGTCTATATCGTACCTTTGCTTCAGCTATATTTTTACACGAAGGGCTTTCGCTTGAAACGTCGAATTTAATTGTATCGTTGATTTATAGCTACTGATATGAAGACAAAGTCCCGTAGTTTATAACACAATTACCTAGATACGTCCGCAAGACCCTCTTTCCCATCGCTTACGATACCACATCTCTCCCACTCTTTAGATACTCAATTGTTCAGTTTAGTAAATAACAACAAAATAATACCAATAAGTAATAACAAATTTTTTAGACTGTCCGATTCCCTGTGTCTCGTGGTCTCTAAGCGAAGCTGGTGGTTGTCTTTCGCTTTCCGGCCTCGCCGTTGCTGTCTCAGTGTTATTTTGTTCTAAATTATTTTGATCGTGCTCTGATTGTTTGTATCACTTTCTCTTCGTGTATCTTCTCATCGTCACCTTTACCCGTTAGTGGTGTGTTCTGAGAAAGTTTGCGAAACTTTAAGGTGTCTCTTGCTATTGACCAGTCATTTGTACTTGCAGTAGTCATTGGCTCTTATATTAGTAACTGTACATGCTAGTGGGGTAGGATTGCTTTGATGGGCTTGTGGCTTTGCATCCTTTAATGTCCCGTTTTGGCTTGGCATGATCAAGACTGGGAACCAGCAGAATTGTCGAATGAATGATTTCGTTTTACTTGTTTTTGAATTGTTGTATAAAGGACTCAGGTATGAATAATCGTTTTCTGCGGTATATTACTCCATCTATGACATGTAGGTCGTCTTTAATTTCGTTGTTTCGTCGTTTCAGGCCGGTTTCTATGGCATTTTAGAGTTGCATTTTTGCACGTTTCCTATCTGATGTCCTGTATAGTAATAGGTGCTGGGTCGTCGATGAACATTACCCTTTTCGCTTGAACCACAGTCCGAGCGAACTCGCCCGCTGCTTTCGATGGTGCATACTCATTACCTGATCTGTACTCGTCCTGGTTTTTGGACAACAGGCGTCACCCTTTGCTCTGTCATTATTGTAACTTGTTTGTCTACAGCTTTCCCGATATTTGTACTGAACACTTCGCTGTGGTTCTCCAAGATTTCTCTTACGTTGGGGCGTACTTTTTGCTTTAGGAGGGTTTCTTTTTTTGTGACAATGATAGTAGTGTCCAGGCTCATTTCACCGACGCGCAATACTGCTTGAAATTGATCAACTAGGTCAAGACTTCAACTGCTACCATACGCAAACAATTTGATTGGAGATGGGGAGAGGGGCACTTTTCTCCCCACTTCTATCTCATATTGTCTTAGGTCTCGTTCGTCCATGATATCTCTTGAGGCACATGTGTCTGGTTGCCATGTTACCTCGTTGTCATTGATTTTGGCATTAATCAACGCTGGGCGTGGTCCTACCTAAAAAATCTGGTCGTCTGTTGTTTGCTTAAGTTTAGCCTATCTCCTTGTGGATCAAATGAGAGGATTTTAAGCTTTGGCCCTTTCGTGGCCATGATATTAAATAAATGAAATACCTGTTCTCATACGTTCGAGGTGTGAGTGATGTTTGCTTACAGCTTTATAATTCTTGAATACGCGAAGGCTGAAATTTTCTGTTTTTAATTGTTATGTTATTAATCCAGTCTTCATATTTTTCTTTTGTCGATCCTACTCGCCAGTTATGAAGACAAAGTCGCGGCATTTTTTGCAATTCTCATATCTTGTCATATTGGACTAAATTACGCTCATGATGTCATCAAGTAATTTCATTAAATATTGGTAATTGTCGCAATCCAAGCAATGGGAAGTTTACTGCACCTGTTGTTGGTGTATATCAAATCAGTTTCTCATATCTACAAAAAATAATTACCAGTGTTAAGTGGCGTTGATTAAAGATGGTGCGGTGTATCGTCATGTACACGCTAGCCACAAAAGTTATGATCAGCTGAGTAAGACAATTCTTATTGAATTAAAAAAGGTCAGACCGTGTGGGTTTTTTAACGCTTGAACAAAAGTTCTTCATATGCTGTTTATTGCTCAAGCAACTACACAACATTTGGTGGATATTTGATCTCTTGCTTGTTAACTCGCAATCCATATAAACAATACAAAATAAGATACAATCAGCATGAATGATTAGACATACTTTTGCTGTGTAACGAGAATATTATTAAAATCTTTTCTACTTGTATTCAATTTGTGCTCATTGGTGTGTTTACTTACTGTTTTATGAAGAAACTTGTTTATTGTTTTGTGCAGTGAACATTTATCCGTGTGTACATGTTCTGGGACAAAATAAGTAAAATTATATGTGCATTATTATGCAACTTGATTCATGACTGTTTTTTGTACTCAACAGTAAATAATGTGTTTAAAGTTATTATGTAACTGCAATACATCCATGAAAAGGATAAAAATAAATGCCAGACGTATCCCAGAGGAAAAAAGGTTTGTTACAAGAGAATTATCAGAAGAAGTAACAAAATTAACAATAGCCAAAGTTCTTGAATATGATCAAAGAAAAAAGAAAATCATGAGGCATGTGACAGTCAACAGGGACATAATTAGCGTGCTCAGCCACAATTCAGCAAGTTAAACGATCGTCAATTGAGGTACATTTATTAAAAAATTGTGACAACCCCACTATAGCAAACAGATCTTTGAAGTTTGTATATTTTTTGTAATATTTCAAAATGATCTCGGGCAACTTAATTGTTATAATGTCTTGAGAGAAACCACAACCACCTACAAGAACAAGAAAAGGCAACCTCTTAATCAAAACCAAAAGTTTAAAATGGTTAGAGATTACATAAAAATGAATTTTTCCTATGTAGCATTTAGCAACAAATGCCAAATTATGCGCTAGGGACATGATGGGTTCGCTAAATGCTAATCTCCCCCACTAAAAGAAACACTGAACAGTAGGTAGCAAGACATGCATTTTGAAATAATGAACAGCTGGTGGCATGGTCACCTTATTCAGGGGACTTAAATTAAGATATTGGGAGATATTGTCACCTGAATAATCGAACTGTCCGCCATCTTGGATTAATTTTTAACCTCATTAACAATGTTTTGGTGACGTCACAACAGGGATAAGCCATTCAAAGCTTCTCCAAAATACTTGTCACCAATAAAATATTTGTGAAACCTTTTCAGCCCGTGCTGAAATCCGAAACACTTATCACGTGTGTGGTTAATGGAGAAGATTAATCATTGTGTCGTAAGAAAAAAGAATTGCGTGACCCCAGTTGTGACGTATCATGCATATCTACAAATATCCAAGATGGCGGACAACTAAAGATTTCAAGTCAAAATATCTCACCAAATAAGTTATAAAAGATATAAAAACTGTGTAATAAACTTCTATTTATTGTTTTGGAGTCTCTTCCATGAAATAAGACGATAGAAATTTTTGTTGCCATTTCCCTTAACACATTTAATCGTAAAGTTACTGGCTTGTCCGAGCATACTTTTATACGCTCGAAAATGTGCAACCTCGTACCCAGGGATGTCTTTGTACTTTCAATGAGTCTTTTGGTAAAAGTCACAAAATAACGTTTTTGTTTTTTTCAAAACTTCTATATGGAAAATATAACCACCAGCCTGCCCTAGCTTGCTCTGCATTTTCATATTATTATTATTCAGCTCATTCACCTGCTCCCCCCTCCTAATTTTTGAAGTATTCTGTCACCTCTATAATTCATCAAACTCCATTCATTCAACATGTCATAGAGATGATTTTATTTACTTATCAATATCAATCATTTTTATCCATCTAAGTAGAAACGTAAATGACCTTGAAGCATTGAGTTTCAGCAAAGTGTTGCACGCTCGTCACCACGCAAAAGGAGGTATTGTCTTTAGAATATTGACAGGTATTATAAATATAGGCTGTTTTCCAACGTTAGGTCATATCTCAACGAGCCCTACAAAAGACCTTCAGATCAGAAGAGAAGATACGAAGAAATTTGAAGCAAGAAGAAGATGGAATTCAAAAATATCTCGTGGTTGGCTGTTGCTGTAATGTTTGAAATTGCAGTTTGTTGCCTTGCTGTTGACATCTTACATTTACAAGACGAGCAACAAGATGATTCGAGTTTTATGGAGAAACGATCACTCAAATCTGGGGTACGCTATATCTAAGGTTTGTGATCAAATGATTATTATCAAGAAGCATAATGCGATATTAATATTTATTAGTACTTTCAGGGCTCCGAAATCAACTTGAATTTCCAGCATGGTATGAGAGATTTCATTTTGAATGGACAAGCTACAATTGATGGACAACAGGTCAGTGTCGATAGGTTGAATTTTTCGACAGGAAGCGAGTTTTTCATTATTACTAATTTGTAAAGATTGAGTTCAGCTTGATATTTCTTGTGATTAAATGCGCTATGTGAGGCACCAGCGAAGTTTATACAGTTACTAGCTATATAATTGTCGTGTATACAACGTCAGCGTTTAATATATCAGGCAGCGTAATCAACTTGGATCACGCTACCATCCTAAATAAATAATGAGTTTTTAAACTGTCATTAATTATCAAAATACTGGAGCGTGCCTATACAGAGTGAAAAAAGACAAGAGCTAGGGATCGAAGAACAGCGTTTTTGACAATCGTCATTCAAATTCGTTTGGCTTTCTGTTAAAAACCCACGTTGAAATGAGTTTCTTTTGAAACGGGTAAATTAGCGAAGTCAGTATTATAGTTTTTGCGTTGTTTATGAATATGAAAACTATCATTTCAACATTGTTATATAAAATTTACATGCAGAAGACCCCGGCATTTTTTGCAACTCTGACATCTGGTGATATTGGACCAAACTACGCTCATGATGCCATCAAGTTTAATGACGTCTCATTAAACATTGGAAATGGTTACAATCCAAGCACTGGAAAGTTTACTGCGCCTGTTGATGGTGTTTATCAAATCAGTTTCTCATATCTACAAAAAAATGGTTACCAGAGCTCTGTAAAGTTGTTTAAGGATGGTACTATGTATGCTGAAGTGCACGCTAACCACAAGAATTATGATCAACTAAGTAAGACCGTTCTTATTCAACTAAAGAAAGGTCAGACCGCGTGGGCACGTTTGTATAAAAATCCTTCATATGCTGTTTATGGCCGAGGCAGATACACAACATTCGGTGGATATTTGATCTCTTACTTGTGAACTCGCGATCGGTATTACAGTAACAAAAAAAGATGCATGAAGTATTAATAATTTTAATACGTAACGAGAATATTATTAAAAAGTTGTTACTACTTGCATTCTTTGTTTATATTTGTGTGTGAGTGTAAAATCTAACTAATGTGCTAAATATAGAAATTGCAGGGTAGAAGGAAACTACAGTATATATGTGTTGGTGCTAATTGCACCATAAAGGAAGTTGCCTATTAACGACCAACTGTATTCACAGTTTGATACATTTTAATCAAATGGTTTTTACTTTTGAAGAATCGAAGTACAATTTAAAAACTTATCTAGTATTTGTCCATTAAGGTTAATAATCAATACATTTGGAAATCGGAGGAAGAAATTAGTCTAAATATAGGCTAGCTTTTTGAAACCGGTGATGAAAAACATACTAAATCTGTATTATGTGAAATAGTTTTTAAAGGTAAAAAACGAAAATTCAATCTGTACCGCATTCTTGCAACTTCGTGGAAATCGCACTGACTCGAAATTAAAGGGGGCATAAAATTGAAATATGATGTCAATGTTTGGTTTGGAAAAATATATATTTTCATAAATATTTTATAACTGCAACCATTCTGAAAGTGGAACTATATAATAATCTTTAAGCATACTTGCCTTCATGGAGAAACTGAATTAGACCAAGCTTATATAATTTTTCGATGGGTGGCATTATAGCATGGCGAGAATGCATATATACATATCGTCATATTATATTTCTTCTTTATTCCGTCTTAAATGAAGCATTGTTATTTTGTTCGAAATCATTTTCATCCTGCTCGGTTTGTTTGTTTGTGACACTTTCTGTTTCGCGTATCTCCTCATCGTCACCTTTACCCGTTAGTGGTGTGTTCCAAGGAAGTCTGCAAAAATTTGAGACGTCTCTTGTTATTGACAAGTCCCTTGTACTTGAAGTAATCATTGACTCCTTTATATTAGTAACTGTACATGCTATTGGGGTGGGATTGCTTTTATGGGCTCGTGGGGTCGACTTGGTTGTGTAGCTCGGCAAGCCAGACATTTATTAATGCGACGTTTTACCTTGGCATCGAGGCCAGGAAACCAGCAGAATTGTCGAATAAATGATTTCGTCTTACTCGTTCCTTGATGGCTCGCGTGTCCCAATTGGATAACGCGTTGTTGTATAAAGGACTCGGGTACGAATAATCGTTTTCCGCGATATATTACTCCATCTATGACATGTAGGTCCTGTTTAATTTCTTCCGCCATATATGGCGAAAGTTCGTCATCTGCTTCGTTTCAGGCCGGTTTGTATGGCATGTCCAAGTTTTGTTAGAGTTGTATTTTTGCATGTTTCTTCTCTGCTTTCCTGTATAGTAATTGCTGTTGGGTCGACGATCGACGAACATTAACCTTTCTGCTTGAACCACATGTACAGTCCGAGCGAACTCGTCCAGCTACGTGCTTCATAACCTGGGACTTTTTCTATGATGTCCTGATTTAAGAAGCATGCAAACTCTTCTTCTAATTTGCATGGCTGCGAGGTACAGTACTCGTCTTGGCTTTGGACAACTGGCATGACCATTTGGTCCGTCATTATTGTCACATGTTTGTCTACAGCTTTCCCTATATTTGTACTGAACACTTTAGATTTCTCTTACGTTGTGGCGTACTTTTGTTGCGTTACTTTGGCAAGGTCTTGTAGGATATATAGAATACATATATTTCAACAACTGTCAATCAAACATGTTCAGATCTATAGCTTACTTATAAATAGCTGGAAGGTATTTATTAATTACCGAACTCAATTACTGCATTACTTCCCCTCTATTTTTTTAAATATCAATTGCTTATTTCTTTCAAATATCAATAGTCTCTTTACTATGTTATATGCCTTTACGGTAACTGTTCTGTCCACATTTTTCCAATCAACATAACTATAAATCAGTTCCCATGTTCATATCTGTTCACTGGTTTCTTAATCCTTGTTGATCTTCTTAAACTTGCTTCTTGCTTTGGTAATTGATTCGTTTCTGGTCTTTCAAGTCTTCTTCATGTTCGCTTTGGTCCATGAATACTTTCTTGAAAAAGGAAACATTTTTCTTCACCGTCTTCCCATCATCTCTTTTCGCTGTTACCATGTTGTACGCTCGTTGTACCACGGTATAGTGCTTTGGATCAAATTTAGGCGTTAATTTATTCTTCTTTTCCTGCTTGCGAATAACAGTGTCTCCCGCTCTGATGTCCGCTTCCAGGTTTGTGTTTGCCATCTTGTGCTTGTTTATAACTTTCTTGTGTGTTAATTCAGGCAAATATCCTCTGATTTTTCTGTTGAAAAGCAGTTCACTTGGAGCCACTTTTGTTGTTTGGTGTAGTGTGGAACGGTATTGTAGTAGAAACCTTTGCAGTTTTTGCCTCCAATTCTTGTGACTGTTATGTCCTTTCTGTGCTAGAATTACACTAATTCCGTACGGAGATCCGTCTACGAGAACCGTCTACGGGATATTCGCTCCGTTTACTTCGGCTTTAAAATCTTGTAAAGTTGGCATGGTATTTCTCTTTCGATTGCCTGGTTAGCTTTTCTCATGTCGACGCATATTCTTATTCCTCCGTCTTTCTTTGCCGTGGCTACTGTTGGGGATATCCACGGAGTTGGTTGATTGGTGGCTTTCTCTTTAATATCAAGCTTGATCTTGTAATTTCTTAAGTTCTTTAAACATTTTGTCTTATGTGGTGGGGCATTCTTCTTTGCGGCTGCATGATTGGGTCAACATCATCACGGATTTGAAGCTTGATTTGTTTATTGTTTCATTTTCCTTGCCCTTCGAAAACTATATACTTGTTTATAATTTTTTGTATCTTTGGATCGTTTGATCGAGGCATACTTGTGTTGTTTTTGACTGGGTTTGATTCACGCGTTGTGGGTGGTGGTGGAAATTGCGTTGCGTTTTTATGGTGATCCGTTTGTTGATCTTGTTCCGGAAAACTTGAAATTTTGTTTGCTATCTGAACTGATGCTAAATCGTGGGCTGTTTTTGCGCTTAATAAATCTCCCCCTGCTCCGTCAATAGCATATATTTGCGATACTGTATACCGTTTCTTCGATTCTAGTGTTGCCTGGAATAGACCTCAGAAGTGCTTACGTCACGCGATTTTCAAGTCATAAAAATACAAGGTAAATTTTTCCCACATGCTTCCCACATTGCATTGCAATTCATTGTTTAACTCTGGCGTGACGTAAGGACTTCTAACGTCTATTGTCCCTTGAGCGGTAGAGGTGTCTGGAATCCGTACATATATTTTTGTTGAACTCTTCTGCAACGAAACATTCTTTTTAAGTTTCTCAAATGTGTTTGAATCGATAATGTCCACGGTTGCTTCGGTATCAATTAAAAAGTGCACATTTTGGCCGTTTACTGAAACATTCGCGTGTGTTTTCTTGTTTTGTTCCTTCGATACGGTATAAACATAATCCTACTCTGAGCTTTCGTCCTTCGTTTGGCGTTGTGATGCTTCGACGACCTTTGCTTGTTGTTTCTTAGTTCCGTGACGTCCTGTCTGTCGCCTTTTTTCTGGTGAACTAAATCCATTCTTTCCGTCTTTTCCTTGTTCTTTGTTTTCTCGTGAACGGCATTCTTTAGCAAAATGTCCTTGACTCCACAATAATTGCACACCGAATTCTTGGCGGGGCATGGGCGGTTTTCATGTGGGTAATCAAAACCGCAATAATAACACTTTTTCTTCGTGGGCGTTGCCATTGTTGTTGTGTTTATATTCTCTTTTGGCTTTGTTTTGAATCGTTCCTTAATTCCGTCCGCTTGTGCTGAACTCGTTGCGTATTTTCGTCCATCGATTAACATATTTGTCAAGGTATATGTTGGATCTTGTAGAGCTTTCATTCGTAATCTCGAAGAAGTACCATTCGTCACGATTTGCATTTCTATTTCGAAATCTGCGTCTGCAAATTCACAATGTTTTGCCAAGCCACGTAAACGCGTATGAAACTCGTGGATTCCCTCTTCTTTGCCTTGTGTCGCTTGTCTAAAGATATACGTTTGATATATCACGTTTTTCTCCGGTTCAAAATACTTCTTTAACGCTTTAACTACTGATTTAAAATCCTTTGCTTCGTCTTCTTCCAACGTTTTGAAAATTTCGTACACTTCAGACCCTGCCTGATATAATAATAAAGCTCGTTTTTTTCCGTCGTCTTTAATATCTGCTGCGACTAAATATGTGTTAAATCTCTCAAGCCATCGACTCCATCTGGCACTCGTGCTTGTAGGGTCACTACGCGGCTCAAATGAAGGCATAGGCTGTATATTTTGCGCCGTTATTCTCGAATTATTTTAAAATTTGCACGCCAATAATTTTTGCATTCTCGACGCCTCCTACTGTAGGATATATAGAGTACGACGTATGTTTCAAGAACTGTCAATCAAACATGTCTACATCTATAGCTTACTTATAAATAGCTGGAAGGTATTATTACGGAAATACCAACAAAAATTTTTATTGTCTCATTTGAAAGAGACTCTGAAAATAATATATAGGAGTCTTTTACAAAATTTTTGTATCTATTTTACTTTTGGAGATATTGTCACCTGAATAATCGAACTGTCCGCCATCTTGGATTAATGTTTAACCTCATTAACAATGTTTTGGTGACGTCACAACAGGGGTAAGCCATTCAAAGCTTCTCTTAAATACTTATTACCAATAAAATATGTGTGAAACCTTTTCAGTCCGTGCTGAAATCCGAAACACTTACCATGTGTGTAGTTAATGAAGAAGATTAATCATTGTGTCGTAAGAAAAAAATGCGTGACCCCAGTTGTGACGTATCATGCATATCTACAAATATCCAAGATGGCGGACAACTAAAGATTTCAAGTTAAAATATCTCACCAAATAAGGTAGATATAACAATTCTGTAATAGACTTCTATATATTGTTTTGGAGTCTCTTTCAAATAAGACGATAAAAAATTTTGTTGCCATTTCCCTTTAATCACTGAACTCAATTACTACTCTCTTCTGGTCGACTTGTTGGACAAGGAATTTCTCGTTGTTTTGGACGATCTCGAGCTTTCTTAGTGACGTTTCCGACAAGAGCAGGTATGATGATATTTCCTTTGTGCCGATGATGGTAGTGTCCATGCTCTTTTCACCGGTGCGCAATACTGCTTGAAATTGATCAACTAGGGCAAGACTTCGACTGCTGCCATACGCAAACAATTCGATTGGAGATAAAGAGAGGGACACTTTTCTCCCCACTTTTTTCTCATATTCTCGTAGGTGTCGTTCACCCATGATATCTTTTGAGCCATGCACTTGTGTCTGGTTGCCATGTTACCCCGTGACCATTGATTTTGGCTTTAATCAACGCTGGTGGTAGTCCTGCCTGAGAAATGTTTTGTCCATAATTAATGTTTAAGTTGCTCGTCAGGTATACTGGTTCCTGGTGTAGTCATTTATTTGTTTTCGCCCTTAGGTTACCTGCTCATCACACAATCAGTTCCGTCGGTATCACTTTGGCGAGGCTTTTATTTGATGCCAGGTTTTTAAAATATGCTTTGGCGAAATGTCCTATACATGTTTTCTTGAGAAGTCACACTTTTCTCCTAGGGCTAGGTATTCTCCTTTGGTTTTGTGTTGATGGTTGCCGCAACCCAAGCATTGCTCATCTCTGCCTTTGCTTTTCTGTTGCATCTCTTCCTTTCGTTGGTGTAGATGTTTAAACGGTTGTCATTGCTTCACTCTACTTAGCTTGTCTTCGTCCCCGCCATTTTTGTGCATGACCTCATAAAATTCATGGCATCTCTTGTGCGCGGCTATTTGCGCCTTCTCCGATATACACTTAATGTCTGCTGCTGAGGAAAATAGCCAGTTTTGTTTTCTCGAGAGTCTCAATGTGAGTCATTGAGAGTCGAGGGAAAACAAAACTCGATATTTCCTAAGGGAGCAGGCATTAAGTGCTTTGTTATATGGAAACAAACATATTTTACACAAATTAAAGATTGTATTTTATGCTCAAAACGTTTCACAATGTAACTATGGTTAGAAACTGTAACCATGCAATTAGCCTTCGCATGCATCGCAACTTTTCATCGCAGCTTTTTAAGAATATTTTCTTAAAAAAAACAACTTATAAACAACGTATATTTAGCATGAATTTTACTTTTTATAAAAAGTTAGCATGGAAATTAGCATGAAAATTTACAGTTTTTTAATTTTACGTGTGGAGTCGCCCGCGTTGTCATTCCCTCTGTGCTTTTGTCCATTTCGACTGCGGCTTGGTGAAACTTTTGTCCATTTCGTCTTGTCGCGTCAGTCTTTATGGCGAACGATTGCTTTGTACTGAAGAAGCCGAAGGTTTGCTCTTCCTCGACGAATTAGGTAAAACATGATGTTGAACCTGAAAAAATGTTGAAGTTCTTTTGGATCAGGAACAGCAGGATTGAAGGACAACTGGATTTTCGGAGGTCTTCTTTAAAATTGCGTTGTAATGTTCGACATTTCCAAAACCTTGCCGTTTTAATTCGACAATGGCCGCCTCGTACACTTGATTTGACTTTGAAAATTCTTGAAAAAAAAATGCCACTGAAAGCCAAACCTCAGACCCATAAGAGCGGGTTTTTTGTAATCTTCGTCTTTTTTTCGTCGCCTTTGGATAAAAGGCAGACAAAACTCCATTAAGTTCTTCTGACGACAGCTCTTCGGGGTATTTATCGTCCCTTGGCGAGGATTCGTTTAGCGAAATTTCGTTACAAAATGCCAGAAGCGTTGCAGCAGCATTCTTTGTTGCCTTGTGGGTGTTTTCTGAATCTTTCTTTTCTATCAAGAGTTGAATTTAATTTCAGTGCTTGAAAAGTTGGACAAGCGATGTTTTTTAGTCAGCCGATAGGTTGCATAACTTTTGTCTTGTTCGCGGCGGGCAACAATCTTTTATTTGTTCCCCGCCGGGAAACATTGCATTTATCTGAAGCTACGCGATCATAAATTGGCCAGTCACGTTTAGCAAACACATCACCTATATAACAATAGCTGATCAAGTGTGTGAACTCTTTTTGCTAGTAAACATTATTGATATTAATCGCAGCTGGCCGTCACGTAAGTTGATTATAATACGACATTTGATCATTTTGTCTGCCGACAAGTTTTCGAAGTGGTATTTCTCGGCTGTTTTCCGTAGGCTTGCTGCATAGTTTCCAGTCCTTTTGCCTTCTTCCGTTTTCACTCACATTAGTTCAAACAAAGTGAAGTCATCTGACTTTTGAGGGAGAGAAAATTGATTTAATTTTGCCTTCGGGAGGTGATGCTCCGTCCACTGCTCGATCAACTGCTCGCTGACGGTCTGGTATGGGAAGCCAGAGAATCATGAGTATCCTCTATAGGTATTCAGCCGTGCCATTTGTGCGATTTCGCTATTTTCTGCTTCGTCGGGATCGCAAACATTGTATTTAAGATCTCCTCGAATCTTTCTAGCCATCTCGCCCAACGTTTGCTTAAGTTTAGCCTGTCTCCGTGTTGATCGAACGGGGTCATGACATTAAATAAGTGAAATACCTGTTCGTATAAGTTCGAGTTGTCAGTAATGTTTGTTTACAATTTTATATCTCTTGAATACACGCATGATCTGGCTTTAATTCTTTGTATTTAATCGTTATGTTATACGTAATTACTTTTCCAGGTTTCTTATTTTTCTTTTCTCGATTCTCGTCACCAGTATATGAAGACAAAGACTCTTAGTTTTAAAACTTCTATAATTTTAAATGTAAATTAAATTCCGCAAGAATGCTAACTATTTTTTACAAGAGGTATTTGAAGGCATGAGACGGTGTTACACCCTACACCAAATTGTCACACGTAATACTCCTAAACAATGTGTTTAAAATTGTTATGCAACTGCCAGTAAATAATTTGTTTAAAATTATTATGCATGCAACTGCCATTTCATCTAGTAACAGGATATAGATAAATCCTAGACGTATCTCAGAGGAAAAGAGGTTTGTTACAAGAGAATTATCAAAAGAAATAACAGAATTTACTTGAAATACATGCATGCAGCAACCCCTCGCCACTAACTAAGAGCATGCAACTATATTTTCGGAATTACATGAAGTACTTCAATAGGTTATTACTCCGCCTGCCGTAGGCGAGGCGAAGTTTTAAATTTGCCCCGTTTCTGTTTTTTTTTTTATTATTTTTTTTCGGTGTCAGAAGTCGGTGCCGCCGCTAATGGGTGATACCGCTGGGCACAAGCCGCGTGAGCCGACCTGAACACGGCGTTTAAACTCAATTTCCAGTGGAATATGTCAACAAAATACGCATTTTAACATGCACGCTAGAACATCTAAACCGCAAGAAGGTTTTACGTGCAAAAATTCTCATGCAAAATGTTTTAAAACGACAAATTCCACCGCGAAACTTTACCGAGGAGTGATGAGAGCGTGCTTCCGTCATTTTCTGTTGTATTCCTACTTTTAAGGAAATTTAGAAATTTCTACACAAGAATCAAACCCAAATTCTACTGAGATATCTATATACAAAACACAATTTTTAACATGTAATAGTGAACAAAAAGGGACAGGAAGGTTCTTTATCAAAAAATTGCTCCAGAAATGTTTTAAAACGGCAAATTTTGATAAACTCCATCATTCCATGATTAAGGAGTGAGCTAGGAAATGTGTTCCTAATTCTAAACACGTTGTGATTTCTTTCGTTGGTTTTCAAATCCTACCTATGCTGAGATGCTAATATTTCGTACAAAATGATTTATTTGCTTGTGGGATCTGATATAATTATAAAAGGTAAGAGACATTTTACATTCCAATTCCAGAAATACATATGTTAGTCTAAAGTTCCCAACAAAATATATCGTGGAGACTTCAGACTTAATAGCTTAGTCTAATTTTTAATTTTTGTTGTTTTTATGAGCGATTTTAGTACTTGTTTTGTTAGAACGTCAACAGTCATAGCTGAGTGCGGCATTTTAGTCTTTATCTATAGTATTTATAAAAACTTTCTTTATAAAAAAATTGACATGTTTATTGTTGAATAGTTGACTCAGAGAAAGGATTTCAAATTGGATATCACAGAAAATACAGATCACAGAAATACTTTTAAGTCGATTACTGTAAAGATTGTTGCTATAATTATTAAAATAGCAAGAAAAAAACTCAAAAATGCAAAATAAAAAAAAGAACAAAATTTAACTTAAATTTAGTAAAATTTCAACTGGCACTTTCTCAATTTGCCAAAACTTTATCAGACACCCTGCCAATATACCAATGTTTTAACTGACACCTGAAGCTTTCTGGAAGTAAATACTTTGTCAGCATGTCGAAAGTCTAACTGACAACTTGTGGGCATGTACAGGTCAAAGTCTGACCGACATCTTGTCAACAAGCCAAAAGCCTTACCGACATCTTGTTAACAAGCCAAAAGCCAAACTGACATCTTGTCACCAAGCCAAAAGCCTAACTGACATCTTTTCAACAAGCGAAAAGCCTTACCGACATCTTGTCAACAAGCCAAAAGCCTTACCGGCATCTTGTCAACAAGCCAAAAGCCTAACCAACATCTTTTCAACAAGCCAAAAGCCTAACTGACATCTTGTCAACAAGCCAAAAACCTAACCGACATCTTGTCAACATGCCAAAAGTCTAACTAGGAGCATATCAACATGTCAAAAGTCCATTTCAAAGCTTGTCCACATATCAAAAGACTAACCCAGATCTTATCAACATGTCAAAAGTCTGCTCGAAAACTTGTCAACTAGTCAAAATCCTTACCAACATTTTATAAACATGCCAAATATTTACCTGACACCTTATCAACACATCAAATATCTAATTCAAAGCTTGTCAATATATCAAAAGGCTAGCCAACATTTTCCCAACAAATTATATCGTGGAGACTTCAGGCAGTGTGCTACAGAATAGATTTAATAAATTGATGGATTAATAGATTGATGTATTGTATACACTTTTAGTAAAATTTTCTTTACTTGCAAAATAAAACAGCTATTTGTTGGTGGCATACTGGCATTATGGCAAAAGAATCTTGTTTAACATATGTACTATGAAAGTCTTTAATCTAAATTAAATTCTAAAAAATGCAATCCTACTAGGACTCTGGACAGAGTGCCTGGCAGGTCATTCAGACATTGATTTTTGGTTATCTTAGTGATTGCATAAGATGTGCTAGCAATGTCTTAAAATGCCTTGGAAGGTACCCTAATAATAATTGATTTAAAAAGGAATTAGTTGGGCAGAACAGAAATAAGTGAATGTACCCCACCCCCAATGAACTCTCTAGTTACAGCCCTGCCTGACCTTGTGCCCATTTTCGTTTGGCAGGCGGAGTGAACGCCTTAGCAGGCGTCTTGTTGTCATATCAACACGGCAATTGTTACTTATATCAATTTTTCAAAAAGACAAAATATTGGGTTTTTAATCCTTGTTTTATTGACAATTTTTTAAAATGGCACAACATTTGTCATCGGTATGTTATTACGCCTAATGTAAGCTTAAATTTGGTATAAAATACGACCTACTAATTACATATATTAGACGTTTTGAAATATTTATGAAACTAAATTTTTATCTACATAAACTTTGAGTTTGAAACAAAACCGTTTCAAGCCAATTTTGTATCTTGGCTCATATTCTTTTACATGTAAAGTTCGTCAATATTTTGAAATACAGTAATAAGAAGACAGTCTTACATTTACAAAACATAAACTTACTCTGGAATTTAAACTATAAACAGTGAATAAACTGGAGGAGTACGGCTACGCCGGCCTTTATATAGCATTAAAACACAAGTATGAATACGCACTATCAACAAACTTGCCTTGTGTTTCACGCCGTAGTCAATTCTTGGCGCTTCTCTGTATTTTCCCAGAATTAATCTCTCTTCAAGAGTCAAGGACCACCCTTCGTTGGTTGTTAAAGTTGCCAAATCTTTTTGCAAAATACAAAATATTGTAGTGCAAAAAGCAAATTTAGATATTTGCTGTCAGTTGAATTCGTGATTAATCAATCAACAATAAATTTTAAATCTGGCCAATCAGTGTTAGCCATTCATGATAGTCCGCCATATTATTGAGATCAGTGAGGACATACCACTTTTACTACCTATCACGAGCAACGACTTTCAACTCCGCTAATACGAAATTAGTAACCCTCGCCCCGGGCTTACGCCCGGAACGGCGCTTCGCGCCGTTGGCTCGGGGACAATAGCCAAAGTTCTTCAACATGATCACTGAAAAATCATGAGACATGTGGCAGTCAGTCAACAGGGACATAATTAGCGTGCTCAGCCACAATTCAGCAAGTTAAACGATCGTCAGTTGAGGTAAATTTATTGACAAATTGTGAAAAACCCACTATAGCATTAAGCAAACAGAGCTTTGAAGTTTGTAATACGCCAAAGTTACCTGTTGATGGTGTTTATTAAATCAGTTTCTCCTATTTGGAAAAAAGTGCGCACAAAAGCGTACTTGAATTAAAAAAGATGGCACTTTGTATTCAAGAGCGGAGGCCATGCACAAGAATTACGATCAGCTGGGCAAGACTGTTCTTTTTCCTAAAGAAAGGTCAGACCGTGTGGGTACGTCTGGTGAAAAATTCTTCATACGCTGTTTATGGAAGTAGCAGATACACAACATTTGCTGGATATTTGATGTCATACCAATAAAGTACTGACAGTAAACTGGCTAAACAATAATAATGTAAATACATCGGTGATTTACAGTTGATTGAACTAGAAATAGTAGATTTTAAGTCTTTAATGTTTGTCAAATACATCATAATATTCATTGAACTCAATATTCACTTCTCGACTATACTTCTTCCCTTAATTGTTGTTGACTTTTGACTGCGTGCATGTGCAATAAATTAGAATCAGCTTTGGAATTGACTTCTAGCATCCTTTTTTTTAAGCTATGATCAATCAAAGCTAGCGTTATTAGTGTTGATGTTTATTAGGTATTTTGATGTACCTATAATTTTATCATACATAGCACATAAAGCTCGCAATTCTTTAATTAAAATGCAATCTTACCAGCTTTGCGTAAAAATGTTCTTCTTTACATGCGCAAATCTTATGATCTTTTCATAATTCGGACTCCTGCACTACAGGTACCAAACAATTTTTTATATTCCATATACTTTGCCAATTATTTAACTTTATATTTTCTTCCTGTTGATGTGGTGGTTAGATTTAGCACATATTCCAGTCTTTTTTTGTAAACCTGCATGACAGCTATTTGGATCAAATCTAAATGTTCAACAGCATACTAGTGTGGTAAATAAACAAGGAACAGTTAACAAAATTGAGCCAGGATTTGGCTTTTCATGTTGTGTGGTAATACTGTCTGTGCAGATATTGCACACACAGTATAATTATCGTGCAGGTTTGCTAATAATCCAGATGTTTTATATAGTAAAGGTTTTGCTTGTTTGCTTCTTGTTATTCCTGAATGAGAAAAATGTTGTATTGCTTAGAAAAAACTTTTGATAAACATAACTTATGTTGGTTTACAAACTTATTTTCAAACTTTCTGATTTTACGAGCATTTAGCAGAAACAAGGTGTCGAAAAAAATGAATTTTATTTGATATTCATCCTTATATTAATTTTACGTATTTATTCATTAAAATAGATTGTTTGGGAAGATCAGATAAAAATAACAATACAACTTCTCTGGCAGAATTTTTGTAACTGTTCCTTTTTATATAAACATATTTATGAAATACCGCCATTTTCCCCAAAAGCACAAAAAAATCTTATCATGGGGGCTCATGCCAAAAAATACATGATTAAAAAAACACACATAAATTAAAGAACACACCATTAAAGCGACACACAAATACAAGTAATAAAGACAGAGCCAACAACATAAATATGATACAAGCCAAATAAACATAACAAGATTTACGGAAATTACAATTGTAATGGAGAGAAACGATTCGTAGCAATTATATAACTTCGAACTTCACGAAAAAAATTAAAATTACTCGATAAGTTCATATTATTAAAACCATTCAAAATGTAAAATATCTTCATTTGATCATTGCTCTCCAACTAAGCACGGCCACATATCCGCTCAGCAGAAGCGACTAAAGACATACGTTGAGCAGCAAATCGAGGACAGTATAGGAAAAAATGCTCAACAGTTTCGTTATCTGTGCCACAGTGACAGAGGGGAGACGAACGGCATTTAATCTTGAATAACTGTTCATTTAAAGCATGTGATCCCAATCTAAGCCGAGTGTGTAAAATGTTTGCCCAATGACTTATAGATGTATTAAAGCATAATTTATAAGAAAAGGGACAGTAGATTGAATTCAATCTAGCCTTAACCAGCCTTAACCTTAAAAATATTAAACGCAGAATTCCTCACATCAATCTGCAAGGAATTTTACAGTTTAACTGCCGTTGGAAGAAAAGATTTTTTAAATTTTTCAGTACGAGATAATAGCAAGGTTAAATCTTCCCCAGAGCGCAACGAACGACTAGTTCTTACATTCACAGTATCTGGAAGTAATTCAACTAAATATGCCGGCAATATATGTTTAATAATTTTAAAGATTTAGTGTAGTTTATGCATTTTTCTCTTGGTTTTTGGCCTTTCCCAACCAAGTTCATTCATCAACCCTCTGGCACTAGTCCCTTTTATAGCCCATGTCACAGCACGAGCACTCATATTGAATACTGTCCAGTAGATTTGCTTCAGCCTCAGTACAATTGTCGCAGATAAAATCACCATATTCCATTAAAGGCCTAACTAAAGACTCATACAAACACGATAACGTTGATCTATTTAATTCATACTTTAAAAACCTGAGCATATTAAGCCTTTTTGAAGCCTTTTCAAAAATATTTTGTACGTGACATCGCCATGACATATTACTTTGAAACATCAAACCAAGATGAATATGTTTATCAACTTCTTCAATGCGTGAATCACTCAAATATAAAGGAGGATGAACTGGCTTGTCAAGTTTAAGAGAGAAAACTAAACTTCGACACTTTGTCGGGTTCATGGTAACAAGCCATTTCTTTGACCAGTCAGAGATTCTATCCAAGTCCTCATTTAATTTAACAGCGGACACATGGACATCGTTAACAACTTCGAAAAGCATAGGGTCATCAGCATAAATAAACGAGTTGGAAACAATTTCAACAGCCAAGTCATTTATATAAATAAGTAAAAAAAGAGGCCAAAGGACAGATCCTTGTGGTACACCAGCATTGATTTTATCCCACTCGACAGATGATTGCCCTTCGATAATTACTCTTTGTTTTCTATCAGTTAAATAACTTTTTATCCATGCTAATAAAGGATCTCTAACACCTAGCGATCCAAGTTTTTTCAATAATCCGGCATGCCAAACTTTATCGAATGCTTTGCTTGTATCTAAAAATTTCACTCGGACTTCTTTACCGGATTCAAAAGCTAGGTAAATTTGATGTGTAATATAAATCAGTTGATTTATCGTTGAATCGCCAGGTCTAAAACCAGATTGATACTTATAAAGAAAACCAATATCTAACAAAAAATTATAAAGTTGTATAAACACTATTTTTTGACAAATTTTTGATAGTGATGTTAATAGCGAAATAGGTCCATAATTTGTCAAATGACGATTATCAAAGGAAACTCTCCAAGACGAAAAGAGAAATTAGTAAGGCTTGTAAATGAATCACATAACCCTTCACAACAAATTTGAATAATTCTATTTCCAACTCCGTCGTGTCCACAGGCTTTAGATGTATCCACATTCTTTAGTAAATTATACACATCCTATTTAGACGCAACGATGTCAGAAATATAAGCTGAAGTTTGAAAAGGTTCAACGCTTGGAGGGATATTTTCCGCACCATCCAGTTTAGTTTGTGAAACAAAAAAGCTGTTAAAAAGGCAAGCTTTTTCAAGAGGATCCGAAATCAAGATATCATTTCCAATTAATGCACTTGAGCTTAAAGAGGACAATCTACTATCATAAACCTGCTTCACTAATGACCACCATTTCTTGTCACTTACAGATGAATCATATAAATCACAATTTAATTTCCTCAAATAATTCTTTTTTACTGTTTGAATCAAGTAGTTTGTTTGATTTTGTTTAAAACGATAACGTTCCCATGAAATTTGCGTAGGATTTTTATTATGCAAACTAAGAAATCTATTACGCTTTCGGATAGCCAAACGAACTTGACTATTCAACCATGATTTATCATTAGGTCGAATAGATACTCTTTTAAAAGGCACCATTTGTCATATATTACATCAATATCGGAAGCACCCAATAGAAACTCTGACCAATCAGCCTCTCGAAGTTCACGATTGAGATTAACAACATTTGTGTCGTTAAAAACCCATATATCACGTTGAAAACAGTGCAACTTAGGAATAGACATAGTCATTTCTCCATAAATTATTGAGTGCTCACAATTCTGAGGAGAGCTGATCATAGTGTTCCCGTGTTCAAGAGATCGTTAGAACAGTTAGTTATTAATAAATCAAGAATTGATGAAGTACTTGAAGTTACTCGTGTTGGCTCAAAAATCAGCTGTTCAAGCCCATTAATGGCTATAAAATTATTTAACTGTTTACCAATTTCTGAGCTATTCAAAGGTGATTGAACATTATAATGGAGTAATTGAATATTATAATTTAATAATCTCCCAAGATAATTATTGTGTAATTACCTTCTAATGTTCTTATCTTATCAAGCATAAATGTAACCCATTCAGAAAATTAACCATAACCATTATCAATTATGATGCATTATCCGGAAGTCTATAACATACACCACATAAAAAAATTCTACCGAAGACACTAAACTTTGCCCACAGAAATTCAAGTCCAGGTAATCCTGAGTCATACCTGCGTTGCAATAAAACAGAATCAATTGAGAAAATAGCTACGCCACCACCAATTCTATGGCTTCTATCCAAGCGCATTATTGAATTATATCCCACAACATTAAAATTATCATTACTTATATCGTTATTTAACCATGTCTCAGAAATAGCAAAAATATGAAAATTATTATCAGTCTTTAATAATTAACGATAACTCATCAAATTTGTCTTGATTATTCAAACTTCTTACATTTAAATGACCAAATTTTAACGAGTTAAAAGGTCCTGGGTTTAATTCATCATCATTGGCCATAATAATGAGCAAAGCCACAATAAATAACACAGTAAGCAAAGTGCCAACGAGGGAAAATATATCAGAAACAGAGCAAAAGTAAGAAATTGAAATTAAGCGAGGACTATTAAACAACCCGATTGCTGCTTTATACGCTTCAGTACTAACCAACATCAATAACAAATTTATTAAATCTTACCTTCTGCTGTAGCGGAAATGTAGAGAGAAATAAACACGAACACAAACATAAACAATAATCATAAGAGGACGATACAAACATTGAAAAAGTGTTGGATATTAATCAAAGTAAGCGCTTAGTAAGGAGTGCTAAAAATGCACTGAACTGAGAGTGGCCGGGGTCTGAATCACATTAAATCAAATTTATTAGAATCCTCATGATCAACGATGTGAAACACTTTATCATCTCGCTGCCGCTTGAAAAAAACTTTGCCATCCATTGACCAAACTGATGAGACATTTACACAATCCTTTCTTGCAATAAAGTACAAATTCTGATTTAACTTTGTTAAGTCTTCGCTAATAAAAAAGGAAGATCCTTTCAGCTTACTTTTAGCCTGCATAATCGATCTTTTTGCCTCGTAGCACTTTAAACGAACGATTATAGCGCGAGGTTTACCGCCGTGTCTTGGTTTCTCAACTCGATGGCAACGAACAATGTTATCTGCAGTAAACTCGTTCAACTCTAAATTGTTCTTACATGTCTCGAAAACCTTTTCAGAACAGTTTTCACCTAGTTTTTCATCATACAACCGAAGACACGGATATTATAGCGACGCGAGTTGTCGTTTGCTTTTGAACTATCTCGGGATAATTCACTTTTTGTACCCACTATCTTGCTTTCCAACATGGATATCTCTTTTCTTCTGAAGGCTGAACCACACGTCTAACTTTTTCCAATTCTTCGTTAAGGTTAGTTACGGAAAGTTTCAACGATTTAATTTCGTTTTGAAGACTGAGGCTCTAAGTGCTGTGCCATGAAGGACTTCACAGCCTCGGTTACAGCTGACTGTATACAATACTTTTAAAGTTTTCGGACAGCATAAACGTAGAAACCTCATCTTTAATCGAGGAAGAAATATCTTTCTCTGTGCTCCTCGATTTTGATCTTGTAAGTTGTAACAGACATATTTTGTCTTCAGACACAATCCTGAAAATACTTTATTAATTTTGCTCCCACTGGCGCTTATTTTGACTTTAGCAAAATAGCATTCAATCCAATAGTACTTCAGTAATGAACAAAGCAAATTTTAATAATATTTGCGAATAGCAAAATCGCTTTTAATATAAACTTCGACAGACCAGCTTAGATCCAGTTAGCACAGTATAGGGTATAAACAGTAGGGCCACTCAGCAGTGCAACATGTCCCCCTATTTTTATGCACGTATCTGGCCAGAATAATGGCGGAACGGCCAGTTCAGCGTTCCTATTGGCCAGAAAAGGCAATTGACTGGCCAGAACCTGCATAATGAACATGCGTAATGAGACATGCGTGGAGACACAAACTTCAAAGGTTCCGACTCGAGTGGCCTTTCTGTTTATTTCTATTCTGTGCAGTTAGTCAGCCACAGCGTGGGATGCTTCAGCTATGGTGGTTGTAATTTCTTTATTTCTTTTGTTGTTGCTTGTTATTTATCTTAGCAGATATGTTGATAACAACTTACCACAGTGTATTCCAGAAGACTTATAACTGTTCCTTGTCGGGATATTCAACTTTAAATTAACACAACCACCGACGTCATATGCTTTAAAACGAGTGACTATTAGATTGCTTAATTTGTAGCATTTGATAATGAAATAACAAATTCTTCTACTTTCCATATTTTAACAAAACCTTCTATCAAGGGGATGAGACAGGGGGTTCCGTCTCCCGTATCTCTTCTTGTGTCTCCCACACCTTTTCGTGAATTGTCTCGTACCTCCCACACGTAGTTCTATTAATTTGGCTATGTTGCTATATTAAGCCTTCTGATTTTGAAGACATTGAAAATGACTGAAATGTCCCTGAAGAGACTCTTGAGTACATGATGATAAAGTTTAATCGCTTCCAGTTCAGATATACATTGATAGCGAAGCAGGAAGGGGGCTGGAACCAGGAGAATAAGGACGGTAGATGGGCGGGAAGCGGGAGGAGATGGACCGGGATGCAGGATGCGAGAGACGTGTAGGGGCGTACTGCGGAAAAAAGAGTGAAGAACGTTAGGTTTTTTAATTACTTTTAGTCCCTTTTTAAGTAAACTATCAGAAATCAGAACTAAAGAATTTTGACTATTCAATATTTTAACTGGAATTAAACGGGATATATATTAGGGATATTCATTTCATCGTCGGGGTCATGTGCCGGGTCTTCGTATAGATAGAATGTCCCAGCATTTTTTACATTTCTGACATCTGGCAATATTGGACCAAAACTATACGCTCATGATGCCATCAAGTTTAAGGACTTTTCGAAATGGTCATCTGTTTAAAAATATTATGGACTATGTGTTCATAGCAGAACAAAATACATAATATTTGTTCGGTATCTGGTCTCTTGTTAAAAGTGAACTTAATACTGGAGCAAGAGCGACTAACTCAGAGGCATTGCCGATATTTTCTCTGTGATCTATGTGTTCATTACCATTTCTTTGTTTGCTAAAGCAGTTGGATCACTATTATTTTGCCAAATCACTGTTCAAGAAAATCATATACACTTGAATTTCCTTATTTTCAACCTCTGTATCTTTGATTTGTACGTATTTGATGCACAGGATACCGTTTAAAATCACGTCAACACAACTCCACAAGGTACGAATGCGTAACATTACGATATCAGATTATTTATAATGAAACTTAAATTAGCTTCACTATCATAACTAGCTTCAAGAGATATCTGAACATGCACAGATTATTCTACTCAACAATTACCACATCGTCTTAAGCTTATAATAAGTTGCTCCAGTCTTATATCGACCTATCATAATAATCTCTCGGACTGAAAGTTCCTATCGGTCGAAACTAACGATATTAAACAGCATAATTAATGATATAAAATCTATAAGACGCTGATAAACCTAGTGCTTTGCCTGTTTGCCACTGTCTTTGGAAGCAAAAATTGAGTGAACTAAATGCAATGCAATATTTAGCATCTGGTTAACATCGACAACTACACTTCTGGGTAACTTGCATGATCACGATTCATTTAATATTTCAATAATTTTGATATATTTCCTCCAATATATCATTCTCTATATTTCGTGTAACAAAAATCAGAATGGATAATATCAGTATTATGTGGATCTTGCAAAGCACAATCATGAATATGTTGAGGGCGACACGCTGAGATTTATTTAACGCAACCTACAACACGAAACTCATACCAAAATTTATTCTATCTGCTATAATCAACTCCATGCACTACGTTATGTATAAATTGTCATTTGGCTTCACTGCTTGCGCATTAGAAGCTTGGAAATTCAAAAAAAGGAATTGAAAACGAAAATCTTTCTTATGTAAACTTATCACTGTAAGCAAAGGAAACCAAACTAATCATATCTCAATGTTAATCAGACAAATCCACATGCACGTTTTCTTCAAATTATCATTCATTATTCCAGCAATCGGTTACAATAATGCATGCTCCTTATATATGTTTATAATATCAATATATACACACAATTGTACAATAAAAATGAATGAAAATAAAGTCAAAGATGGATGTTGTATCGATTCGGCAAAGGTTATAACTGAAGTTTTGACAAGTCAAATTGGTTTCTGTTATTAGCATATCATTACAATTGTCATCTTGTTTGATATATTCTGGAGACTAACCAAAAAGAAGTATTCAGCGTGTTAGTAAGAAATTATAAAATATCTACGGGCAAGCATGTTCTTTCTATAATAGAAACCGTCTGCAGTAAGAACTGAAAGCTAATAGTTTATATCTAATTTTATTATTTCGCGAACAATGCGAATTGATAACTGTGTCCCTTCAGCAAAGGAGGAGCCTGTGGATTGATATACACAAAAGGAATAGCATAAAAACTAATCTTATTTTTCATCTTAGTATAGATGCTGTTTCATGACAGAAAAAAGAATTGAATGATACTATACTGATTAAATCTTACTATGGAGTTAATGTTAGTTGAAGAATTTGCTTGGAAAATATTTTGACGGTCTAATGAGGGTGTAATTGCGATCACTTTGATTGGAAATCATAAACCTTAATTCGCTGTATGTCTGTAAGACATCAATTGCCTTAAAACATAAATAGCTTAATGTATGCATTCATATTGAAATCTCGTTTCATATTGAATACTTTTATGCAAATAGAAAAGTAGTGACTTTGTGTGAAGTTAACATGAAATGGCTATCTGTAAAACAAGGAACGGGGAATCGGGGAACGGAACGAGGAACGAGAAAACCAGGAGCATGAAAAGCCGGAATCTGTAAAACCAGGAGCATGAAAAGCCGGAATCTGTAAAACCAGGAACATGAAAAGCCGGAATCTTTAAAACCAGGAACATGAAAAGCCGGAATCTGTAAAACCAGGAACATGAAAAGCCGGAATCTGTAAAACCAGGAACATGAAAAGCCGGAATCTGTAAAACCAGGAACATGAAAAGCCGGAATCTGTAAAATAATAACTGCTCGTTGGGAGTAATTTTTATCAAACTGTCTTAAACTTTAATCAATCCCCATTAACTTTAAGACCCAACAATCCCCATTAACTTCAAAGGTCGCCTTTAAAATCAATTTCGTGTAGCATACTGTAAAATACCATAAAACCCCCCATATTTACGTAAGTTGTTGAGAAGATTGGAGTAATCTAAAGCAGATTTGGCAAATGTCTACATTTTTTTGCTTTATCCTGTATATGAAATAAATGTATTAAAAACTAAACGATGAAACATAAAACATAACAGTGATTGTTCATACAACATTAAATGCAGTTGTTTGGGCCTGCTTACAAGTGCAATTGTTCCAACCAAACTTTTCCGCCAAGCTATGCCCGTGCTCTTGGTGCAGGAATGCTTGAAAAGCTGGACTTATTGCAAGAAGACCAGAATAGAACCGAGGATATCGTGTTAAGATACATTGCCGTTTTCGGCATTTTAGAAGCCATGATCGAACTGCCGCCAGCAGGTCATTGCAGATTGCCGGACGTTATTAAATTTGCAGGTTCCATAAAAAATAGTTATTTATATGTTTGTGGACCTTCTTAACCACTATTTATATCAGCCTTATGAGGCAAGAACGACTATGTAAGTTGAGGTGTAAGTAATATGAGCTAGACGAGAGAAGAGAACCTGCTAATTATCAAAGAAAAGAATACACGGAAATGGTTGGTTAGTGACACTGTTGTCCGACACCAACAAAATAGAGTTATATTACATATATAGCCATAACACCATAATATTCAAAACTAAAAAGATGTCGTTAAAAGGCTCTACAATATCACAGTTGCCAGACAGTGTCCACAGACACGGCAATTCAATTTTGGCGCAGTATATAAAATATACAGGGTGTATTATAAAAACGCAATCTTAGATTCTACACCAAATTCAAGCGTGGAAATAGCTACTGTATAAATCGCTTGAGAGCACTACAATTCAATTTATACCAATAGCTAATCTGTTAAATTTGAATTTAATTTGCGAGAAATTCAGCTTTTACCGAAATGTAGATGGAAAATTTGGTCTGTATATACATACATTTTATATGTTTTTAATACGAAGAAACATGACAGGCTTTATACCCCGCATTTAATTGTAAATTTTCATATATTTGTGTGTGGACACTGGTTTACGATTTATCACGATATCATTAAAAATGAGTTACTTGGCGATTTTACTAAGAGCTTTGATATACGAAATGCTTTCATGTTCCTGGTTTTACAGATTCCGGCTTTTCATGTTCCTGGTTTTACAGATTCCGGCTTTTCATGTTCCTGGTTTTACAGATTCCGGCTTTTCATGTTCCTGGTTTTACAGATTCCGGCTTTTCATGTTCCTGGTTTTACAGATTCCGGCTTTTCATGTTCCTGGTTTTACAGATTCCGGCTTTTCATGTTCCTGGTTTTCTCGTTCCTCGTTCCGTTCCTTGTTCCGTTCCCCGATTCCCCGTTCCTTGTTTTACAGATAGCCAAATAGAAATTCCTAGTGTCTTCAACAGTTGACGTGTGGGTGGAGCAAATCTGAGTGGAAGTGGGAGATGTGTATGCATAAATCGGGAAAAGTGGGCAGTGAATAGATTAGAAAGCATAAATAGCTTTTATACAAATACTTTTTTCTGTCTATTTAAATTAAAACAAGAAATTTGAATGATCAATGATGAGAAACGTTGATACATATGAAATCAATATCCCATTCAGCAAGTAAAATTACCTTTAATAAGATTTGCATGGTCCTTTGCACACCGTGAGCTAGATGTTCATCGTGTATCACAGTTTATGCAGAATCAAGTCATGAGAGCTCCCACCTCCCCAATCTATAAGAAAGTCTTGCATACGCATACTTGATTATCACCACGAACATTTTATAAAATATATCCGTGATTATGTTATGAACACTTTTACTGCATGCATTAATTTTAATTGTTAGCAAATTATAAGCTGGCATGCATATTTTTTATAATTCTTACAACTCTAAAGTAATATTTTAAATTACATGGCGTCTACACTAGTAGATTACATGACGCCGACAATCTGTCTTCTGGCATCGTCCGCCCCTGCATCCAGTTGACATTTAACCTTGATCTTGCTGCCACAAAGGTGCACAAAGCTATGTTGAGCTGCGTTAAGTCAACATCCGTTGCGGCACATAGGATTTTTCATTGCTCTGAGCAGCTGACACGTCGCTACAATGTGGAACGTTAAGTAGGCAAAGTAAAGTACGTCCAGGTGTTTACCGAGCTGGGTGTATGGGGAATTTGAGATCCCTCCACTTTTTAAACCTCTCTAGTCAAAACAGAGTTCATGCATGTCGATTAAAAAACGAGATTTGTCGATACGTTCTTTGAAAATTCTCTGTAATCAAGTTTATTAACAGAACTTATATGGTCAGTGATTCAAAAAGAGGAGTGCCGTCGCTGCGTCCTGTTGAGCTCATCTAGATAATTATTGTTATGCACTGGTTAAACTGAAGGAGTATTAAACAAGAAAATTCAATAAAGTCTAAATCATGTGCAAATATACTGTAGAAATAATATAGAAACAGCAGACTGTATCTGGACAGTGACCGTGTCTTGCAGCACGTCTGTATAATAAAGGAAGTTACATAACGACCAACTGTATTTGTAGATTTTACCATTGAAAGCCATAATATTTTAATGTGATTAGATAAACTTGAAATAGGTTTCAGTTAATTATGGCCGTTTCTGGCTGCATCATAAATGAGAAACTGAATACATAAAAATACATTTTAATCAAATTGTTTACGTTTTGGGGGCATCGACGTAATTTGAAACCTAAACTGGTCTTCGTCTATTGCTGTCGTCTTGCCCGCGCAGACGTAGTAGGCCGACGCCGCGGCGAACGTAATGCATTGTGGCCTTCAGTTTGGTTCAAAACGTCGGAGTCTGGAAAATTATTTTATAGTTACATGTATTGAGCTCTTGTATACATTTACTAATTACTAGAAAAATGTCGTGTACCAACTTCAATCACGCTACCATCCTATATGAATGAATCTTTAAACTGTCAGTAATTATTAAAATACTGGAACATGCCTATATAGCAGTGAAAAAAAGGCATGAGCTAGAGAAGAACAATGTTTTTACAATCGGCAATCAAATTCTTTGGCTGTCTGTTAAAAACCCACATTTAAATGGGTTTCTTTTGAAACGGTTAAATTAGCTAAGTTAGTATTATACTTATATTACGTTACTTGTCAATATGAAAGTTATTATTTCACCATTCTTATACAAAATTTACATGCAGGAGATCCCGGCATTTTTTGCAACTCTGAAATCTGTTCATATTGGACCAAACTACGCTCGTCATGCCATCACGTTTAATGACGTCCCATTAAACATTGGAAATGGTCACAATCCCACCACTGGAAAGTTTACTGCGCCTGTTGAGGGAGTTATCAAATCAGTTTCTCGTATTTATGATAAAATGATTACCAGACTTATGTACAGTTTATTGAAAATAATACCACGTATAGCTATTGAAGTGCACGCTAAACAAAGAATCATGATCAACTAAGCAAGACCGTTCTTATTCAACTAAAAAGAAAGGTCAGACCATGTGGGCTCGATTGCGCAAAAGTTCTTCATATGTTGTTTGTGACCGAGGCAGATACACGACATTTGGTGGATATTTGATCTCTTATTTGTGAACTCGCAATCGGTATTACAGTAACAAAAAAAGATGCATGAAGTATCAAAAATAATTTTAACGATCATTAAAATGTTGCATGTTACTACTTTCATTCTGTGTTTCCATTTGTGGGTGAGTGTGACGTCCAAAACTCATGTGCAAAATATGGAAATAGCAGGGTAGAAGAAACTATGCAGGTCTTGGTACCAATTGCGTAATAAAGCCAGTAAAAATGTTACCTATTAACGACCAGCTTTATTCGTAGTCTGAAACATTTTGATCACTTTTTTAACGTTTTTTAAAATTGGAGTACTTAACCTAATCTGGTCTTTATCTATTATGGTTATTAATTAAGACATTTGGCAGTGGAAAAACGTCGCACAAAAACGTCGGATCTTTCGTCTATATCGCACCTTTGCTTCAGCTATATTTTTACACGAAGGGCTTTCGCTTGAAACGTCGAATTTAATTGTATCGTTGATTTATAGCTACTGATATAAAGACAAAGTCCCTTAGTTCATAACATAATTACCTAGATACGTCTGCAAGACCCTCTTTCCCATCGCTTACGATACCACATCTCTCCCACTCTTTAGATACTTAATTGTTCAGTTTAGTAAATAACAACAGCATAATGTCAATAAGTAATAAAAATTTTTTTAGGACGGTCCGATTCCCTGTGTCTCGTAGTCTCTAAGCCAAGCTGGTGGTTGTCTTTCACTTTCCGGCCTCGCCGTTGCTGTCTCAATGTTATTTTGTTCTAAATTATTTTAATTGTGCTCTGATTGTTTGTTTGTATCACTTTCTCTTCGTGTATCTCCTCATCGTCACCTTTACCCGTTAGTGGTGTGTTTCGAGAAAGTTTGCGAAACTTTAAGGCGTCTCTTGCTATTGACCAGTCACTTGTACTTGCAGTAGTCATTGACTCTTATATTAGTAACTGTACATGCTAGTGGGGTAGGATTGCTTTGATGGGCTTTTTTCGCATCCTTTAATGTCCCGTTTTGGCTTGGCATGATCAAGACCGGGAACCAGCAGAATTGTCGAATGAATGATTTCGTTTTACTTGTTTTTTAATTGTTGTATAAAGGACTCAGGTACGAATAATCGTTTCCCGCGGTATATTACTCCATCTATGACATGTAGGTCGTCTTTAATTTCGTTGTTTCGTCGTTTCAGGCCGGCTTCTATGGCATTTAGAGTTGCATTTTTGCACGTTTCCTATCTGATGTCCTGTATAGTAATAGGTGCTGGGTCATCGATGAACATTACCCTTTTCGCGTGAACCACAGTCAGAGCGAACTCACCCGCTGCTTTCGATGGTGCATACTCATTACCTGATTTAAGTACTCGTCCTGGTTTTTGGACAACAGGCGTCACCCTTTGCTCTGTCATTATTGTAACTTGTTTGTCTACAGCTTTCTCAATATTTGTACTGAACACTTCGCTGTGGTTCTCCAAGATTTCTCTTACGTTGGGGCGTACTTTTTGCTTTAGGAGGGTCTCTTTTTTGTGACAATGATAGTAGTGTCCAGGCTCATTTCACCGACGCGCAATACTGCTTGAAATTGATCAACTAGGTCAAGACTTCAACTGCTACCATACGCAAACAATTTGATTGGAGATGGGGAGACGGACACTTTTCTCTCCACTTCTATCTCATATTGTCTTAGGTCTCGTTCGTCCATGATATCTCTTGAGGCACATGTGTCTAGTTGCCATGTTACCTCGTTGTCATTGATTTTGGCATTAATCAACGCTGGGCGTGGTCCTACCTAAAAAATCTGGTCGTCTGTTGTTTGCTTAAGTTTAGCCTATCTCCTTGTGGATCAAATGAGAGGATTTTAAGCTTTGACCCTTCCGTGGCCATGATATGAAATAAGTGAAATACCTGTTCTCATACGCTCGAGGTGTCAGTGATGTTTGCTTACAGCTTTATAATTCTTGAATACGCGAAGGCTGAAATTTTCTGTTTTTAATTGTTATGTTATTAATCCAGTCTTCATATCTTTCTTTTGTCGATCCTGCTCGCCAGTTATGAAGACAAAGTCCCGGCATTTTTTGCAATTCTCATATCTTGTCATATTGGACTAAATTACGCTCATGATGTCATCAAGTCTCATTAAATATTGGTAATTGTCGCAATCCAAGCAATGGGAAGTTTACTGCACCTGTTGTTGGTGTATATCAAATCAGTTTCTCATATCTACAAAAAATAATTACCAGTGTTAAGTGGCGTTGATTAAAGATGGTGCGGTGTATCGTCATGTACACGCTAGCCACAAAAGTTATGATCAGCTGAGTAAGACAATTCTTATTGAATTAAAAAAGGTCAGACCGTGTGGGTTTTTTAACGCTTGAACAAAAGTTCTTCATATGCTGTTTATTGCTCAAGCAACTACACAACATTTGGTGGATATTTGATCTCTTGCTTGTTAACTCGCAATCCATATAAACAATACAAAATAAGATACAATCAGCATGAATGATTAGACATAATTTTGCTGTGTAACGAGAATATTATTAAAATCTTTTCTACTTGTATTCAATTTGTGCTCATTGGTGTGTTTACTTACTGTTTTATGAAGAAACTTGTATATTGTTTTGTGCAGTGAACATCTATCCGTGTGTACATGTTCTTGGACAAAATAAGTAAACTTATGTGCATTATTATGCAACTTGATTCATGACTGTTTTTTATACTCAACAGTAAATAATGTGTTTAAAGTTATTACGTAACTGCAATTCATCCATGAAAAGGATAAAAATAAATGCCATGGACGTATCCCAGAGGAAAATAGGTTTGTTACAAGAGAATTATCAGAAGAAGTAACAAAATTAACAATAGCCAAAGTTCTTGAACATGATCAAAGAAAAAAGAAAATCATGAGGCATGTGACAGTCAGTCAACAGGGACATAATTAGCGTGCTCAGCCACAATTCAGCAAGTTAAACGATCGTCAATTGAGGTACACCCACCAAAAAATTGCGAAAACCCCACTATAGCAAACAGACCTTTGAAGTTTGTATTTTGTAATATTTCAAAATGATCTCGGGCAACTTAATTGTTATAATGTCTTGAGAGAAACCACAACCACCCACAACAACAAGAAAAGGCAACCTCTTAACCAAAACCAAAAGTTTAAAATGTTGAAAATGGTTAGAGATTACATAAAAATGGATTTTTCCTAAGTAGCATTCAGCGAAAAATGCCAAATTATGCACTAGGGACATGATGGGTTCGCTAAATGCTAATCTCCCCCCACTAAAAGAAACACTAAACAGTAGGTAGCAAGACATGCATTTTGAAATGCTTCCTCCTAATTTTTCAAGTATCCTGTCACCTCTATAATTCATCAAACTCCATTCATTCAACATGTCATAGAGATGATTTTATTTACTTATCAATATCAATCATTTTTATCCATCTAAGTAGAAACGTAAATGACCTTGAAGCATTGAGTTTCAGCAAAATGTTGCATGCTCGTCACCACGCAAAAGGAGGTATTGTCTTTAGAATATTGACAGGTATTATAAATATAGGCTGTTTTCCAACGTTAGGTCATATCTCAACAAGCCCTACAAAAGACCTTCAGATCAGAAGAGAAGATACGAAGAAATTTGAAGCAAGAAGAAGATGGAATTCAACAAATTCTCGTGGTTGGCTGTTGCTGTAATGTTTGAAATTGCAGTTTGTTGCCTTGCTGTTGACGTCTTGCATTTACAAGACGAGCAACAAGATGATTCGAGTTTTATGGAGAAACGATCACTCAAATCTGAGGTACGCTATATCTAAGTTTTGTGATCAAATGATTATTATCAAGAAGCATAATGCAATATTAATATTCATTAGTACTTTCAGGGTTCCGAAATCAACTTGAATTTCCAGCATGGTATGAGAGATTTTATTTTAAATGGAAAAGCTGCAATTGATGGACATCAGGTGAGTGTCGATCGTACGTTAATGTTTAGCCTGTTTTTCAATAGGTTGAATTTATCGCCTTGGAGCGACTTTATCATTATCAATAATTTGCAATGTTTGAATTCAGCTTGATAAATGCCGTGTATACAACGTCAGCGTATAATATATCAGGTCCAATCAGCTTGGATCACGCTACCATCCTATGTGAATGATGAGTTTTTTAAACTGTCATTAATGATTAAAATACTGAAGCATGCCAATATAGCAGTGAAAAAAGCCAGGAGCTGGAGAAGAACAATCGACATTCAAATTCATTTGGCTTTCTATTAAAAATCCATGCACGTTCAAATAGGTTTTTTAAACAGGTAAATTAGCTAAGTCAATATTATAGTTATTACGTTTTTTGTCAATATCAAAGTTATTATTTCAACATTGTTATATAAAATTTACATGCAGAAGATCCCGGCATTTTTCGCAACTCTGACATCCGGGTCAGTTGGACCAAACTACGCTCATGACGCCATCAAGTTTAATGACGTATCATTAAACATTGAAAATGGTTACAATTCAAGCACTGGAAAATTTACTGCGCCTGTTGATGGTGTTTATCAAATCAGTTTTTCGTATTTGCAACAAAATGGTTACAAGAGTTATGTACATTTGATTAAAGATGGTACTATGTATAGTGAAGTGCACGCAAACCACAAGAATCATGATCAACTAAGTAAGACCGTTCTTATTCAACTAAAGAAAGGACAGACCGTGTGGGTTCGCTTGCCCAAAAATCCTTCATATGTTGTTTATGGCGGAGGCAGATACACAACATTTGGTGGATATTTGATCTCTTACTTGTAAACTCGCAATCGGTATTACAGTTAACATAAAAATAAGATGCATGAAGGATTAAAAATAATTTTACTATGTAACGAGAATATTATAAAAAGTTGTCACTATACTTGCATTCTGTTTTTATATTTGTGTGTGAGCGTAAAGTCTAACTCATGGGAATAGCAGGGTAGAAGGAAACTATATTTTGAGACTTTGTCTTGGTGCCAATTGTATAATAAGGGAAGTTACCTATTAACGACCAACTTGATTTTAATAAAATTGTTTACACTTTTTGAAATCGAAATACTTCAATTTGAACCTAATCAGTCTTTGACTATTACGCCTTACGGTTAATAATTAAGACATTTATAAAATCGTAGGAAGAAATTGCCTTAATTATAGACTAACTTTTTGCAACCGAATTTAATGTAAAACTAACATACTAAATCTGTATTTTGTGAAATTGTCAAAAACACGAAATTCAATCTGTACCGCATTCTTGCAACTTTGTGTTAATCGCATTGATTAGAAAAGGAAAAATTAAAATTTGATGATCAATGTTTGGTTTGGAAAAATATATATTTTCATGAATTTTTTATAACTGTAACCATTCTGAAACTGGAACTATTTAATAAACTTAAAGGGAAATGGCAACAAAAATTTTTATTGTCTCATTTCAAAGAGACTCTAAAACAATAAATTAGTATATTGCAAAATTTTTATATCTGTTTTACTTCGGGAGGTATTCTCACCTAAATCAACGAACTGTCCGCCATCTTGGATTAATTTTTCACCTCATTAACTATGTTTTGGTGACGTCACAACAGGGATAAGCCTGTCAAAAATCCTCCTAAATACCTACCAACAATCAAATATTGTTTGAAATTTTCTCAGTCCGTGCTGGAATCCGAAACACTTGCCGTACATGCGGTTATGAGAGCATATTAACCATTGTGTCGTAAGAAAAAAAATCGCGTGATCCCAGTTGTGACGTACCGTGCATATTCCCAAAATATCCAAGACGGCGGACAACTAAAGATTTCAAGTCAAAATATCTCACCAAATAAGGCAGATATAAAAATTCTGTAATAGACTTCTATATATTGTTTTGAAGTCTCTTTCAAATGAGACGATAAAAAATTTTGTTGCCATTTCCTTTAATATTTAAACACTTTTGCCTTCATGGAGAAACTAAATTAGGGCAGGCTTACATAATTTTTCGATGACTGAAATAATTATAGCATGGCGAGAATGCATATATACGTATCGTCATAATATATTTCTACTTTACATAAGGCTAAGAATATCAAGTTAATACAGTTGGCCTAACGACCGCCTGTATTTGTAGATTTTACCATTGAAAGCCATTTCGATTTGATAAGATATGAAAGATATGAAAAAAGCTCAAGTTCAGTTGTCTATAAATTTACCGTTTCTAGCTGCATAGCTAGAATAATCAAGGAAATAAAGACAAACTGAATTCTTGGTTTGCACATGACGTCATTTCGTGTCATTGGGCGCCATCTTGGTTGACTCTGCAAATTACTTCAGCTGTTTGCAGCGAAGTACTTGTGTCAATTTACTATTTGATCGTTAGTTTTAGCGTATTATGAATGATACTTAAAAGATGTATGGCTCGATAGGATCAGAAATAATGAATAGCTACTTTGTGGTTGCCATGTGTTTCAAAAGTCAACCAAGATGGCGTCGATTGCAAACCACCTATACATAAAAATACATTTTAAGAATATGGCGAAATACCAAACAAACGTGATGCAAACTAGTATACTTCAACGTCTGAGTACGAGAAAATTATTTCTGTGTATATGTATTATATGTATGTGTATTACATATATGTGTATATGGTCAATTGGATAACGCGTTGTTGTATAAAGGACTCAGGTACGATTAATCGTTTTCCGCGGTATATTATTCCACTTATGACATGTAGGTCGTGTTTAATTTCTTCCGCCATATATGGCGAAAGTTCGTCATCTTCTTCGTTTCAGTCCGGTTTGTACCAATGGCATGTCTGAATTTTGTGAGAGTTGCATTTTTGCATGTTTCCTCTCTGCTGTCCAGTATAATAATTGCTGTTGGGTCGACGATCGATGAAGATTAACCTTTCCTCGTGAACCACATGTACAGTCCGAGCGAACTCGTCCAGATACGGGCTTCGTTATCTGGGACTTTTTTATGATGTCCTGATTTTCTCCTGAATTTGGCAGCAAAGTTGTCAGGTACATTACTCGTTTTGGCTTTTAATCAACTAGCGTCACATCTGATCCGTCACTATTGTCACATGTTTGTCTACAACATTTCCGATATTTGTACTGAACGCTTCGCTGTGGTTCTTCAAGATTTCTCTTACGTTGTGGCGTACTTTTTGCGCTACTTTGGCAAGATCTCTTTTCTCGTCGACTTGTTGGACAAGGAATTTCTCGTTATACTGGACGATTTCGAGCTTTCTTAGTGACGCTTCCGACAAAAGTGGGTATGATGATGCCTCCTTGTGACAATGATAGTAGTGTCCAGTTGATTAACTGAGTTAAGACTTCGACATCTGCCGCAAGCGAACAATTTGATCGGAGATGGGGAGAAGGTCACTTTTCTCCCCACTTCTTTCTCATATTCTCGTAAGTGTCGTCCGTCCATGATATCTCTTGAGAGTTGAGGCACTTTTGTCTGCTTACCATGTTATTTATGTTACCTGTAGCCATTGAGTTTGGCTTTAATCAACGCTTGGGGTAGTCCTGCCTAAAAAATATGGTTGTTTTTTTTTGCTTGCCCATAATCAACGTTTAAGTTGCTCGTCAGGTATACTGGTTCCGGGTGTAGTCCTTTATTTGTTTTCGCACTTAGGCTACCTGCTCATGACAATCGGTTCCGTCGGTATCACCTTGGTGAGGCTTTTTTTCGATGCCAGCTTTTTAAAATATGCTTTAGCGAAATGTCCTGTTTTCTTGCAGAAGTCAAACTCTTTTCCTAGGGCTGGGCATTCTTCTCTGGTTTTGTGTCGATGGTTGCCGTAAGGCAAGCATTGCTCATCTCTGCCTTTTCTTTTCGATTGCATCTCTCCCTTTCGTTGGTGTGGACCTTTAAACGGTTGCCGTTGCTTCACTCTACTTAGCTTGTCTTCGTCCCCGCCTTTTTTGTGCATGACCTCATAAAATGTATGGCATCTCTTTTGCGCGGCTATTTTCGCCTTCTCCAATATACACTTAATGTCTGCTCCCGAGGGAAATAGCGAATTTTGTTTTTTCGAGTCTCAATGTGAGTCATTGAGAGTCAAGGGAAAACAAAACACGATATTTCCTAAGGGAGCAGACATTAAGTGCTTTGTTATATAGGAACAAACATATTTTACACAAATTAAAGATTTTATTTTATGTTCAGTACGTTTTACAGTGCAACTATGGTTAGAAAATGTAACCATACAATTAGCCTTCACATCCCAACAATTACCTTTAAAAAATCTTATAAACAACATATTTAGCATGAATTTTACTTTTTATAAAAGTTAATAGTCACATTGGCTCCAGCAAAAGCCTCAGCATGAAAATTTACAGTTTTTTAAATTTACCTGTCGCGTAAGTCTTTAGAAGCCGAAGGTTTTCTCTTCCTCGACGAATTAGGTAAAACATGATGCTAAATTAAACCAGACAAACTGTTAAAATCTTGGATCAGGAACAGCAGGATTGTAGGTCAACTGGATTTTTCGGAGGTCTTCTTTAAAATTGAGTTGTGATGTTCGATGTTTCCAAAACCTTCCCGTTTTAATTCGACAATGGCCGCCTCGTACACTTGACGTGACTTTTAAAATTCTTGATCGCTAAACATGTTAACATTCGTTAGATTCGTCGGATACGTCCATCGGACACGAATGGTTAGATTCGTCGAATCTATCCATCGGACACGAATGGTAAGATTGGGGAATATAAGTCTTAGTGTGTTTGGAAAGCTCAGGGTAGGCTGTAAATATTCGTCGAATCGTTAGATTCGTCGGATCCGTCCATCGGACACGAACGGTTAGATTTGTCGTATCTATCCATCGGAGACGAATGGTAAGATTGGTGAATATAAGTCTTAGTGTGTTTGGTAAGCTCAGGGTAGGCTGTAAATATTCGTCGAATCGTTAGATTCGTCGGATCCGTCCATCGGACACGAATGGTTAGATTCCTCGAATCTATCCATCGGACACGAATGGTAAGATTGGGGAATGTAAGTCTTAGTGTGTTTGCCGTTTGGTAAGCCCAGGGTAGGCTGTAAATATTCGTCAAATCGTTAGATTCGTCGGATCCGTCCATCGGACACGAATGGTTAGATTCGTCGGATCCGTCCATCGGACACGAATGGTTAGATTCGTCGAATCTATCCATCGGAGTCGAATCGTGAGATTGATGAATAAGTGTTATTGTGTTGGAGGACCCAGGGTAGGCTGCAAATATTCGTCCAATCGTTAGATTCGTCGGACTTGTCCATTGGACACGAATGGTTAGATTCGTCGTATCTATCCATCGGAGACGAATGGTAAGATTGGTGAATATAAGTCTTAGTGTGTTTGGTAAGCTCAGGGTAGGCTGTAAATATTCGTCGAATCGTTAGATTCGTCGGATCCGTCCATCGGACACGAATGGTTAGATGCGTCGAATCTATCCATCGGACACGAATGGTAAGATTGGGGAATGTAAGTCTTAGTGTGTTTGCCGTTTGGTAAGCCCAGGGTAGGCTGTAAATGTTCGTCAAATCGTTAGATTCGTCGGATCTGTCCATCGGACACGAATGGTTAGATTCGTCGAATCTATCCATCGGACTCGAATCGTGAGATTGATGAATAAGTGTTATTGTGTTGGAGGGCCCAGGGTAGGCTGTAAATATTCGTCCAATCGTTAGATTCGTCGGATCCGTCCATCGGACACGAATGGTTAGATTCGTCGAATCTATCCATCGGACTCAAATCGTGAGATTGATGAATAAGTGTTATTGTGTTGGAGGGCCCAGGGTAGGCTGTAAATATTCGTCCAATCGTTAGATTCGTCGGATCCGTCTATCGGACACGAATGGTTAGATTCGTGAAATGGAGGCATGGGTACTAAGGTTCTGTCATTTAAGATGGCCGATTTAGGGGCAAGAAGCCATTCGTTTCTCTCAAGATTGTTTTATGTGTTTGAAGTGATTGGTGAATCATTCTTGTCCGTATCGCAATTTTCAAGTGTCGTGCGGTTATTTGTTTTAAATGGGCCTGATAGTAGCGTCGACGACTGTGAGAAAGGAGATTAGGCGCTAGACATAAAATTTGTTAGCGAAGCAAAAAGTTTGTTATATTTACATGGTTCTTTGGTCAAGAATTACAAAGAAAAGTTTCTCGAGTTCAGCGATTTCTCGTTAAATTGTGGCATGCCAGTTGGCAGTGTTTTAATGTCAAGCAGAGAGGTTTGTCGGCGATATGGCTGTGCGTTGTTTGCAGACGAAAAGTCTCATGTCGTTGTTGTTTACCACGCGCATTTAGCGACATACCTGGGCTCGCGTGTAACTAAAATGTGCCGAAAGTGTAAAATATATGAACACTATGGGTATTGGACTGAAAATAAAGAGCGCTTTTATGATAAAAGTTTTTTGGAGTTAGAGTTTTTCTTGTCGTCAGAAGAGACGGCATTTCAAGTAGCTTTGCTGAAGCAATGCGCAAGTTTACAGTTTATAGTTTATAGTTTGTTTATAGATGTAAATAATTATTGTAAGAAGTAAAAATGCAACTTAGTTTCTTTTTTGGGTGACGTATTTGAAAAACGCACAGGGTGTGTAATTCCGTAATAAATCGCTTCCTTTGCGATGTGGGAAAGTTCCGTGAACAGGAAGCATCGAATTAATTGTTGAGTATTGCTTGCAGAAGCCCAATAGTTGATGAATTTCACTAATCTGTTCATTTAAAAATGTGTATGTTGAAAGAAAATTATTTTTGAATAATTTCAATGACAAGTACTAGGTTTTTTGGTTATATGTAAACATACACTAACTATAACATTGCTATTTCATAAATGTTTTCGTGAATATAGTTTGATAGCTTCTTTTTTGAAATAACGAGGCAAACACATATAAACCAACATACATAGCAAGTATGCTCATATGTAAACATACACTGACACAGGACACAACTCGCTATATATTGCATGTTAACTGTACTCGGGAATATAATTTGATGGGGGTTTTTGAAAGAACGAGGCAAACACATGAAACAAACATGCGTAACAAGTTATTATTTTGAAAGAATCAGGCATATTGATAACAATGAGTTATATTGATAACAATTATGTTAGTAGCTAAATGTTGTCGGGTACTTGTCCGCGATGTGCCGTCTAAGATGTAATATACCTTGATATAGAGTTTTCTGAAAGAACGAAGCAATATGCATTACAAATTATTCATGTCACAGAATAGCTGCATTCCTCAAAAAACCAATAACAACGAGTTATATTGATCGCAATTATATTTGTAAATTTTGCCGGGTGCTTGTCCGTGCCAGACCAAGTCCAAGATGACTACTTTGATAAGGTTAGCAAGGTTTTTACTAAGAAGGCAATAGTTATTAGTATTGTTTATGTTTAAACATACACTGACACTCACAAACCTCATATACTGCGTTGTAACTATATTTGGGGAAATACTTAGATAGGTCTTTTTGAAAGAACGAGGCAAACACATATAAACATACATAACTAGTTATTGTTTTTGAAAGAATGTGGTATATTGTCATTATTGATAAGGACAATATTGCTAATATGAAATATATACTGACAAACCACGTTATATATTGCATGATAATTGTATTCGGGAATATACTTTGAACCTAAACATGCACTCACACACATTGTTCAGGAATATACTTTGATAGCGAGTTTTGTAAGAACGAGGCATACTGATAACGACAAGTTATATTGATAACAGTCATATTTGGGAGTAATTTCAGAATACCCGGCCAAATGTTCGCGCTTTCTTTGGATCATGAGACATGGCTACATGGCTACTTTTCTTCTATCTGTGTCTTTTCCGACCACATGCTACGTGGCTACAGGACTACGCAGCTACATGGCTACTGGCTACATGACTACGTGGCTACATGACTTCGTGGATACATGGCTACGTGGCTACATGGCTACAGTGGCTTCGTGGATACATGGCTACATGGCTACGTGGCTACATGGCTACATGGCTACGTGGCTACGTGGCTACGTGGCTACATGGCTACGTGGTTACATGGCTACCTTGCTACATGGCTGCGTGGCTACATGGCTACGTGCAATATCTATGACTACCTTAGTACCTGACTACCAAGAGGGAGCGCGTAGCGTGACAATCATTACTCGCCCTTCGGGCTCGCGCTTTAGCTAAATTTGGTGAAGTAGATACAGTCCAAGTGAGTGAGAATAGTCTTAAATATAATACCTTTTGCTATAAAGTTTAATATAGCGAAACAGTGCGCTTACGTCTAAGTCAACTGTGACATATTTGCTAGTTATATGAGTATGGGGATACACAAAACACGTGGGTACCCATATCACTGTGACACCGGTTGGTATCACACAACAAAAAAAAATAATAAATCAATATTAGTTTATGTAGCTACATTATGCATGGTACTTATACTGTAGCCACGTAGCCAGTAGCCATTTGCTGCACAGCGTCTTCTCACCTGCCCGGCATTCTAAAGTTATGCCAAAATAAACAGAGTGTATTTAATATCATTCCTGTAGCCGAGGAGCCATGTAGCCATGTAGCCACGTAGCCATGTAGCCACGTAGCCATGTAGCCACACATAAAATTTACTATACTTTGATGGCCAGGTATTCTGAAATTATGCCCATATTTGTATCTAAATTTTGTCGGGTCTTGTGCGTGCCGTATAAGGTGTAATACACTTTGATAGGGTTTTCTGAAAGAACGAAGCAATATATATACATTACAAAATTCTTTATTGTCGCAGAATAACTGCATTTCAGAATAAACTAATATAGCTTATAACAGGGGTTCTAAACACTGACGCACACAGTATAACAAATACTGCATAATAACTGCATTCGTGAATAAACTTTGATAGGGGTTTTTGCAACAACGAGGCAAACGCATATAAACATACACAGCAAGCTGTATTTTACGGTGGCCCGGAAGGGACACCACTGTCAACAGAGTGAATATCACAAACAAGAGCAATTTGTAACAAACTGAATGAGATTTGCTGCAAACATATAAACAAAGCGCTGTAAACAAAATATAAAACACGCTGCAAACAAAATATAGAACGCACTGCAAACAAAATATAAAACACACTGCAAACAAAATATAGAACACGCTGCAAACAAAATATAAAGCACACTACAAACAAAATATAGAACACGCTGCAAACAAAATATAGAACACACTGCAAACAAACTATAAAGCACACTGCAAACAAAATATAAAACACACTGCAAACAAAATATAGAGCACGCTGCAAACAAAAGCTCAAAACCGTGCGCGCGCATACGGATTATATTCAGACATGTCGGGGGTTTTCCCAAATCAAAGATGGCGTCTGACCAATCTAACTTTGTAAGAAACGAAATACGTGAAGTCGTTCGCGAAGAGGTTTCGCGTTTGCTTGGCAGTACACCAACATCGTCTAACTCTACTAATGTATCGAGCCGTGAAAGCAATAATGAAAGGCCTCCTGTAACACCTCAAACTCAATCCAGCAACGGCCCGTCTGTATCGACTCCTAGGTTGCCTACCTTGTCATTCGAAGATTTCTACAAAATGCGGGAAAGCCAACGCCAGTCAGGCTTCAAGGTCTCGAAGAAAAAGAAAAAAGCCTCATCGACCACTAGCAACGCTCCAAAGAAGTCGAGTAATGTCGAAATTAAAGTTGGCATTGCTGCCCAAACAGATGGGGTTGTAAAGGCTCGTCGCGGTAAGACACATGTGATAACAGTAAGTTCATCTGCCACAAAACAAGAGATTACTCAGAAAGCAATAGAGAAGCACAGGAGTTTTGATCAGACTTTTGATGAAACTGTTGCTTGGGTTCTATTATACCCCGATTTCCGAGAAATCCAATGGATTCCAGGAACTAGGCAGCCCTTCATATTATCTAATTACAAACAGGCAATTGGTAGGGACTATAAACAACTTACTTTTTATCTGATCCCACTGGATGATGTAATGGAAAATTCAGATGAAAGTGGTAATGAATCGTCAAATTTGAGCTCACTGCCCGATATTCGTAAATATGCTCTTAATCCGGTTTCTGCAAATAGCTCAAGCTCCCCGTCAGTTGTACATATAGATGATGAAGGTGCTTCAACATCATATGCATTATCAGGTGAGAATATGCTTGTATTAACCCATTAAAGCGAAAGACTGTCTCCTTGAAAAGTAACATTGTCTGGTATTGGACAGACTACAAGAATAAAATAAAGTATGGTGGTTCATTAGGGTGCATTGCTGCTTAATGGGTTAATATATAAAGTTATAATAAAGGGCAAACAGTTGGGGAAAAGATGAAAAACTTGCATGTTTTTACCTTAAAATTGTATATATATATATATATATATATATATATATATATATAATATATATATATATATATATATATATATATATATATATATATATATATATATATATATATATATATATATATATATATATATATATATATATATATATATATATATATATATATATATGATCACATTGCATAGCATACTGCCAATCTCATTTTCTGATACAAGGGTAACCAATACACTAGTTTACTTGCTGTACTCCTATGTAGGCAAATTCCTTATGCAACACTAACCCAGGTATGGTACATAAAGGCCTTTGTCCAAGAATTGCTATGATTATTAATAGCACCAATTTAAGGCAATTTTGATTGTGTATCAGTGTGGTCCTGTATAATATACATGCATGACTGTACAGTTATTCACTGGCAAGACTAAAATGGTAAATAACATATTTTAAGGAACAATGTGCATGGTGGACAACAGTATATTTGGGGGAGGCTTAATTAGAGTGGAGGGCTAAATAAATTTCTTCATCTCAAAAAGGGGGAATACTTTGGGTAAGGCAGTCTTAGGTGGAGGTGGCTAAATATGGTAATTAACTCACAACAATGTTTGTTATACATTAAGCATTTTTTCTTGATTTTATGCTCATCCTCATCCAATAATTGTTTATTATTCCTTTCAGCAAAAGGAGTGGAATGCCCCATTTGTTTTAAGGCATTTCCGATTCAAGAAATAGCTGAGCATGCTGATAGTTGTGCTTCCTGGCATGTAGAATCTGTTGGTGAAACCATAACAATAGATGAGAATAACTTGTTTGATAACAATGAGTTTGGAATAGGAGGTTATGAACCAGGACAGACATTTGTTTCGTTGATCAATGAACTGCAAAATAACTTGGAGCTTGGAGATCCAGTCCGTATCAACGTAAGAAGGAAAACACTATGGGAAGATTTTACAAGGAAAGAAAAAGGAGAGTGAAACCACAACAAAAGTTGAAAGTGGTGTTTTTAGGCGAGCCTGCCATAGATGATGGTGGGCCTCGCAGAGAATTTTTTTCAGGTACAGTATTTTAAATCAATAATGGAATATTATAAAATCATGGACTGAATTGAAGTTGAGCAGGAATTGATCTATAGGCATATTTCGGGTTGGGCCATTTTATGAGAAGATATATGTACAGTACAATATTCAGGTAAAATCAACAAGACAGTGTACTGTAGAAGTTTGGTTGTCAAGCTTGATATATTATAAAAAAAGAGTATATTTAGGGAATCAAAAGTTGAAAGAATTTCATTATAATATAAACAATAGTTTGATGATGTTAGAACCAGTGGCAAAGCCAGCCCGACAATTTAGTCCCGCTATGTAAATTTCAAGTTATTTTCAAGTTATTATCATTATTCATTTTTTGAAATTGATTGTTTGACAATGAACATGAAAATGTTTGCATGGCGAGACTAAATTGTCGGGCTAGCTATGCTGCTGGGCAGAACTTATCCATTAAAGCACAATGTACTCCCGTGCGCCTAACTTTGTTAGTTTACATGGTCTAATACCAGATGATTTTACTCAACATGGGAAGACCCTTGCATCCCAGGGTTCAAGATGTCACTTTTGCCTTGCCTGAATATCCATGCAACTGAGTATGCTAAAAGATTGCATTTACCTTTTAACTTGCTAAGAAGCAACTAACTTTTCTTATGTCTTCATGATGGAGTTATATACATAGAAAATTAAATATCATTACAACACAAACTCAAGTTATTTTGTAAGAATTTTATTTCATTACAAATTAGTTTCATATGACAAGTGAAGCTTGATTGCTAGACGTGTTATTTTTTCGTACACCTGATGAGTGTGGCTAGCTTTCTTTGTCATATGGAACAAGTTTGTTTTGAATTTTGAAAATTCTTATGAAATAACTCAAGTTAAATAATTTTGTTCTAACCTGGTATTGGGCATTCTATTGATTTATGATTCCGAACCTTCCGTGTCTATATTATAATGTACATTGATAAACATGACAATTACATTCATGGCAATGGCATGTGGTAATTTCCATACTTTCAGACATGTTGGAATTAGTGGAGAGAAAGTACTTCCAGAATGGATGTCCAGTTGAGTCCATGGTTGCATTATCTGCCAAAGAATTTCGTCTGGCTGGGGAAATTATGACCATGGCAATTTTGCAAGGTGGCCCAGCTCCCAATTTCTTGCTACCCTCAATATATTCTTACATTAGCAGGGAATCTTTGTGCCCTGATGCTAATACCGACATAATGAACAAAACCGTAGCAAAGAAGGTCAGTGGATATAATATTACTTAAGACAGGCTGTAGATTCATGTCTCGCTACATATTGCTGACAGAAAAACATCAATTATTTATGAATATCTTGTAACCATCATAATCCACAAACTTTGTAACATGTGTTATCCCTTAACTTTGTAATATACTGTGTTATTCCTTAATCTTTGTGATCTTGGTTATGTTTGTAATAATTGTAGTATCTGCTATCTCTGTGATCTGTGTGATCCCTGTTACTCCTGTAAAAAAACTTGGTTATCTTTGTAATCTTTGTTGTCTCTATCATCTCTGTGGTCCTTGTAATCCCCCTAACGCTTGTAATCTTTGTAATCATTGTAATGTCTGTTATCTTGGTCCCTCTAACGCCTGTAATTGTAGTTATCTTTGTAATCTTTGTAAATATCCGTTATCTATATCATCTCTGTAATATAATCTCTGTGATCTCAATTTATATTTATCTTTGTAATCAATGTAATTTCTGATGTGCTGTGTAATCTTCATAACCATTACAATTTCTGTAATCTCTGTTATATCTGTATGTGATCTTTGCGCATCCGTAAGCTCTGTAAGGTCTGTATCTTTTTGTAATCATTGCAATTTCTTCAATCTCTGCAACCTTTGTAATTTTTATATTGGTGTTTAATATATGTTGGTGGCATTTGCCATGAGGCATTTTCAAAATTTAAAATTAACATGTATAACTGCCCTGGTGGCTGGTTGTGATAATGAAGGTCAAAAATTTTCAATATTGCACGTTATAAGCATGAATTGAAGCCTTTTCGTGATCATTTTCAACTAATCATGCAATTCTTGTATATTGCAGCTTGATAGTGCAAAAACAGATGGAGAAGTTCAAGCAATTCTCGTTGAAGATGATGGTTTAGATGTTTTAATGCGAATTGGATACAGAGGAGTTCCGCAAAGGGAAACAGTGTCATCTGCAAAGAATATCACTAGGTACTGCATTGAATGATACATGTGCTCAAGAACACTTTTGTTTAGTACTGTATTACATTGCATATATCCTGTAGTGGGTGCAGTATATATACAGGGTGTATCAAAAAAGTAGACAATTTTGAAACGGCTCTCAACCTCGCGAAGCGGCTTGAAGTATGAAGTTTTTTATTAATGTACATTGCTTGGGTACTTACGGTGTAGAATAAATGAAAATATTCTGAAATTTAAATGTTTCAAACCCAGGGGTGTGCGTATTTTGAAACACATTAAAAATGGCTTGCGCACGAAATTTAAGGGCTTAAAAGTAATTTTGAGTTGGTAGGTAGAAAATATGTTAGGTGTTTTATTGCTGTGCAAAATTTGAAGAAATTTGATTGAGTTTAAGCCACTCAAAACGTCGTGCAAACGTATATTTTTTCTCAATAAGAATTTCAATTAAATGTCCCTTGGGAGTTGTATGCAAATTAAGTAAATACATAGATTAAACATGCACAAAGCTAATTTTGCTAAAAATATGGAAGTTCGCGTGACGTTTTGAACGGCTTAGACTCGAGCAAATTTTCTGAAATTTTGTTCAGCAATACAACACCCGACAAATTTTCCATCTACCAAGTCAAAATTACTTTTAAGCATTTAAGTTTTGTGCGCAAGGCATATTTATATTGCTGTAAAAGACAGAACCCCCCCGGGTATTGAAGTTTTAAATTTCTTATTTTTTCAGTTTATTCTAGATTATAAGTACCAAAACAATCTATTTTAATAAAGAAACATCGTATATTGAGGCGCTTCGCGGAGCAGAGAGCGATTTCAGATTTGTCTACTTTTTTTTGATACACTCTGAATATATATATATATATATATATATATATATATATATATATATATATATATATATATATATATATATATATATATATATATATATATATATGTATATGTATATGTATATGTATATGTATATGTATATGTATATGTATATGTATATGTATATGTATATGTATATGTATATGTGTATATATATATATATATATATATATATATGTATATGTATATGTGTATATATATATATATATATATATATATATATATATATATATATATATATATATATATATATATATATATATATATATATAAACAAGTAATAACTCATTCTGTTTAATTGAGTTTCACTAAACAGGGATTTTTATTTCAGATCTATTTGTATAAATGACCAATTTTCTACCATATTGCCGCAGCTGATGCAACTGGAAGAAGGCCTTTCATCATGTGGTCTGCTCGAGTCCGTCCAGAGATTTCCTGAAGTTTGGAAACCGATCTTCACTCCCAGCAATCAGTTCCAACTCACTGCTGACAAACTATTGGACGAAGCAACAGTAGATTATAACTCATCTCAGATTCTTAAAGAATTAGAAGTTAACACATATAAAGTGTTTTGTGATGTTATTCAGGAATTATACGAAGAAGGTAAAAATATACTTCAAATATATGATTTTGCCTTCTCCATTGAGAAATATTATTCTCTAGGTACTAATTCTTAAAAGCCAATTTTATCGGATATTATTATATGTATCACTTGCCAAGACACTTGTGACAATACTAATCAACAGCCTTAAACATATACAAATGTAAAATATAAACATGCAGGCTCAAACTGTGATCAGTACTTTCATATTTCTATAGATTTAAGGATCAGTGTACCAGTAGTACCGATCATATGAGTAATGGCAATTTGTCCTCAACAATTCAGCAGATGTACACCAGTAAGGTGCAATGCAGCCTACAATTTCACTGCTTTACGACTGTGTTTTTGCACCGTAATAGATTCTTACTTATTGAAAGTACCATTCACCTCGGTCAAACATTTATACAATTGTACTTTTTTTAACTTGTACTGTATAGGTCTACATGGATTGAAGATGGATGATTTTGTAAAGTGGCTAACAGGATCAAAGTTGATACCACCATTGGGATTTCCGAAAAAGATTGCAGTAAAATTTGTACATGGTTGCAATGAAGGATGTCGCTGCCGACCCACAACGTCAACTTGTGACATTGTTTTGAAACTCCCAGTACACATTACATCAGTGGAAGACATGGGCTTAATGATCGAATCAGCTGTTAAAGAGTCTGTTGGATTTGGCTTGATTTAATTTGGCCGGTTATTCTACATATGATAGTCAGCAACAATTGATAGTCAGCGACCTTTCTTGTTTTTTGTTTATATTCCGTTAGATTTGTCTGGTTAATCAATATATGATACACATTTACATAAGTTACTGTGATGAGTCACATAGTTACATATTATAGGTTACTAAAATTCTGGTCAAATCACTACCAGAATTAGCCATTTAAGGCTTCTTCGTTTAAGCTTATTCATTTAAAGCTCTGAGGAGGTTTGCCCATAGACTCCCAGGAACTTCTTTCTAAATCGGGGGTCAGCAGAAGTGCTTGGATAAAGCCCTGAGTGACTAATTTTTCATATGCTTTGTGTTCAAAATATATAAATATAGTCTATGTACAGGTTATAGGGTTATATTACAACAGTGAAACGTTCTAAATTTAAATCTATAGCAGAGTAAATATATTTAGTTTCATATTATTCTTAATTGGAACAAGCAAACCGAACTAGCTTCTCAAACAGAACTCCTGCTTCTGTAATCGATGATGGATAATTCAAGCCATTGTTTTCCATGACATAGTGAAAGTACTCTTCAAAAATTGTAATGTTTCTTTCATCTTCCTCCTCATCACTATCAGAATCTTCTAGCCTGTTCTTTAGCTCTCTCATTTTGTCCAAAGACACTGGATGCAGGCAGTCATGGTGTCCAAACTCCTCAGGCAAAAAATACATCATGTCAGGGACACCCGAGACTGTGGCATGGCTAGATTTCCTGATGTTGTGGGAGTTCCAGTACTCTTTAACCTTATCAAGATCTGTCTGTAGTTGATCTGCAAAACAAAACCACAACGCTTCCTTGTGTATCTCACTGGTGAGGTCAAGAATATCAGATTCGTTGAGGTCATGGAAGAAATCTATCCACCAACTTGAACGTTGCCTTCTGAAGTGAGACCACTGGCATTCAATTCGTTGATTCCGAGTGCTAGATACATATTTATGAGACTCCGAGCCCGCATGCTCATCTAATCCTTCAAGCTCGCAAATAGCATTGCATTCCAGCAATTAGACCATTTTCAGTGCCAGGATCGGTATACACAAGTGTTGGGCATCCCCCCGCTGCTTGTACATACTTTAAAAAATACTGTGCTACAGATCTTGGATTCTTATTTGATCTTTGCACCTCAAACCAAAGTATGCGTCTGCTATATCCATCGACACAGCCGTGTATGGAGAAGCCAAATGGCTTCAACTTATCGTAGCCATCAATATGCCAGCAAAAATTGGGTCCTGCTGAAACATAAGTTCTACGTTTTAAACACCTGCGCCTTCTTTGCTCCACACCTTGCGGATCTACTTCTCTGAGGATTCTTGCCACGAGACGACGAGGAATGTTGATATGGTGTCTAATACGCAATACATGCCACATGGTTCTATAGCCATTAAGGCTATCCGGGCCGTTACTAATTTCGTCGACAATAATATTCCTTACTTGTGTCTCTAGTTCGTTATCCACTTTGCCACGTCTTGAACAGCCATAGTCTTTTAGCCTACGCTTTAAAGTTCGTTCATTCATGCCAATGTTATGATGTTTTTCAAGCATTAAAGTAATGTACTTGTAGGTAAAGCCTTTATTAAAATAAAATTCTATTAAATTCTTTTCAGATCCCTGAGGTAAGTCGCCGTGTGTTTGTGAAATTTCGTTCTCAGAATCATCACTGCTGTATTCTCCAGACGCCATGTTGCATCTGGTTCTGCGTTTACTGGTCCCAGCGGTCATACCCCGTATGCGCGCGCACGGTTTTGAGCTTTTGTTTGCAGTATGTTTTTTTATTTTGTTTGCAGCGTGTTCTATATTTTGTTAGCAGTGTGTTCTATATTTTGTTTGCAGTGTGTTTTATATTTTATTTGCAGCGTGTTCTATATTTTGTTTGTAGTGTGCTTTATATTTTGTTTGCAGCGTGTTCTATATTTTGTTTGCAGTGTGTTTTATATTTTGTTTGCAGCGTGTTCTATATTTTGTTTGTAGTGTGCTTTATATTTTGTTTGCAGCGTGTTCTATATTTTGTTTGCAGTGTGTTTTATATTTTGTTTGCAGTGCGTTCTATATTTTGTTTGCAGCGTGTTTTATATTTTGTTTACAGCGCTTTGTTTATATGTTTGCAGCAAATCTCATTCAGTTTGTTACAAATTGCTCTTGTTTGTGATGTTCACTCTGTTGACAGTGGTGTCCCTTCCGGGCCACCGTAGTATTTCTTATACCTAAACATACACTGACACACATTATTATTATTCACATAATAACTTTATTCCCTTTATTTAATAGAGGTTTTTGAAAGAACGAGGCGAACGCATGTAAATATGCATAACGAGTTATATTGATAACAATTATATTAGTAAATTTCATTGAGTACTTGTGCGTGCTGTATGAGATGTAAATAAACTTCGTAATTACTATGGAATACAGTTGATAGTTTGGTTGTCCCAAAGAACAAGGCAATCGTATGAATTTCATATACAAATGACAAAAAAGACGGCTGTTTCGCAAATTTACGAGCCATATACAAGTATATGACTTGCATGGTACGAATGTAATGAGTAGACTCCGATGGACGGATCGGACGAATCAAACCATTGGACAAACCATTCCGCAGTATGCCAGGCCAATGAATGCCGTCATATGACATTGATACGTGGATCTGGAGTATGGATCAAGTTACGAATCTGCTCCATTCGTACGAATAGAATAGATTCGACAGTTTGATACGAAAGCAGTAGATCTGGAGTACGAATCAAGTTACGAATAGAGTAGATTCGACAGTATTGGACATGTATGTTTTTTTCCTGGATAAAAGGCAGGCAAAAGTCCGTTAATTCTTCTGACGACAACTCTTCGAGGTATTTATCGTCCCTTAGCGAGGATTAGTTTGGCGAAATTTCGTTACAAAATGCCAAAAGCGTTGCCACAGCATTCTTTGTTCCTTTTGGGTGTTTTCTGAATCTTTCTTTTCTATCAAGAGTTGAATTTCAGTGTTTGACAAGTTGGAAAAGCGATGTTGCATAAGGATGCATAACTTTTGTCTCATTTGCGGCGGGCAACAATTTTTTACTTGTTCCCCGCCGGGAAACATTGCATATATATGAAGCCACGTGATCATAAATTGGCCAATCACGTTTAGCAAACACATCACCTATATAACAATAGTTGGTCAAGTGTGTGAACTCTTTTTGCCAGTAAACATTATTGATATTAATCGCAGCTTGCCGTCACGTAGGTTGCTTATGATACGACATTTGATCATTTTGTCTGCCGACCAGTTTTCGAAGTCGTATTTCCCAAATGATAATCATAACCAATTAAAGAATTGGTTAGTCCGACATAACCAATAAAATATTGGTTGTTTCGACCAATTCTGTATTGGTTGCAATTTGAAATTGGTCATGTGTGTAACCAATTTTGAATTGGTCAAATACATAACCAATTTAAAATTGGTAAAATATATAACCGATTTAAAATAGGTCAAATACATAACCATTTTAAATTGGTCATTTGTATAACCAATTTTAAATTGTTCAAATACATAACCAACTTAAAATTGATCAAATAATCAACCAATTTAAAATTGGTCAAATTCACAACCAATTAGAAATTGGTCAAATTTATAACAAAATTAGAAATTGGTCAAATCCGCAACCAATTATTGATTGGTCAACTTTATGAATTCTCTAACGAATTATATGTGAGCCTTTGTCGCAATCGTCAGAAACATGTTTACAAATTGTTTATGATCTTTTCGTGAGAATTTTGTGTTTACTCCTGTTGGAAACAGGCAGCGCGAAAAGACCCACGTGCAAAAAAAACCTCTTGCGTTTGGCTTGATAATAGCAGCGTTGAACTAAGAATTTATATTTATAGTATGGAGCGCATTCATTATCAATGGATGTTTTTACCAGAGGAAATATCTTATTCCTTGGACACAATGATGGTGTACAGTCAATTTATATAGATCAGTGGTAGTACTCCGCGCGCAATGCAAACCGGGAAGCGGCATCACATGCTTCGAAGCCATATTTTTCATTCTTTCAATTATGATGTCGTTTTATAGCAAACAAAATTGCAATAATAACCGTGATGACGAATGAAATAACTCCTCATACATCAGGAAAGACAGCGTGATACTCAGGTGAGATGCTTGTTTTACTTTTTGTGTCGATAAAGCCCTTTTGACGTGTAACATTTACTTTGTTTCACCGTCATGCCAGGGTGCATTCTGTGTGAAGTTCACGCCGAAGATTCATGATTGTACGCCGACTTTTATTATAAATTACGTTATGATTTTTGAAACCCCACGCCGAAGAACTTCGGCGTACGGGACTTCAAATGCACCCTGGCCGTCATGTATTTCAAACACGTGTTCCAGTTTATATATATTTGAATTTCGCGCGGCAGTATTTGAAATAAGACGTTGATATTCACACATTGCCTTGATACAAGGTTTTATTTGAATGGAAAGAACTACAAACATTAAAAATTGTATTCTGTAGATACCCAGATGTGGTTATATGCAGAGAGATACTGAATGTCTGTGAATGCATGTCTGAATGCCCATCAGACTATGCAATCAATACATATACATACATAGTTCTATAAATCAAACCTGCCACTTACATATAAGTTAATGTTTATTTAAATATCTGTTATGGATGGTAGTGTTCATTATAAGGATGTATATTAACACTATGCATCAGTCAAAGGCTTGTGATGTAGTTTGAATCAGTCAAAGATGCAGTAATGCAATCTACCAACTTTATCTATTTCTTTCTCAGCAAATTTTCTGGGATATTTACCCTGCATTAGTTATGTGACACTTACTATATTTTGATATCAAGTGTTAGCACAGTATTTAGTTTTAAAAGTCTTGCTCTCCCTTTGGTAAGTAAAATTGCCTGCCATAATGAAGACACCATAAAATCATAAGGTAGAGAAAATTGCTGCTTACATGTATATAAAAAATAACCTCATTCAAAAAGTTCCATCATACTATTGGATGTAAAGCATCTTACATGCTCGACATTCAAGTTCTTGTTTTAAAAGAAGTGATGAACTCCTTGTTTGAATATGTATTTTTGACAAACTTTTATGCCAGATTAGTTTTATTTGTGTATCTATACCTGACCATACAATTCTATTCATCAACAGAAGTGCTACAGTATGTGCACTTCTCAAAACTTAGCAAAACAATCTGCTAAAGCTTATAAATAACAATGTGACCAAAGCATACCATTTTATTACTATATTTTGTTTAATGTCAAATTATTGCACTTAAAAAGGGAGTGTCACCAACATTGCATTATTTTCCCTTCTAATTTTGGCAAAACACCAGAAAATTTTATTTCAAAAGTTGATTTTAGATTCTTGTTTGTACCGTTGCAATGAATAACTAAGTTATGTCTTATTGTTATATATGCTATGTCATATGCTATATAGCTATTTAGTTATTCTAACATAAGATTTTATTAAATTGCAGGCTTCAAGTGTATGTTGCATGTAAATGCATGGAAACATCTTTGGTTATGCTTCCATCATTGAATAAAAGGTTTGAACAATTGGCTGGTGATTGCTGTCAAAAGTATTCAGATTATGAAAGACAGGAAGCTCCAACACAATTTTCAACTCCAGTTTTGGATATTATAGAAGTATTTAATTTACTAGGCTAGTTACAAACATTGAATGCCCTTGTTGCCTAAAACCAGGCGTTTTAGCTGCCAAACCCCAAAACATTGGTACGACTGGGCACAGCAAAAATGTACTCATTTTCCTGGAGCATGTTTTGATGTCAGGTGCATGCGCGAAGACAGCTTTTCAAATGGCTGTGGACTATTTCATTTCGTCAATGAAATAAATAGTATTCCTGTAAATATATATTGATTCTTATTGAGTATATATTGATTCTTCAATTCAATATGCTTTCTATACTGTGGCTTGCTACTGTAATTATATATGTACTTAAATATTTTATATTCTTGCTTCTTTATATTAAAATATTTTTTCATTGAAACCTTCAGGTTCTGAGTGACTATATTATATAGGCAGGACTTCAGTTTTGAAACAAAATATTGGTTGAAATGACAAAAAAAAATTGGTTGTTTGGATGCACCTGAGCAAGCCAATTTTTAATGGTCGTTTTAACCAATAACAGTTGGTTATAGTGACCAATAAAAAATTCATTAAATTAACCTTTTATTGTGGTTATTTTGACCAATTTTTTTATTGGTCAATATAATCAAGTGTTATTGGTTAAAATGACCATTAAAAATTGGTTTGCTCAGGTGCATCCAAACAACCAATTTTTTCTGGTCATTTTAACCAATCTGTTTTTACAGTGATTAACGAAAAGGAAGAGTGTAAAATGATAATTTCCGTTCTATGCTATAGGGACAGATGCATTCGCTAGATGCTGGATCTCAAGAGTCACATTCTGGCCAGCCATCAATAATCCCCGAGCCAACGGCGCCAAGCGCCGTTCCGGGCGTGAGCCCGGGGCGAGGGTTACTAATTTCGTATTAGCGGAGTTCAAAGTCGTTGCTCGTGGTGGTTAGGTAGTAAAAATGGTATGTCATGACGTCATCCTCACTGATCTCAACAATATGGCGGACTATCATGAATGGCTAACACTGATTGGCCAGATTTAAAATTTATTGTTGATTGATTAATCACGAATTCAAGTTATTCAACTGTCAGCAAATATTTAACTAGCTTTTTGCACTATAATATTTTGTATTTTTGCAAAAAGTTTTGGGAACTTTAACAACAATTTATTGTTGTAAAAATTAAGTAAAAAGCATTTATCAGGTCAACAAATATGGAGTCAAGCAAGCAGTGAAAGGAAAACGAGGAAGCAGAACGTTTAGCAAGGCGAAACGAGCGTAGACGACGACAAAGGCTCGAGGAGACTGCTGAAGAAGATTGAGGAGAGATTAATTCGGGGAAAATACATAGAAGCGCCAAGAATTGACTATGGCGTGAAACACTAGGCAAGTTTGTTGATAATGCGTATTTATACTTGTGTTTTAATGCTTTATAAAGGCCGGCGTAGCCGTGCTCATCCAGTCTATTCACTGTTTAAATTTTAGAGTAAGCTTACGTTTTGTAAATGCAAGACTGCCTTCTTATTGCTGCGAGCGAGCCTGAAGCGAGCGAGCGTAGCAGCAGCCTAATTTGTGCAGAGAGGGAGTTTTGAACTAAATTTTATTAAGCGCATGGAATTGTGGTCGTGCGCGCTTGCTATGCGCAGAGCACCCATTTTTAACTCGCCCATTTCCATGTGCTTTCTGTGCTATTGTATTGAATAGAAGGACAGAGTCAATTCTCTTCGAAATTTAGAGCTTTTTCAAGTCTATTTTGACCATTAAAGGCAAGACATCTTGTTTGTATTTTGTATTACGATGCACTATCCAGTGGTCAAAACTCAAAAGCAAATGCCTTATCATGGTTAAATTATATATGCGAGAGGAAGACAATTTGTTTTTCTGAATATATTCATTTTTGAAGTCTGTTGTTTGCGTTAATAGTCAAGTACTAGAATTTAAAACGAGTTTGTTATTCGCACGACAATATTAAATCTCGTATTAAATTGCAGTGGCATTTTAATATACATTCATAGTATCGCGTCTGTGAAACTGTATTAAAGCGCGTTTGTTTTGCCGATAATAATTTTCCAACATTACCATTTGTGCTAATAGTCAACTGTAATCGAAGTTAACAAACCACAGTTGAACAGAGACGCTGCATAATATATTCATGTTATGTTCTAAAACGCATCTGCTGTTCACGCGACATTATTTGGCCGTGGAATTATGACATCTAGCAAATATTTCCAACAATATTTTTGACATCTAGCAAATATTTCCAACAAACGTAATTATACAACAACTAAGTATTTCAGAGTTCACTGTAGCTGTAAGAAAATCGTTAGCGTATTATCCTTTATCGATAAGGCATTTGCTTTTCGACTTCGTTCATCGTTGACCCCTTAATGCTTAAGCCAGCCTGAAACATGATATCTTCTGGCAGACAAACTGAGTCAAGCCGAGTGATGTACTGGCAGGCTAGTAATGCACACTATCTCACTGAATATACTTTGGGTTGCATAAATGTCATTTTCCAATAACCTATAAAATAATTAAAGCTCCGCAGCATTCCCTACCTTGCAGGTAACCTAGTTATTAATGTAATTAATAGGTTGTATTGTATAAGAAATTTAAGCTTACATTAGGCGTAATAACATACCGATGACAAATGTTGTGTCATTTAAAAAAATTGTCTATAAAACAAGGATTAAAAACTCAATATTTCGTCATTTTGAAAAAATATACAGAAAAAATAACAATTGCCGTCTTGCTATGACAACAACCTATTGGAGTACTTCATGTAATTCCGAAAATTTAGTTGCATACTCTTAGTTAGTGGCGAGGGGTTGCTGCATGCATGTATTTCTAGTATCATATTTTAGGCCCATTGAAGTTCGACTCCCAGGGTTATGACGCATTCGCTCTAGTTGACATGATGTGACCATTGGTATACCAATAAGAAACTCACATGATCAGTTGAAAACAGACAGTTATCTACTGCTCAGGGCAAAAGGCCATGCATCATCCAATTAAACCAGTCTAAACGACAGGGAATTCGTTTTGAAAGACGTGATAGACGTAACCAGATACTATTCCAAGGCTTCTTATATGATATGTCAAAACAAAAAATTCATTTGTTCTGAGCTGATTTGTTTTATGTATTTGTAATTTTCATTTTTCAGCCACATAGGTGAATTTGCATATCTTTAAACACCAGGTTTCAAGAATTCTTATCATAAAACTTTATGTTGTCTTTTACATTAGAAAATAATTACTTTCATTCTTTATCAATTTTTTAGAATCATATTTGTCGATTTTTATAAACAGAATTGATTATCTCTTGCGTACGGGTGAACCGAAACTTTAGGCTTATCTGTCGCGGCTTAACTCAAGCAACAAAAATTTTGCCAAGCTTAAAATTTTTGGAAACGGGTGTGGTCGATGAAAAAAGGGGCGTAGTCGGAACTTCAAAAGGGCTTAACTCAATAAAAAGGCTTACCTCGAAGAGCTTTCATAAGTCGAAGATTCTTGATCTCATGGTCGAGGGATAAAAAAACACTGATTTTCCGAGGGTTCACAGAGCAGAATTTTTTTCCTTGTGATACATGCTAAATTTCGAAGAAAACACAAACAAACAATAAACAAGATAAAAACCCTAGATAATATTATCCCAAAATATATTGATCTAAAACAAAAATTGCGCACATCATACATGTTTGCCCCTCTTCCGGTTTTAATGCAGGTTTACCGTTCAAAAACCCTCGCTACCATGGCAACGCAGTCCAGACGACGTTTTGTCGAGCGACATGTGATCCAGCTTTGTCCAATCGAAAAGCTGAAAAACTGAGCTTTGACACTTGGTATATAATAATTACAACATATAGTTATTAATTTTTTTGCAAATGTCGACGTTATTCGACTCCTTTATTCATATTAATTTATAGAAGATTCCAGGATTCTTTGCAACCCTGACATCTGGTGGCATCGGACCGAACTACGCTCATGATACCATCAAGTTTAATGACGTCACATTAAACATTGGAAATGGTTACCATCCTGGCAGTGGAAAGTTTACTGCGCCTGTTGATGGCGTTTATCAAATCAGCTTGTTGTATTTACAACAAAATGCTTACCAGAGTCATGTACGGTTGATTAAAGACGGTATGGTGTATAGTGATGTCCACGCTAACCACAAGAATCATGATCAACAAAGCAACGACCGTTCTTATTCAACTAAAGAAAGGTCAGACCGTGTGGGTACGTCTGGTGAAAAATACTTCATACGCTGTTTATGGAAGTAGCAGATACACAACATTTGCCGGATATTTGATATCATACCAATAAAGTACTGATACTAAATAAGCTAAACGACAAGAATGTGAATACATCAGTGATTTTACAGTTGATTGAATTAGAAATAGTAGAATTTAAGTCTTCAATGTTTGTCAATTACATTATAATATTCATTGCACTCAATTGAACTCAATATTCACTTCTCGACTATACTTCTTCTTCTCTTAATTGTTGTTGACTTTTTACTGCATGCATGCGCAATAAATTAGAATCAGCTTTTTAATTGACTTCTATCATCATTTTTTAAGCTATGATCAATCAAAGCTAGCGTTATTAGTGTTGACGTTTATTAGGTATTTTCATGTACATATAATTGTATTACATATAAGAACATAAAGTTCGCAATTTATAAAAATGCAATCTTACCAGCTTTACGTACAGATGTTCTTTTCTTTACATGCACAAGTCGTATGATGTTTTCACAATTCGGACTCTTGCACTACAGGTGGCAAACAATTTTCTATATCCCATATATTTTGCCAAATATTTAACTGTATATTTTCTTCCTGTTGATGTGGTGGTTAGATTTAGCACATATTCCAGTCTTTTTTTTAACCTGACATTATTTGAATCAAATCCCACTGTTCAACAGTATACCAGTGCGGCAAATAAATAAGGAACAGTTAACAAAATTGAGCCTGGATTTGGTTTTTCGTGTTGTGTGGTAATACTGTCTGTGCAGATATTGCTTACCTAATTTAGTGGAAGACCATTAATGATGAAATCACTAACATAAAAAGCATGGTATGTAACAGAGTATAATTATCATGCTGGTTTGTTAATGATCCAAATTTTTAATAGTAAAGGTTTTGCTTGATTGCTTCTTGTTATTTCTGAATTACAAAAATGTTGTATTACTTAGAAAAAACTTTTGATAAACACAACTTATGTTGGTTTACAAACTTATTTTCAAACTTTCTTATTTTACGAGCATTTAGCAGAAAGTGTCAAAAACAATGAACTTTATTTGATATTTATTCTTATAGTAATTTTACGAATTATTCATTAAAATAAAATAGGTTGTTTGGGAAGGTCAGTTAAAATAACAATATAACTTCTTTAGTAGAATTTTTGTAACTCTGTTCCTTGTCAGGATATTAAACAATTATTGAATGAGGTCGAGCAGGATATTGGGAATTATTAAGTCAGTGGAAATGAGGGGTACGGGGTCATCTGCCAGGGTTGTGGTGGGAACGAGGAGTATGGGGTCATTTGCCGTTCGTATTGATTGCTTGGCAGAATAAAGCTGGATTTCCGGGTAGGTTATAGCCGAATCGTACTGGTGGTTGTCTTACCCGTTGTGGATCATCATTGGGGGTTTCTCCATCATTGTCTTCATCTGAAGCTGTCACGGGTTCCTGCGGTTCTGGTTCGACCGGTCGGCACTCTTCGATGGCAATTTCTGGGTAGTCTTCATCCGTGTCCGATTCTCGTAACTCATTCGTTGTTTCGTCTGTAGTATGGAGTGTTTCCCGCATCGCTTCTTCCGATTTCGGTTGTTACTGTGTTCTCCGCGTTTGTGGGTGGTTTTTCCAAACAGTGGCACGGTGGAAGTAGGTTTCTATGAAGTACACGTACTTTTCCCTCTGTACCCTCTGGCTTTACTTTGTACTCTAGGCTATCTTCACTTTTACGTTCGACGGCAATGCGGATCTTGTCCTCCCAGTAAGCTCTTAGTTTACTTGGCCCCCACGCTCGCTCAAGTTACGGATCAACACTCGATCTCCCGGGTTAAGCGCCGAGCTGTGAGCTTTCTTTCGATCCCTCTCTCCTCTTGTGTGAAGTTGGTTCCCGGTTCTCTTTTCAACGATTTCGTACGCGTCTTTCATAACTGTTGCCCACTGCTTCACGTACTTCGGGTAGCTTGCACTCTTCGGTTGATGACACAATCCAAATATTTGATCAATAGAAATTCTCGGTGCTCTACCAGATAACAAAAGAATGGCGTGAATCCTGTTGCGTCGTTCCTCCTGTAATTATAGGCATGCACGACTTTGTTAAGACTGTCAGTTTGATTTCCTTTCTTCTGGTAGGGTTCTGAGCATGGCGAGAAGTGTCTGGTTGAATCGTTCGACCTGCCCATTTCCCTCAGGGTGGTAAGGTGTGGTTTTGGAATGTCGTACTCCGCACAGTTCTCAAGATGTTTGAACAGATTGTTCTCAAATTCACCGCCTTGGTCGTGGTGTATACCTGTGGGAAACCCGAATCGCAGAACAAAATCGTCGTACAGCTTTGTCGCGGCTGTCTTAGCCGACTTATTACGGGTTGCGTACGCCTGAGCAAATCGGATGAAATGATCTACGACGACCAAGATGTATTCACACCCGCCCTTGCTCTTCTCTAAGTGCACAAAGTCGATTGATATTAGTTCGAACGGCGCTGTGGAGGTGAGGTGCTGTAACGGTGCTTTGGGAAATACTTTTGGAGGTCTCTGTTTCAGACAGATGCACTCGTTCACGATAAATTGTTGTATATCCCGTTGCATATAGGGCCCGTAGAACCTCATTTGCGTGAGTTGGAACGTTCTTTCCCATCCCAAATGGCCCATTTCTTGATGCAGTTCATGGTAGACCATATGATGGAATTCTCTGGGTAGCACCAACTGTAAGTATTCACATGCTCGACGACGCTTATTTAGAAACCGTAGACGGTCGGTAGCATCTTTAATGGTCGGTAGCACCATTGATCTCGTTCCCAGATTCCTCTCGTCTCGATTAGACGAAGTTTTATTATAAATAGAAACTGTTTTGACGGTTTTCAGCTAGCTCGTTGTCAGCTCAGTCGTGTAGGCGTACGATTTCTAATAGAATAGGCAAGGGTTCGAATTCCACCCGAGGCTTTTTTATTTTTAAAGTTCGTCAAACTTTTTTTCTTATATTATTTCCCTTTTATACGATTTTTGTAAGGGTTAGGTTTAGGGTTTGGGTCAGGGATTGGATTATTTAAAATTTTAAAAAGAAAGATCTGTTAGTTTTATCAGACATATAGGCTTGAGATCGAGATCAATGATGCTACCGACCATTAAAGATGCTACCGACCGTCTACGGTTTCTAAATTTGCCTCGACGACGTAATATCCCGTCTTCACCAAGTTTCAGCTTTCTCCATTCGTTCATTAGGCGTCGTGTTGTTTTCAATTCGCCCAATCTGTCTCTCAGTGGGGGTTTTTCTTTGCTGTTTTCAAGGTACTGGATCACTTGTTTTAGATTACGGTCGTTTTGCTGTGCGTTGTATAAAGCCGCTGGCGAGATCGTGGGTCGTGTCGCACCTTTCGTTTCCTCTTGATCTGCGATGTCCATGTTGGCGGTAACAGCGTTGATCCAAACAGTGGCTCCAGCTGCCAGTGCTCCCACTCCTTAAACGATGGCTTGGACGGTCTCCTGATTTGTCTCGGCGGTACATTGACGAATATATTCTTCGACGTCCACGGGCATTCGCGACAAGGTATCAGCAACTAAGTCGCGGATCCAGGGTAAGTCAAAAAAAATTATAGCAGCTCAATTTTAAATTCAAAATAACTTTATAACAATTTAATTTAATTTAATTTAATTGCTTTTCCATCATTTACAGTAACGTTACTAGACAATTTACACAGACAAACACAACATACTGATGGTTAGGTAACCACAACAGCCTTAAAGACCAATTACTGTGGGCCCAAAAGATATACAGATGTACAACAAGGTCAATCTCTAAAAGCAGCAGCTTACTGTATCAGCTAAGATTCTTGCAGTGTTACATTTAGGGCAGATAGTTTTAAAAGTTCTTGAGTCGTCACAATCGTAGATTCTTTCCAATGCAGTAAAGTAATATCCTTGCATGACAGACTTAAATGAGCTCAGATTTTCCATGCCTAATTCTAACGGGTCCGTCATAGTATTCCATGTCCTGATTGTTCTAATCCAAAACGATGTTTGAAAGGTACTCGTTTTACATTGTGGAACTTTATACTTTGCTTGTTTGCGGTTGTTGGTTAATCTTATACTTCTTGTCATTTTCTTGTGTAATACAAAGAACGTGGTTGTTAGGCCATGGATTACTTTAAAAAAATAAACCATATCAAGATACTCGTGCCAGTAACAGATGGGAAGTAAATGAAGAGGTTGTAGTCTGGATGGGTAACTAACCGAACAAGCAAATGGCAGGCTAAGGATGTATTTTGTAACACGTCGTTGAGGTCTTTCCAGTTTCGTCAGTAGCTCTATCGATTGAGGTGACCAGACTCGGGTCGCGTATCTAAGATGTGAACGTACGAGAGCCAGGTAGATGGTTCTCCTTGTTGTTGTATTGTGGATGGCTCTTGTATTTCTCCTGATGTAACTTAGCTCTTTGTTCGCGCGAGCACATTGTTGGTTAACTTGTATGTTCCATTTCAAGTCAGTGGAGATCCAGACACCAAGATCACGCTCGTTTTTGGTAGATGTTAGCTGACAATCTTTCATTGTGTACTTGTTAGTGATTGGCTTAAGCTTGCGAGTGACTGTTTGAGCCTTGCACTTAGTTTCGTTGAACAGTAGGCCTGATGTGGTTGACCACGTTTCAAGGTTATTAACATCGTCCTGAAGTTGTTCTGCGTCATTTGTCGTTTGTATTTCCCTGAAGAGTTTGGTGTCATCCACGAACATAGCAACTTGACTTGTGTTCACAGAACTGGGCAGGTCGTTAACGTACAATTAATAGGAATAATGCTGGGTCGAGGATAGAACCTTGTGGCACTCCGGACGTTATAGATAGAGAGTTTGACCTTCCGCCTAACACTGTTACACACTGTTTACGATTTGTCAGATAAGAGCGGAACCATCTGAGCAGGTTTCCACCGAAACCACAGTCCTTACGCAGCTTTTGGATCAGTACATCATGGTGGACCTTGTCATATGCTTTTGACAAATCCAAATAAACCATATCAATCTGCCCACCGCGATCTAAACGTGACCCAACATAGTGGAGTACATCAATTAGGTTAGTCACACAAGATCGTCTTGGCAAAAATCCATGCTGATAGACGTTGATTATTTCCAGCAAATGGTATTTGATGTTATTCAGGACACAACGTTCAAGAATTTTCGAAATTATGCACAGTAGAGAGATAGGCCGGTAGTTCTCCGCATTTTCGTTGTCACCCTTCTTGTATACTTGCACTATGTTAGCTGTTTTCCACTCGTCTGGTAATGATCCCGATGAAATTGACTTGTTGAAAAGCCTGCACAAAGAAGGTGTGATAACATCTGCTGTTTCTTTTAATAACGTGGCAGGTATACCATCAGGGCCTGTCGCTTTGGCTGTATCAAGGGATTTTAGCATGTAGGATACTTCCACTTCATAAATGGTTAGTTCGGTCAGAATTGGTTCAACAGCTTCCCTGGTGGTATCCTCGTCAGCTTCTTCTCTAGAGTATACAGACGCAAAGTAGTCATTAAACAAGTTCGCAATACTTTCTTGGTTGTCAGCTGACAGTCGAGAAGATGTTGCTGTGTCGGCAATATCGAATTTACATGATGATGAAATCACGTCAGGAATGTTTCTTGACTTTGATGTTTTTTTCAAGACCGACAAGAGACGCTTGGGGCTTTCCTTAGCATCAGCAGCTAGGGATGTAAAGAATTTTTTCGACCTTCTCGCAACATATATTTCACTTTAGAATGAAAGATCTTAAATTGTTGCCGTAATGGAGTACTGATGGTAGACGACTTCATTTTTTTCGGAGCTGATTCCTTTTTTCTAATTGCAGTAAGAATGGAACCGTCGATCCATGGAGCTGGATTACGTCCTTTTATTATCCTTTTAGGAATATAATGCGAGACAATTGTTGTAAACGCATTCTTCCAATCTTCCCGAGCGATGTTGATGTCATTCGTCCGTTCAACAAGAGTTGTCAAGTCCAGTTCGTGTAATGCTTTGCGAAGACCTTCAAAGTCACCAGCGCTGTAATTGTAGACAAACCTCTCAATTCTTCGTCGAGCTTTTACGTGTTCAGAAAATTCGTATAGAATAGTACAGTGATCTGTGATCAGCTCGCTTTTTTCAGGGCTAAGTATCTCAGACACAGTTACGAGTTCCAGAACACTTGTGACCACAAGATCTAGTGTTTTGTTGGCACGAGTTGGCATTGTGTTTATCGAGGTCAAGAAATGGTCATTAAGTATATCAACAAAGTTTATTTCATCTGCTCCCGATGTATTCAAAGTTAAGTCCCATGAGATACTGGGAAGGTTAAAATCACCAGATATCACAATGTTGTTGAACTGATCACAAGCGTAATCCAAAAATTTGTTGAATTTTTCCATCCACATGCACTCTGCATCGGGGGGTCGATAGCATGAAGAAAAGAGAATACTTTCGTTTGAAGCAGTTGTTACGATTGCTGAAACAATCTCTAAGCCTTCCATCTCATCCAATTTGAGCGAAAACTCCTTCACCGAATGAAACGAGCTTGTTTTTATCCCAACTATGACTCCCCGCCATTACGTCCCAATGTCGTAGGTTATGAATTTCAAAAGAATAAAATCTAACCAATGAAGTTGCTTTGAAGGTATTTTAAAATGTAAATATATCCTAGAATGAGCTGTGGTAATTTATTTTGACTTACGCTAGATCCGCCACTGCAGCAACATGGTTTTTACGATCAGGGTGGTACTTAACTGTGAAGTTGAAGTCCGTAAGTTCCGCTACCCAGCGATGTCCCGTTGCATTTAATTTAGCTGACGACGTAACATAAGTCAATGGGTTATTATCAGTGCAAACAACGAATGACGGCGCGTAATAAAGGTAATCTCTGAAGTGTTCGGTAATGGCCCACTTCAGGGCCAGGAACTCGAGCTTTCCTGAATGCAGATAATAGTTTTTCTCAGCCATCGTCCGTGTCCGTGATACCCAACAACTCGCATTTGGCCTTCTTGACATTGATAAAAAGCTGCTCCAAGGCCTTAATCCGAAGCATCAGTATATAAAGCGTACGGTAGGTTGACATCGGTATATGCCAAAATAGGTGGACTGGAAAGAAGATGAATAAGACTGTTCAGTGCGTGTTGGTGTGTTTGAAACCACGCAACAGGTTTAGAGGTCGAACGCAGGGTTTTTCAGTGTCTTTCAGTAGATCGAACGGTTTTGCTAATCTTGCGAAGTCTGGGACGTATCGACGGTAATAGCCGAGAAGTCTTAATAACTTTCTTACATCTCCAACTGACTTTGGTGGTGTCTCCTTAAGCGACTCTAAAGCATAAACGTTTTTGGGATCGATCCGATAGCCTTCCTCGGAGACGATTCTTCCAAGGTAGCAAACCTCCTTCCGAAAGAAATTGCACTTCTTGGCCTTCAGTTTGACTGCATGTGCGCGCAACCGCTGCAGTACAGTCTTGACGTGATGTAGATGTTCCTCGAAGTTCTCAAACATCCTTTCATGAACCGTTGAAATGACGCCGGGGCGTTGGAGAGGCCAAAAGGTATACGCACCCACTCGTATAGGCCCCATAGGGTTACAAAGTCGGTCATTGGTCTACTTCCCTCGTGCATATACCCTTGGTGATACGCCTTTCCTTGGTCCACTAGGGAAAACCACTTGATCCCACCTAAACCATCTATTGTGTCTTGTACCCTAGGTAACAGACGTCTGTCTGGTATAGTACGTTTATTCAGTTCACGATAATCGACACACAAACGTAATTCGCCGTTCTTTTTGCGAACACATACCACAGAGGATGAGTAGAGGGACTTTGATTTTGCTATCCAACTGCGGTTTAATAGATCTTCAATATGTTGTTTTACTCCGGGATACAAAGGCCGTGGGATAGAGTTGTAGGTTTTCTGGACTAGTATTTGGTCTCATATTGAGTTTCAACTCAAGTTCCTCTACACAACCAATGTCATCATCAGATGTTGAAAAAGCTCCTTCCTCTCCCTCCAGCATTTGTCTAACCCTCATTCGTTGTTGCTTTGTAAGCCCACTTAGGTTTAAATCATCGATAGGGTTGTAGCCACGATCTTCGTTTCCCGCAGAATTTGATGTCTGTATGTCTTCTTGCATGGCAGGTGGTATTGTGGAGTTCTTTATTATTATTTTTTTTTTATTATTATGAATATTTACATGCAGGATAAACACTTCAGTAAAGAATTTACTGCTATTACTGCGTGTCCTGTCAGATTAATAACAATACAATTAGATATTATATAAAAAGTTACTATTTATATAGTTATATATAAACATATACTATGCATGCATTAAGATGAAAAACCCCCCAACAAACTAGATATTTACAAATATAAGTGTTTTACTCTGTTTCTAAAATCAGAAAAAGATTCTGTTCGTCGTATCTCAATGGGCAAGGCATTAAAAATTTTTACACCCATTGAAAAAAACCCTGATTTGGCGAGTTTCAGCTTTACTTTCGGAATACAAAGCAAAGCCCCATTATTTCTCGTGGGTTTGTCATGTACTTTAAGTGTGAAGTAATCTGAAAAATGTTCGTTGGTAACCCCTAACATACATTTCTTATCAAGCAACACGGCATGTTTATGAATTTCGTTGAGGGTACTGGGTCGTTTTTCCCCAAGGATTTTCTGAGCTCTGCAATCAATTGATTCCAGCATCGTTCGTTGGGTATTTGAATAGTTAAGGTTTACAATGCAGTTGAATAAGACTGTTGGCAGAATTATCCCCTGATAGATCATCCCCAAACTTTTCTTTGTTAAACAGGGCTTCAAGGAAGAGAGTAGACGTAACTTTGACGATAGTTTCCTATAGGTCACTCTGAAATTTTCACCCATGTTCAGTGTTTTGTCTAAGGTAGTTCCGAGGTATGTATATGTGGTGGTTGAAATTATTTTTGTATCGTGGTATCGTAAGTCTAATTCATCTGGGCAACTGCTTAATCTTTTTGCTGTTCCAAACAACATTGATTCGGTTTTATTCTTCTTAAGGTTGATAACTAGTTCATTTTCTGTAAAGTATTTATACAGATTTTTTAAGTCAGCATTCAATTTACTTTCGATAGTGGAAAATGATGGATCTGCCACATAAAGAACTGTATCATCAGCAAATAATACAGCTCTCGAATGAATGAGATTTTCTTCCAGGTCATTAAGGTATAATAGGAACAGTACTGGTCCCAAAATCGACCCTTGCGGCACTCCACATGTTAAAGCGAATTCATCTGACAATATGTTTTTATAGCTGCATACTTGCTTACGTTGAAATAAGTAGTCAGAAAACCATTTATGTTCTATACCCACGATACCATAACTTTCGAGTTTCACCAGTAATATACTATGAGATAACGTGTCGAAAGCTTTTGATAGATCAACAAATATAGCTCCTACGAGATTCCCCGTGTCCGCTTCCTTTCGAATATTGTCCGTAAACAGAGCTGTTGCATATTCTGTAGATCTCCTTTTACGGTAGCCAAATTGATTTCTAGATAATAAGTTGTTACTTTCGAGGAATTCGGTTAACTGTTTATGTGCAGCACGTTCTAAAATTTTAGATAATATCGGCAACACTGATATAGGTCGATAGTTATCGAAGGATGATGTTGGTCCACTTTTGTGAATAGGAGTCACCTTGGCAATTTTCCACTTTGAGGGCACCACACCGGTACGTAAGGACAGATTTATAATATAAGACAAAGGCGTCGCCAGTTCACTTGCTGCATCCTTCAATATACCAGGTGGAATATTATCATGTCCAGGAGATTTCCCACGTTTAAGAGCCTTCAACTGTTTCTCAACAAAGATTTTGCTTACATACGTGAATTCAAACTGTTTGTTTGTTCTCACCTTCGACTGTGCAGGTGGTTTTCCCCAAGTAAAATTTCTTAGTGGCATTGACTTTTGTTTTAATTTAAAAGCCATAGTTGAAAAGAATTTGCAAAATTTGTTCGCGACTGTCTTTGTATCCGTTGTGCAGTCTTCGTCCAGACTAGTTTGTTTTGAACTTGCTTTTGGAAATATATTCTTTATTACTCTCCAAAACTTTTTAGGGTTATTACAGGTTTCATCTTGAAGATTTCGATGATACTCATACTTGGCTTGTTTTACGGCGTTGTTACATCGGTTTTTCAACTGTTTATAGGCTATCCAGTCGGTCTCGGTATTTGTTTTCCATGCCTTCCGATGAAGTTTATCACGAGTGTTCATTAGATTCTTCAGTTCAGGCGAGAGCCACGGACAGAGTAAACCGAGTTTACCGCTTCGCTCTCGCATGAGTCAACATTCCTTAGACGAACTTCCTGTGGTGTTACCGATTTCATTAACTGCAGTGTTCCCAAAGTTGTCCGCTTATAAAGTGTAATGTCATGATCACTAGTGTTCAAGACATTTATTTGGAGCCGACAAGATGACCCATGAGGAATGGTTAACAACTCTTCGGATATTTCTAAACCACTTGTCCATGATTGTTCACTGTTATGCTCAAAGAGTACTGGAATTCTCTTTTCCACAGGTTCTGTATTCTCACGGCACTTTACGCTAACAGTTGTCTTTTGGGGAATAACTATGTCCTGTTTGATGGTTTTTACAAAACATAGTTGTTCTGGCGATGGGGCTTGGAAAAAATGACAAGAGATTGTATCTTTTCACAACGGATATCTGGAAATGAGGCTGCCAATTTCGTAGCTATTTGATCTGGTACTTCTTCTTTCTTAATTAATTAATGTATAACATATCCACTGATTGGAGAGTGAAGTGTTTCGTGAGTCACCAACATAGGTACTATTGTCTGGTCAACAGTTGATGTTTCCAATTTAAACTGAACTACAACGAATCCTTCATACGGCATACATGACCCATTCGCAGTTTTCAGGTCAAGTTCTGTTCCATCATCAAGCAACGACTCAATATTTCTAAGGGGTAAATCAGGCAAGTGTTCATCCAACCATTGGATCAGTGACACTTCGGCACCAGTGTCCCATAATAAATGTACCTTTTGTCCATTTAATTGACAGTGTACCATGCATCTTTTACCCACTTTTGAATGCTCAGCTGGGGTTAAATGGCTAACATATGTCCCATTATCAGGATTTCTCTGAGCATTGTTATCCACTTTAAATTCTCTAACTGACATGCACAATACTTTATGTTCTCCCCAGTGCTGCTTCTGGCACTTTCTCGAACAATATCTTACTAGCTGACAGCCAAAACACCTTGGGAATGGTTTTTCACACTGTTAAGTCTTTAAACATTTAGCACAAAAATGGGACTTACATGACTTACTGGCTACTTCCTGTCCCTCGGTGGCAGCCATCGTCCGTTTCCCAAGTTCTGTCTTTTTTTACATCCTCTGGCGAAGTGGTCCGAGCTGCCACATCGGAAGCAGTGGTCACAATTCACATTACTGGTTTCCTGGCACTTTGCGCATAGTCTTCTACTGCGACCAACTTGGTCTTCTTTGTGACTAGTTTCGTGTTCTTTAGCTCTCACTTGTTGATTCGTAAGAGTTTCCCTAAGCTCGGGAAGTTCTGCTTGTACTGTCTTTATGGCTGTAACCATTGTCGCTCTGTTTCAGTTGATACAATCAGGTTCAATTGTTCAATTAACAGTTCATCTGTTACATCTGATTGCTGTAGAAATAGGCGTAGCTTTGTTCTTACTGCTTTGTGATGAAGTCCAGTTTCAAGCGAGTGTAGAAACAATCCCTGGACAAGATTTTCATCATACTTAATCATTACCCCTCCTTCTTTGGAGGCAAATAAAACCTTTTGACGTAGGTCTAGAGCTCTTATGAGAAAGCTCTGCGGGCTCTCTTCAGGTGATGCACAATTGTTGTCAATTGTTGACATAACTCAGTTGCACTTTTCTCCTGGAAGTGTGATTTCAAAATAGCACTTAATCTTGGCAGTGTCAAGATACTGATAGTTTCGAGATAACTTCTCAGCTGCATGCTAAGAGTAATTGCTCTAATTATTGCATCGGTCTCTGCCTCATTGAGCCTCTGGGTAACCCTTCGATAATGCACTTTCAATTTGCCTGACCAAGCTTACAAAAGTTAGTTTATCTTGCTGACCAGGTTCCCCTATTTGCACATTAATTTTGAATTCTCTGCGTAATACTTGCTTAAGATCATTTGTAATTGGTTTACTCACATTTGCAGTCGTCACCTGACTCGCCTTTAGTTCAGTTTCTTCCATCTTTGTCTGCAGTGCTTCCAGTTGCTTTTGGTGATCTTTTTCCAAGTTGTCAAGCTGAATTTTCAAAACTTCCAGTTACTTGTTCATTGCTTGCTCCTCAGGGGAATCTTTCTCTGTAACCTCAGTCAAATGTTCCCTTATTTTCCCTAGGAATGAGCGGCATTCGTTTTCATCTTCATATTGGGCTACTTCTTCTTCGATATGTCTTCGTAGTAATCGAGCAAGCTAAGCTTTGATGTTGCCATGGTATTTTCCTTGTTCAAACTTGAAAAATACAGCCAGTTTAATCAGTGTATCTTGACTTACTTCGCACAGTTCTTTTTCTACTCGAAGCTGAAGTTCTTACAAGTCAACTGCCATCGTAATCTTAGATATCAACGAAAATATCACATCCGATATATCTCATGAATATGTATAATACCGATATATATGCACCAGGTTTATCGTTTCTAAACGCTCATTTTGCGCTCAAAATCGTGTAAATACCTTGGTTATATCCCACCGCTGTCACCAAATGTTACCCTGGGTATTTACACGATTATTTAACGACTTTATTGACAAAACAAGACTGTTTCGTAAAAATATAAAAAAAAAACACGCTTCTCTTCGAATTCGGCTCCTGTGGCCTTATGGGCCACATTTGGCACAGGCCCTAATTGAGTATTCGGGTTACAAATATGCACCCTGTTCCAGCTTATTATTAACATTCTAGCTATATGTGGGCTTGGTTGTGGCAAGACGTCCATGATGGAATTGAAAGATAGAGTAAAACAATTATTTTGAGACGAAGAGTCTAGGTTGAGAGGGTAGACGTTAGGTGGGATGTGATATTGGTTAGGAGGGTATGGATCAGAGGGGATACGGATAAGGAAGGGTATGGACAAGGAAGGGTATGGATAAGGAAGGGAATGGATAGAGGGGCATGGAAGGGGGATATTGTTCAGGATGGGAGGGGTACAGGTTGGAAAAGAATGAGTGTAAAGCAGTTATGGATTGGAAGAGATATCTCTGCCACACAATTTTGATGTCTTTTATATATTATTTATTAAATTTTGTAAATCTCTTCTGCACTTTTCATTTGGGATAGGAGGGGAAGGAAGGGTAGAGAGAAAAATTTTACTTTTTTAAAGTGGCAATTACTTTACAAAAGCAGGTAAAAGTAAAGTGGTAATTACTTTACATTTGCAAAGTGGTAATTACTTTACATTGCCCGCGCCTGGCGGGCGCACAGCTTAGAGCTCCGTGAAGTTGCTAAAACTTCGCAACTTTTCTTTGGAGTTTAATTCTCGTCAAAATCAGCAAAGTAACTTGGACCAAGTCACTTGTAAGTAAGTCACTTGGACCACAAGCAGAAGAATATTACTAGGACTTTCAGATCTTTGACACGGTAATTTGCTGTGTTTTGTTCGCCTCCGTTTTTTTTTAATTACAGTTGGTGTGCTCGCGAACAAATATTCGTTAGGACGGTTGATTGACGTGTGAGCAAACAATTGCGCGTAATTTAAGAACGCACATCCCGTCAACGCCGCGCCATACAAATTGATAAATTAAAACAATTATACCAATCTTCTGGTGGAATTATAAAAAGAACTTTTCATATGAATTGAAAAACAGTTTCTGCGATCTGATTGGCGATAATTTTCTACAACAATTTATTCAAGGTCCTACACACAACTGTGATACTAAACTAGACCTTTTTCTATGTAATTGTCCTGAAATTGTTGTGAATGTTGATTCGTCTACTCCCGACGAGAGCAAATTTCCAACCGATCATTACATCATCGAATTTCAGATCAAACTTAAGCACGTTGCGTACGTTGTGTCTCCAGGAGATTCTAGGATCACATCATCCACCTCATCACACCATCCCAACACGGTTTTCTTAGAAATCGTTCGTGTATCACTCAGCTTATCCAAGTTCTGCACTCTGTTGGTCAGTATCTCGACAAGAATTTTCAGTCAAATATAATTTACCTCGACTTTGCCAAAGCCTTTGATTCTGTAGATCACCAAATACTCTTAAGAAAACTCAAGTCATATGGCGTAACGAGAAGTCGACTGGTTTCGTCATTATTTAAGCGGTCGAACCCAAAGAGTGGTTGTCGACGGTGTCCCATCAAGCTGGGTTCCTGTAATCTCAGGCGTGACACAAGGAAGTATCTTGGGACGGATACTATATGCTGTTTTCATTAACGATCTTCCAGAAGCAGTATCCGGTGGTTCTTTAGAAGCTATGTACGCTGATGATACTAAGTTGTATAGAAATATTAGCTCTACGACTGATAGTGAGAGTCTGCAACAATCCTTGTCCAACCTCAACACGTGGAGCAACGATAATAACATCAGGTTCAACGCGGAGAAATGCAAAGTTTTGAGCGTGACTCGAAAGATCTAGAAAAATCCCGTGAATTATAAGTATCATCTGGGCCCATCCTCGTTACTTCGCGTTGGGAAGGAAAAAGATCTTGGTGTGATTGTGACCAACAATCTCGCGTGGAACACTCACATTGAAATGATAACAGCGAAAGATAACAAAATGCTTGGTCTCCTAAAGAGAACTTGTCCTTTATTGACAAGAACTAAAATCAGGCGTTCATTATTTACATCTATCGCTGGTAAAGTCAAAGTTATGCTATGGTTCTGAAATTTGGTCACCATTCAATGTCTTCCTTAAGATCAAGAACGAAAGAATACAACGACGCGCGACAAGATGGATACTAAGATCTAGGGTTGGTGAAATGAGACTCAAGACTTTAGATATGCAGCCTTTGTGTTATATCCGAGAAATACAAGACTTGGTCTTCTTCTATAAGGCACTATATTCTAGGTTGACTTAGACAGTTATGTTAGTTTTTTAAAACATGATCGTTCTCGTCTAACCTTAAGTCTAAGTCTAGTATTAGAAGTGCCATTTTATGGAACTACTTCATACAAGAACTATTACTTTAATCGTATAGTTCATTTATGAAACTCGGTGTGCAAAACAGCTTCACCTAATAGATTCGTGACATCGTCTAGTTTTAAGAACTCTCTTCGACAGACGTACTCTTATTTACGTAACTCAGTTTTTGACGTACACACGTAAAAATCTCACAACTTGTAACAAGTCTGCAGACAAGCCGTCAACAAGATGTGTTCGCACTGCTTGTACCAAGTTGTCAACAAGTTGTTCCAAACTTGTTGGCAACTTGTAACAAACTTGACGAAAATATTAGACTTGTTACAAGGTTGTTCTAACAACTCTGATACAATCCTGCTGTAGCAAGTTTGTTACAAGATTGACAACACAAGGCTGTAACAATATTGTTATATCATACTGTATCAGTCTTGTTGGAACAATCTGGTAACAGGTCTGAAAGTCCCATCAAGCTTGTTACAATTTAATTGTCAACAGCTTGTTCCAAACTTGTTCCAACAAGTTTGGAACAAGCAGTGCGAATACATCTTGTCAACAACTTGTGAACAGACAGCTTGTTTACGGGTCTGTAGCAACTTGGTCGTTTTTACGTGCGCAGACATGCCATGCACCTGGTTTCTTGTTCGTGACTGCCCATGTGACAGAAATTAAAATTTATAAGTTGTTTTGATTGAAGTAATGTTCGTTCAGTGTATGCCCAAGTCGCCTTTCAACCAAGTTTTAGTTTACTTATCTGTTTATAATTTCAAATCTACGCACGTAAAAACGCACAAGTTGCTACAGACCTGCTAACAAGTTGTAACAAGTCTGTTCACAAGTTGTTGACAAGATGTTTTCGCACTACTTGTTCCGAATTTGTTGGAACAAGTTTGGAACAAGCTGTTGACAAGTTGTAACAAGTTGATGGGACTATCAGACCTGTTACAAGATTGTTCCAACAAGATTGATACAGCATGATATAGCAATATTGTTACAGCCTTGTGTTATCAATCTTGAAACAAACTTGCTACAACAGGATTGTATCAAAGTTGTTAGAACAACCTTGTAACAAGTCTGATATTTTCGTCAAGCTGGTTACAAGTTGTCAAAAAGTTTGAAACAACTTAATAACTTAATAATAAAATCTAACCAATGAATTTGCTTTGAAGGTATTTTAGAATGTTAATATATCCTAGAATGAGCATTGGTAATTTATTTTGACTTACGCTAGATCCGCCACTGCCGGATCAAAGTCGTGACATACTTGCAGTTGCGATCAATGGGGTTGCCTATGATGTGTCAACGGAACCTGTTCTCTTCCCTCTAACTGGCGAAGGTCTTCCACGCAGTGCGAATTCTAGCGATGATGCCAGGGTCGACATAGCTGCTAGGGGCTTTTGGCAGAGATGTAAAAAGGTATTTTTAGATGTCCGGGTTTTTAAGCCTTGCGCCTCGACACATCGACGTCAAACGCTGAACAGTTGCTTCAACGCCAATGAATGGGAAAAGAAGCGACAATACAACCAGCGGATCATCGAAGTAGAGCACGGCTCTTTCATCACACCGGTTGTCTTCAGCGCCTATAGTGGCTGGGGAAGAGAAACACAGCATTTCCTCTCCTTTCTGGCAGAAAAGCTTGCTGCAAAAGAAAAATTTTGAATCGCCAATCGTGCTGAGTTGGCTTAAACGAAAATTATCTTTCGCCCTACTACGAGCCCAAGTCCTCTGCATCCGAGGCAGTCGGAGCTTGAGGAAAACACCTCCATCGAGGAGTGACATTGAATTGTCTGAATGGAATTCATCCATTCAAAACATTTAAAATTTTCTAATTCATCATGCTATGATTATTTTAAAAATTCTAATAACAGTGCAAATGAACGCTTAATAATATAATTACTTTTTCTTCTTGTAAAAATCCATGTGTAATCTTAATAAAAGCTTTTATTTTAATTATATAGATATTCTGGAATCAAATTTTTAAACAGTCAATTCTAAAACTGAATTTTCATGCGTTTGAAAAGCATGAAAAACAAAAAGAAAATACCTCTAAACATCTTCTACATAGCAAATACTTTTTAAAAGATATATACTAGTTTACACTAAACTATTGGGTTTTTTCAATATTATTTTTCAGTATTAAATAACTTCAATTTCAAGTCTCAAGCAAACTTTGGTGCGGTTACTGATTTCTCGTAAGCAGTAATTCACATTTGATCAAGGCTTAGGATTATCCGAGGAAACATTTACCTATTCTACCATTATTTCAATTTGGACTGTTTGGCCAATGATTCCTACAAAAATTGGATCCATGCCATTTGTAATTAGCCTCAACGAATTTTCTGTCAAAATTTTTGGCCAAAATTTGAGCAAAGAACTTCCACTCGTTTTCGGCTGCTTTATACGACAAGCAACACAATCAAATGTTTTCCTCTCAACCAATTCTCTGCCGAAATAGAATCCGAGCATTTTTTGGCAATATGTTTCATTATACAAAGTAACACATCATTAGTAGGGAAAACAAAAAAAATCAAACTGAAATATCTCAACGAACCACTCTAACAGTAACAAAAAGTATAATAATGAACCTGTATTACAGCTCATGAACGAGTGGTGCAGTGGTACACAGCAAAAAATTATTTTCTTATTTTAAGAAAAAAAATCTTGTTTTGAGAAATATTTTCTCAAAACAAGAAAATTTGGATTGGGAGAATAGCAAGAATTTTTTTCTTGATAAGAAATTTTCTTAAGAAATATTTTCTTAAAACAAGTAATATTTTCTTTTTTTCAGAAAACATTTCTTAAAGCATGTCTTATTCTAAGAAATATTATCTTGTTTCAAGAAATGATTTCTATAAGTATTTCTTGTTTTGAGAAATAATTAGAAATATTTTCTTCTTTCAAGAAATAATTTCTATAAACATTTCTTATTTTGAGAAATAATTTCTTCCTTTTAGGAAATATTTCCTTGTTGTAAGAAAATATTTCTTGAAGGAGTTCTTATTTCAAGAAATATTTTCTCAAGATATATATTTTCCAAATATATTTTTTTGCATAAAACATGACAACATACAGTATAGCACAGAAAGAAAACCAAAATTTATTTATAATACAGTAGGTATATCACAATATTATATTTCGATAGAGAAGCTGGTGTATAAGTTAAACAGTATAACAGCAACATGCTATTGTATATGCAAGTTCAATTTGTTGAAATAGCACAAAATAACTAATGAGTAAAAACCTTTACCAGCAGACAATTTAATAAATATAAGAAAAAACATACTCCGAAAAACAACATCTTGTAAACTCAACAGTTTATTCTGGTTTGACAATGCCTTTAAAATAGAGTCGAAATATCACCATAAAACTGTTGTCTTGTTGTTAACAGATCATATCTTGAGTTTACAAGATGTTGTTTTTCAGAGTATGTTTTTTCTTATAACTAATGAGTAACTTCATGCATTTTTGCTGAAAGAATTAAATGATCTTAACGCACTTTCAAATGATGCAGTAATATCCTTCGGTATGTTCTCATCTTGAAAAGTGATTCGTTGCAGAATACATAAGCCAACTTCACATGACTTTGGATAATCAAAGTCAAGTAAATAGAATGATGCCAGGTATGCGACGGTTGCTTCCCCAATATTCTCTATACTAGTGCTGAATAACATCTTGTTCCCCACAGTCACATGGACCATTTCCCCATCAATGACCATTATTGGTATGTTACCAGACTGTTTAGCACACCAAAGAGTAGCATTTTCATAATTCTATAATAGATAGAGCAATTTTACAATCTAAACAAACTAGATATAAAGCTTTAATTAAACTGTACCCAGTAACGAAGCCAGCCTGACAGTTTAGTTATGCTAGTCAAATTTAAATCATTATCATCATGCATTTCGTTGGAAATTGTTTCCTTTTACAGTCTATAAACACAGAAATACTAGCATAGCATGACCAATTTGTCGGGCGGGCTTTGCTACTGAGTGTACCACTCAAATTTAGTTCTAACAGATATTAGTAGAATCATACTAGTATTCTACTGCAAATGCTGTAATTTGATTGGTTACTCTACTCGCTATCTATTCCTCGATAGATAGCGAGTAGCGAAACAATCACCTTCCTATAGAGATTTCTTTTAAAAAAATTGCTTAAAAATCAAATTTTTTGTTGAATATTCCATGTTTGACCTCTGATTCTACTAAAACAATAGCACTTATGCAGGTTTTCCTTAAGCCTATTGTTCTTACCACCAAGCCTCACATTGACGCAATACATTCTCTGCACATCTAAGCGAGGCTTGGTGGTGAGACAGTAGCCTTAGGGAAAACCCGCATAAGCGCTATTAGATTACTCGCTCTCGATTTCTATGCGGTGATAGTTGATTCGGGCTTTGCTCTCATCAACTATCACTGCATAGAAATCTCGAGCTCGTAATCTAATTGTTAAATATATAGTACCAAGTACCTTTAGTTCATGGATAAGTTCAACTTTTGCTTTGATTGTTTTCTTTCCAGGGAAAATAACTCCCAGATTAGACAAAACATAAATAATCTTGCTACCTGTAAAGGTAAATTAAATGACTCTGATTAGGTATACCATATACATATTATAACCGACATCAAAGCTTTTCCAAATAATCTTATGAACATTATTAATTTCTCGATAAATCAATGGCAGATATGTATGCATTATACAATTCACATGATTACTTAAAATTTTAAAAAGTTCATTAAAATGTTCACAACTTCCTGTTTATTGACCAATCAGAATGCTCACCATAACAAAATAGCATTCTGATTGGTTAATTAACAGGATGCAGTGAATCTCAAAATTTTGAGGAATTGATTGAAGGAACTGCTAAACTTGAGCAAATAGATTGGTCAAATATTTTCGAAACGCTTCAATTGCCGCAACTGTACATACCCAACAAACAATTGCTATGCAGTCAACAAAGCATATTCATTGAAGGAACAGATCGAAATGACCACATTAGAGCTGTCCATGATATATTTTTACAAAAATAAGACGACAGAACCTGACGTACCCATAACAGAAAGGTACCAGTATTATAGTCTAGACATATGTGCAGTACAGGGAGGTACCGCTAAACTGCACTTTAAACTTACTTAATCTTGGGCTTTTAGGATGTTTTAATCCTTTATGAATTCCAAAATAGAGCATCATCTCGATTTCTGCCAAAAGTCTCTTGGTGCACTCCTTTCCAAAAACACTGTGACCAGTATTCTCAACTTGCAACACTCTACGTGCTTCTTCTATAACCTAGAAAAAACATACAAAGATACAGTAGGTTTAGCCCACATAAAATTTTTCCACCCCTCGTGTGAAAAAAATAAATATCCGCCCTTGAGACAAGTTAAACAAATCCTTTCAAAAAATCGACAGCTAATGACTTCTTCATTTGTACCCTAAATGTTTTGAATGAAATTGATTTTGATTACAGCAGTTTGATCAATTTACAAAAAACTACCTCCAAGTGATCTTTAAAGCAAGGATACTTGGCCAACAACTTCTGGCATCGATCTTCTGCAGGGATCAATAAAAGCCAGCTGCGTCTGGCGGGGTATTGTTTATCAAGGTAGACATTCACCACCTCTAAGTTTGAACAAGTTTTGTTCATTTCTTTTTGGAGTGCCTTGAAATGCCTTTCCATTATTGATGGATCAGGGTCCTGTTCATCCTGTTTGTCATCATCAACAGATTCTATATAAACAAGAAAAAAATTAAAGTGCAGGGCTCAAATCTACAAACTGTTACATTACATGTAGAGTAATTTTAACTTACCATTATTTTGTGAATGTTCCCCTTGTACTGGAGGGTGAATTGGAAAATTACTGTTCTCAGTTTGGTCAGAAATATCTGAATCACAAAGAATACTTGTATCTGTTTTTTTGGATGCCCTTCTCTTCTTTGGACATGGACCCTGTTTGCTTTTAACAGGCTGTACATTACTCAACCTCCTTTTCAACTGCTTAAGAAGGACAGCCTGAAATTAGAAGTTAATATGATATAAAAATGAGACTATAAAAATGAGACTTCCTTTAAAAGAAAGACTAAAATATGTCTTTAGTTTGGCTATTGTTAAGCATAATTTTATGCCATAAATCGTGCATGTTTCATTCACATGTTTAAAGTGGCTCGATAGTCTAAATTATGGCACACTGTACTTCTTTCGCCATAGAGTCTTTTATACTGCACATGTAAAGCTTAGTTTAGGCCATTGCATAGTTCTACTGTTTGTCTTAATAATTGGAAAAGTTTTCTATGGTATGTTCAGGCACAGTTTGAAGAAACACTTTTTTAAACACAGAGAACAGTGGTATACAACTGTGCAATGAACTAAAATGAAACTTAAGCAATCACTAAAAACATTTTATAGTGGAATGATAAAATTTCTAATGAATTCTGACTACCAAGCCACTTTAAGGTTGAACATACATGTACCTATATAGAATATTTCACAGGAAAGAAGTGGACACTCAAGCATCACAAATAGTGGCATTAAGATTCAACGAGTGTTTTATTAATTGTCACTAAAATACCCCCTCTCAAGTATAACAAACCCAGTTATCAAAGAAAAAATATGTGAAAAAAAAAACATTGCTTACATGTCCAGTCTCAGCATCTCTCAAGCAGGGGTAAGTTATTACCAAAGATTTGGCCATTTCTTCTATCTCGGAGACATAGGGAAGACGATTAAATGGAGCACAAGAAGCTATCATGTTGTGCATTGTTCCTCTTATAAGTCGGTGTCTAACTTCAGTAGATATACTCCCAGCTTTACTTCCACTGATAATTTCAGCATCTGCATAAATGGTATACTCAGGACGTTCCAATTGCAACTTATTTGTGGAACGTTTCATAGTTGGTATGTTAGACAATACAGGTGATGGAGATGCAGGTTCACTGGTAAACGAATCATTTGAGGGACTGCTAGTGTCAAGGCACATTGAGGAAGAGGATGGTGATGGACTTGCACTTCTTGTTGTTGTGCTGCTAGTAGCCTATTAAATACAGAATAGACAGGAACTAGTATTTCAGCCAATCATTTTATTTCCATACACATTGACCTTTCAATACTGTATTAACCCAAGAGAACTTGAGATGATTCAAAATTATGCAATTATTGATTATGGTCAAACTCTGTGATACAACAGCATTGCCAATTGTTCTCTAAGCATTTTCTTTTTGCAATATGATGATTTTGAAATGATGAAGTTAGTAAATATGTTATGTATCATTATTAATACTATTAATACTCACATTTATAGATGCTTGTATAATTTTCCATACTTTAGCTCTCTGAAGAATCCTTTTGCCACCCCCAGGACAAATGTCTTTCAGTGACTCATAACAAAGGGCCTTTATATCCTCGTCCAGAATGATTTCAGAATCTATATAAATTCATCGATATTAATTATGGTAACAATAACAGTGAATGATTGTTGAGAAAGTTGTGTATTGCCAAGCTAATACGGCGGTCTATTCAAATATCTTAAATATCACAAATGGCGCCATTTTATGGCACTGGCACATGGCACATAACGTTGCCAAAATGTAATAAACAATTTTTGATAACGTACTGACACTACTACGTTTAAATTGTCCTCTTAGATAACTCTTTTAAATAACTAACATTGAATAAGCTGGTCACTTTATACTCTGAATGTATGTAAATGAATTGCTCCCCACATGTTTAATACACATAATTATATTTTACATAAATAGCGTTAAAAGAAGTCTTACCTTCAAGCAGCTCGCCAATTTCTCTGTCTGCGTTAAGTATCTGCTTCAAAAGCGTGTTTGATTTGGTAGACATCTCAAATTCGTTAATAAAGTTTAGTTGAAACCAGTTGAATTAAAAAACCTTCAAAAAAGCCTTTGTGCTGTTGGCCTAAACGAATTTTCGAATACAAAATACCAATTTCGAACAGCCTCATGGGATATCATGTAACCTTGTCTCGCGATTGATTGGAAATTTCCTTAAAACAAGGAAATCTACACGTTTCTTGGGAGAAAAACTAAGGAAATAAATCTGCTAAGGAAATTTTCGAGGAAATTTTATGACTTCGGACTAAGAATTTCGAAGGAAATCTAAGGAACTTTTTTAGTTTTTTTTAGACGATCTAAGGAATTCTGAAACGTCGTTCAATGTGAGTGAGAGCAGCCCTTTCGAGAGTGTTTTAACTTGAGAAATGGAAAATCAAACACAAGGGCCAACATGGAAATGTTTTGCCTGTGTCACGTTCGTTGCACTCACACTCAGAGCGTTAATGAACCATTATTACTCGGTGCACAGTAGCAATCCAAATTTTTTCGTTCGATGTGGAGTGGATGATTGCCCAGCAACTTTCACACGATATCACTCTTTTTACAAACACGTGGTAAGAAAACACAATGAAAAGTATGAAAAAAGATTGGAAGAAATATTGGATCCCCCTTCTGAACCTCCTGAAGATATGGACGAAGATGTAAATGATCAAATTCATGATAATGGTAGTGACCAAGATATTCCTGAATCCATGTCCTATGGCATTGACTCTGACAGTGATAGTGCTGAATCATTCATACAAGAGGCTGAGGAAGAGGTTGAGGTAATAACAACTATTTCTGTAAACAGTAGTGAGAGGTTTATGACTATAACTCATCCTGAGGAGACCCATTGCCGACGAAGGGTTAAAAGTAGTATTTTACTCTGGGTAATGCCCAGGTGTCAAAAACATTTTTAGTGCCTGGGACTGCATCTGCACAAAAAAGTGGCAAGCATTGAACCATTCCCCTTATACACCGAGTTTTAATTGGGCAAGAAGAACAAAATCTATTGCCACAGCTAGAAAGAGTATCTTAAAATCAGAATGATTGGCTGAAAGGCTGGAAGGTTCCAAAATGTGATTCCGAAATGTGATTGCACGAAAGTTATCCATTCTGAAATGTGCCTATGATTGATGGTCCCTGCAGTCTTGACTTTTCGATCTCTACTGTTATGCCAGATGATATTAATATTTGTCCACAGAAGACCCATTGACGACAAGGGGTTGATAACCGATTACAACCTGTCAATTCTCAGTAATTATTAGGGAATGTATATAGGTGCATTTCTATATATGTGCTCTTAATTTTTTTGTGATTTTTCTAAATTTAAAACTAAATATTAAAATTAAGCAGCAAATGTACTGTAAAGTTTACAAAGAATAATCTCAATAACTTTTTTACAGATTGACATGCCTGATTTGCAGAAGACTGCTGCTCTATATATCTTGAAAGTAAAAGAACGGAATAAGATAACCCAGGTTTGTTGTCCATTGTGCCATAGTTATTAGTTTATTAGTTACTCAGTTTGTATAAATCCAATGAAGGAAGTGAGTCAGTGCTATGGCATCATTTTTCTGCAATTTAATTTCTATATTCATAGGTTGCAATGGACCATGTCAAAGAATGTACTTCAATGTTAATTAAGAATGTTCTGAGTGCTACCGAAAAGAGTTTGATTAGTGCTTGGGAAAATCAAAATGGCAATGAAGATTTTTCCACAGAAATAGCAAAGGCTTTTGAAAAAGTGCAGAATCCATTTGCTGGGTTGGAGACCAGTTATCTTCAAACAGAGTACATGAAAAAGAATCTTAACTATGTGGGTTACAGAGAAGAGGTACAATATTGCAATATCCATATTCCTTATGTACTGGTGGTACTGAACTGTATATACTGTACTCAGTTAAAAAAAATCAACTGACATAGTCATATTGGTATTATGATTTACCGGAAATTTAATGAAGAATCTTTTCCTTTCTCTGTTCATGCATTGTTCTATCTTTTGTTTGATTTATTTGGTGTCATCATATGTATAGGACATCGATAATTGAAAAGTTAAGTCATGAAATGTATCTCAAATATAGTTCCTTTGGTGGTGTAGTATATGACAATGCATTTCAGAAAGATTAATATAATTCATATCTAAACTACAGCACATAAATATTTACATTTATTCCATAGATTCTTGGATCAGTAATTTGCAGAAAAAAGAAAGGAAACAAGATGGTGCTTACTGAGAAAGAAGAGACTTTCATTTACATACCCATTCTTGAAAGTTTGCAACAGCTACTTTCAAATAACAAAATTGCAAAACATATTTTGAAAAATCCACGCTGTGCAGAACCTGGTGTGTTCTATGACATATGTGATGGTCTGATGTTCAAGAATGATCGATTGTTCAAGGACAAGCCAGATGCACTACAGATTATCATTTTTCATGACATGGTGGAAGTCAGCAATCCTCTTGGCAGTCATGCCGGTACGCATAAGGTAGATATGTTCTACTATTCCTTGGGAAACCTTAACCCTAAATTGAGATCCAAGCGATGTGCAGTTAGATTGCTTGCCATAGTAAACGGAAAATTGGTCAAGAAGTACGGTTATAATGCTGTGCTCAAACCAATCTTGTCTGACATTAAGATGTTAGAAAGTGGCCATCCCTTCAATGTTCTCGGTGAAATCAAAATCGTGTGTGGTAAAGTTGTGAGCTGTGCTGGAGACAATGAAGGTCAACATGAGTGGGGTGGCTTCAAAGTTGGTGTAGGGTTTGCATTTCAAAAATGTAGGCACTGTCACTGTACATTTTTTGCTATGCAAAACAAATTCCTTGAAGATGATTTTACTTTGCGGACCAAAGTTACTCACAAGCAGCAGTGCGCAGAAATTAGAAATGCCCCAAATGATGCAACCAAGAATGACCTGAAAGTGACATATGGTATCAACCATGAAAGTTTGTTGTGTGAGTTGGATAACTTTGATTTGACAACTCAATTGGCTCAAGACATAATGCACACTTTACTAGAAGGTGTGGTACAGTACGAGCTACGTTACCTGATCTTGTACTATATTGATCATGGTGACTTCACCCTTAGTCAATTAAATGCAGCAATCATTAACCTGCAGTATGGCTACAGTGAAATTGCAACTAAACCAAGCCCACTAAAGGAAACAGTTTTTCGGGGAGAGGAGAGATACAAGCTGAAGTACAATGCTGCCCAAGCCAGATTGTTTCTTCGTTTATTGCCATTCATGCTTTGCGACCTTGTTGAAGATGATGATGAACACTATTTGTTGTTGAAACAACTCATAGAAATTGTGAACATCGTTTTTTCACCCATTATTAGTCTGGAGACCACCAATTTGCTCAAATTATTGATCGCAGAACATTTAAGTAAATTCAAGCAATTGTTTCCACATGTCAATATTACTCCCAAGCAACATTACTTGGTCCATCTTCCTATGATGATTAAACAACTTGGTCCACTGGTTAGGCACTCCTGTTTTGTGTTTGAATCTGCACACAATTACTTTAAGGAATTGGCAAGAATACAGAATTTCAAAAACTTGCCAAAATCTTTGGCTGAGCGGTGTCAGTTGCAGGAATGTAGCAGTTTTTGTGATACAAATGAAGGTGGTACATCGCATCCCTTGTTTTCATCAGAAAAAGATTTTGGTGTCATTACTATGGCCGATGAGTCTGCCAAAAGAAATTTCAGACACAATTTGGATAATTGTGGATTATTGCCTGGTGTTCACCTTCTGAACGTGTATAAATGCAGCTGGGTTACAGTCCATGGAACAAAGTTCTGCAAAGAAGGTGTAATTGTGTGTGGCATCGATGAATCTAGAATGTTGCCTATTTTTGCAAGCATTACACAAATTTGGATTGTGAGTGACTTCATTTACTTTGAATGTTCGCAGTTTGAGACACTTTGTTTCAGTGACACCTACCAAGCATACCATGTTCGACAACTTGGACATCAGTCAGGGCCCGACAAACATATCTGTCCTTACGAGAGTCTTGTAGACTTTAATGTTCTGCATGTTCACAAAGGATGCTCAGGCGAAATGTATGTTCCCACCAAATATGACATAGACGATTTAATTGTGCAACATCTCAATGAAACCAATCCATTGAAGTTTTGATTGTTTAATATAGGCACAGCATTGTTAATTAATATGTAATCATATAATAATGCAAAGATACTGTCAAGTTCATTAGCAACAATCCTGTATACTGTATTTTTTTAAAATAGAAGAATCTTGGGGTTTTTCGTACTTTGCTTCTTAATGCAGCATTTTGGCTTTAGGATAAGTATAAACGCAATAAGCCCAGTCTCAAAATTTTGTGTTGAAATCTCAAGACTGAAAAAAAGTTTACGTTTAATACCTATATAATAAATGAATTAATATTAAACAAAAACTAAACCGAAAATCAAAGACATCTTGTAAAAACTCAAGATGTCTTTACACAGCTACAAGATGTCTTTAATTTTCGGTTTAGCATAAATGAATTAACTCTTTCTGAAAATTATTTCTTATGGTAAGAAACAAATTCTCACTTTCAGAAAAAAATTCTTGCTAAAAGAACGTTTAATACATAAGAAAATATTACTTGCCTCAAGAAAATATTTCTTGCCTCAAGAAAATATTTCTTGCCTTAAGAATTTTTTCTTGGCACAAGAAATATTTTCCTATTTTAAGAAATAATTTCTTATGTTAAGGTGGTCATTCCCCTTTAAAGCATTTTTTTTTATTTTACAAGGTACAGACTCAGCAAAAACATTTTTTTAAGGGGCACAGTGATAAAAATCAAAATCTAAAAAAAATTTTCAGGTTACTCATTAATTACACTAATTATCCAATATGGCCGCCCGCTAATTAGCCAAAAAATGGCGTCGCATGAAACATGATACCACACACACCGTTAATCAGAAGAACATAAATGACATATATTTTGAAAGCTTATAACATGATCTAGTAACTGACCATCTTTATTTTCACTTTAAAACATTTTTGCAAAAAATTTGGTAAAAAATCTGCACATTAGGAAAAAACAGGGATTTTTTACAGCTAATTAGGTAATTAAACCTCATTTATACATTACTAATGAAAAATATGAAAAATTAAAAATGGTCAGTTACTAGATAATGTTAAAAGCCATAAACATACCAAGTTTCAACCTTTTACACTAAATATTCAGAAAGATATGCTGTCACAAAGATTAACTGAAATGAGAAAACTGTGAAATTGAGAAAATAGTACTTTAATGTTTTGTTCTGGTTTATATAGTCTCTAGAAAGCACCTGCTTCATAGGTAACACCTTCTTGGTCTTCTGTAGTGTCTATATAGTGTTTTCTTTGGTGCCTCAGTATCTTTCTTCTCTTCTTCACTTGTTCTGAGCTCTTTTTTGCCGACAGTTTTATCCTCGAGTTGTCACATTCCTCCGAGGCTTTACCAGTGAAAATACCAGGAGTTACATCAAGGTCCTGAAATAACTTCAAGAAGGAAATGTCACCATCATTAAACTTAAGAATAGCCAGGTAGGTGGCAAGAGCCACAGTTTCTTGCTCAACATAAGTAGACTTAGGGCATCTGTCCCAGATGAGCCTGTTCAGACACTCGTTAACATTTTGTGTCAAGCCATGAGTACATTTACTTAGCAGTTCAGATTTGCTAAGGTCTTTGTATACTGGCTTGATCATATCAACAATACAGCTTGGTATTCCATTTTTATGTTTATATTCTTCCTTGTCTCTCTTATATCCACACCAACTGTCCTTTCCTTCTGGGCAGAGATGATGCTGTGGATTCTCGGCAGTTGATGCAACATGGTAAAGAGACGCTTCTATGGACTTGGCCATTTTACCAACATCATCAAGGTTTTCCCTGATTGCCAAGCCATAATAGTTTTGCAACACATCAATTTTACTGTCAGTCAGCCTACCTTTACCAGCCAAACCTTTCCCATCAGCCAATTTCACTCCTTTGTTCGAACTCTTCAGTTTGCGTAGACGACTTCCAACCCTTTTTTGAACATGGCCGATACACTCTAATTTGTTTGGAATAGAATCCTCTCCATATGGCTGGCTTTCAACAATACTGTTATAGGTTGAGGAGTCCCCATCTCCAAGCATGTCCATATATTTCAGCCCTCTCGTAGCCACCGACCTTTTAAAAATCCGAACGGCACCAGTTGTCTCCATACTGCCAGCGCTTCCTTCATGATTGATCTTGCATTCATGGGATGCTTTCCATGCATTGTAGCCTGGGTCATTAATCTTTTCCCCCCACTTTTGGCATTCTTGGCACTTGTCTGACAACACTTCCACATCCAGGCATTTCTTCGTATCCAAGGAGATCACAGTAACAATCCCATTATGGGACGAATATCCTCGCTTCTGCCAAGTACCGTCGATCGACACTCCACATTCACCATCATCATTTGCTATTTCATCTCTGACTTGATAGGCATTGTTGATCATACTATCAGAAGCCAACTTCTTTACAGCAGGCAAAACCTTTTCATTTTGGATCTTTGTGAAGACACGACGGGTTAGTGGAGGAGGCATGTTCATGACCTTGTTGAAGGTAGTCATGGCATTATGCCCTTTGCCAATTTCCCTGAAAGCTAAGACTGTTCTTACATTCATTTCATAAGAATGACCTTGTTTCTTTGAAGTATTAAAAGAATACTCCCAATCACACTCCATACTTTCACATTGTAACACGAGGTAATTGGAATATCCACATTTCTTTTTCATGTCAGCATGTGACTTTATATCACATCCACAATCAGGGCACTTCAAAACATTGTCAAATACATTGCATAGTATGGATAAGTCCATTAAAATAGTTCCTTCTTTTACAGTACTATCAATGTTTTCCGTCATACCACGAAGCAATTCTGTATTCTGGCTGATTTTTTTCGCAGAAGGTCCACGATCTTTGTAGCTTGGGCCGCCATCTTGGATTATATTCTTCTTCCTTGACGGTGGTATCTTCTTCTTTTTTCTTGCTCTATTTTTCGAGTTCCCCATCTATTCACTCTGAATTACACTCAGAACAACCTTAGGAATGTAATTCTACACTGTAACAACAATATTTCAACTTATAAACGCGAAAAAAACAGCAATTTTCTGACACAATTTTTTACACAGCTCGCCACAAATCGACCTCGAGTTTGAGAAGTCAGCGCGTTGCTATGCCTACGAAAATGAACCAATCACAAAGAGATCTACTGGCATAGCTTTAAATAACATACATCAAAAGTTTAATTCAAAAAAATACGCTTTGTCAGTGAAATAATCAAGCAAATTTGGAAGGAAAACGCGTTGCTATGGCGTTGCTATGGGGAAATTTTTTAAATAGGGCTTCTTAAACACCTATTTTCTCACAAATATGCATTTTTTCAACAAAACAAGCCATGTTATCTTAAAGTATAATACTTAAAGTACCTAAATATATAAATTTTAAAAATTTGATTTTTTTTTCAAAAATTACATTTTAAAGGGGAATGACTACCTTAAGAATTATTCTCTTGTCAAGAAATTTTTTTTTTGCTGTGTACAGACTTTGGTATTAATGATCAGTTGGTCTAATTCAAATATTTGTGAAGTGTTTTGCAAAAATTTTGGCTTAAAATGACGAAACAAGTTGATTAAAGTCAATAATTTACACAAACATGAACGAGTAGTCCAGTGGGGCAGGTTTCGCTGCGTAGATTTCGGTGTAAATTAACAAACAAGCAAAGTGGACCGTGGTCCAAATCGGACGGATATCATTTGCAAAAAATGTGGCTTTTAAAATAAGTCGAATATTGCTGAAGAATAATTTTCAACTTCATTCTTGAACTTGTGGACTATTGGTTCAGGCGTCACGCCATATGGTGTATCACAAAGTGGTTATTTTGCAGACTGTTCGTATTTCTTATTAGTTGTTCTAGCAACGTCATGATGAGACATAAATTAAGCATTTGAGTTTCCTGACCTTAAAGTGGATTGGAAAGAAAAAAATTTTATTTCAGGATATGCAAGAACATTTAAAACTGTACTACAAGTTCCTTTATACTTTTTCGTTACAGTGCTTTGTTGATGAGATAATTTAGATTGAAATTATTTTGTTTTGCCGCCTACTAGTGACATTGCCAAAAATTCTTATCTTGAATTGCAGCAAAGAATTTGATTACAGGAAAACATTTGATTGTTTCTTCGTAATTTTTTTTTGAGACACCTTTTCTCATTATTTTCTGTGTATCTCTTACTAGCTGACATACAACAAACACGTAAAGACTTTGTTTACAATTTCATGAAGAACAGCAATACTCTTTGTAAAATGATAGCTAGGTCCTTCGTGTTAGTACTAGCATAAAAGTTGAGGTTACATGGTTGGAATTACATGCAGTTGGTGTTAAATAAAGCGATATGTAACACGAAATGAAATCTAAATCTAGTTCCAATGGCAAAGAAAGAAATAAAGGTAAGATTTGCCTTACCCATATCCGTTGAAAAGGATTCACCTTATGATTAGTAGGCAAGACTTTGACAGTAATACATTAAGACACACCATATTAGATGATCAATTGCATCACAGAATCGAAACGAATCTGAACCTTAAGCTTTGCACACACGTCAATTTCTGATTTTGCTCTACAATTAGCGGAAAATTAGACTGTACACTGTATATAGATAAATTGATTAGACTGTATTGTCTCGTAAAGTTTGAACTGTCATTCGAATTGGTTAGAAATGGTGCAATTCTTTAATGGTGCAGTAATTCTAGCTGTAGGAATCCGACGACACAGAGTACTACACAGAGGGCTCACTTCATATATTTTCCTATGATTTTTGCGTAATGGCCTTTTGCTCAAACGTGCGCTAAAGAGTGGTGGTCACCACCCTAAAAAATTCAAAATGACAACGAAGTTCAGAGCCATTTTGAGGTTGTCAGGGGTGTGAATGCCTCTATGCACTTGCTCGGATAAAATTCTTAGCTAGTACATCGAGGCATTCACCCCCCTGACAACTACCAATCCGCGTTACGCTTTTTTCGTCGAGTGAGCCCTCTGTGCAGTACTCTGTGCCGACGGGAAGCTCTAAGTTTCCCTTTGGGACTAAAATACAGGGTGTCCCAAAAAAGCCCCAAAAACTATTGAAAATGATCTATTGTTAGAATTTCAATGCCTACAATCAGTGACATAATTATTGAACCGATTGCTCAAAGCATACAACTGACCCCTTCCCCCTTTTTCAATGTTTCTCATCTAGTGAGAAATTTCAGTAGCAACGGCTATGGTCTTATATGATGGCTCCAATAATTTTTATGGCCGATATAGCAACATTGAAACGGGGGGGAAAAGGGGGGTTTACATGTGAATTTTTACAAATGCATTAAAAAATATCTTATTCATCTAAGTGCTCCAAATTTCAATGTCACTGATTGTCTGAGTTTTTTTATCAATGGTTTTTACGACTTAGGATTTGTTAGTATCAGTTTACTTGGCAATGAAGGCTTCCAAATTGTTATGGTGCTTCCTAAAATATCATTCCATTATATATAGTCAGAGCTAATCTTTATATATTTGTATGCTAAAAGTACTTTTGCTGAAAGTATTTAAGATCTTTATATAATGTATATGTGGTAGCTTGAAGCACACGCGCGCTATATTATTGTAATTTAATTTTGTGTGATTGTTATTTTAACAAGTGATGGTTAGACTGTTCGATATATTTTTCATTAGCCAGTGAGACACATATTAACTCTGTATAATGTATCAGGTTACAGCGGCGAGTTATTATTCACTGCAAGGGGGGAGCCGAGGGAGCCGCGGCTCCCCCCCCCCCCCTTTCGTTAATAGAGAGGTTTAGCAAAGACGACACAACGCCTTTGACAACGCCAAAGCGAGGTAAAAACGATGTGGAAATGCCGTGAGCAAATCTGGAGATGGGCAATCACGGCATTTTACGTCGCATGACGTCACGTCTCTGCTAAACCTCCCTAGTATTTAACGCGATAGGCGCGTCAAAACCTGTCATAGTTATTAGTATCTGCAGGGCTCCCCCCCCCCCTTTAAAAGTTCTGGCTACGTCCCTGTCAATTCCTGACTCCATTGATTACACGCATACGGTTTACAAAACCTACAAATCTCGTTTTCTGCCAATTTCGCATGAATCTTATTGAAAGCTATAACCATAGTAGTTCTTCGTCTGATTCGGAAGAATGTGAGTTAGGAAGAAGGGAAATTTGAAACTAGGTGTATTTAACAACTCAAAGCCAAGCCAATACTTCAAAATTTCCCATGAGGAATCCCTACGCCGAAGCTATTATAAATGCATTCCATAGTGGACCTGCAAACGTTCTTCACTTGTGTTGTTTACAAGAATCGCACAAGAGGTCTAGAATGCACTATCACATGTGTTTAAAGCTTGACAGAAATCAGTGGTGGCTCCGTCCTAAGAAATACCTAAATGAAAACTATGCCATTTCAGTGCAATTCTCGAGCTTCGCTCGCCTTATCCTCAAGGATTACGACTGGCCAGCTTGAATATTTTCAAGCATGAAGTATGTTTAGATTAATTCAGTGAAATACTGCATGATATGTCAATAATTTCCCAAACAAAACATGAATTCCCTATTTTTTAAACACTAATTCACAGGCGGGAAGTAGAGATAGCAACATGTCTCCACACAAGTAACCATAAATAAGGTGACAAATATAGTGCAATATATAATTTTTTGGACAAACACAAATCTCTAATATTACACACGATTCGTGAATTCGGTTATTGTTCAGAAATAACCATCACCCCAGTGTTAATATCGTAAGTTGCCACAAGTAACCATAAGTAACCAGAAGTAACCATATATGAAGAAGATATATCATATATACTTATCTAATTATGTAGTTACTTGTGGTTACTTGCAAAAACAGTCTGTTATTTTGATATAATTACATGGTTACATGGCATGAATATATGTGGGCATTAAATTCACACGGGAACTTGCAGTGATTATTTTAATTCAACAAAAAATAGATAGGGTTTTTTCGAAAACGGACAGCATTTTTTCGGCGAACCTATTTTTTTGTATTTTATTTTGTACAAATTCTTAAAATCTATGTGTGATTCCTCACGAATATATTATTTTGTGAGCAATATATACAACAATTGAAACTAAAGTATCATAAGAATGTGATTAACACTAGTATTTTGACGTATTTTAGCGAAATTTGCCGGTATGAGTAATCAAATTCGTGCCTCAGTAAAAGAACTAAAGCGTGCTGATCTGGCGTTAAATCATGACCCGGGTCATCTTTGTCAAATAAAATGAAACTTTTGTCACGCAACATAACTAATTTTGAAATTATATAAACCTAATAATAGCTCAATTACCACAGAAGACAAATTTCATGAAGATATCTTGTTTAGTTTTTAAGTTACATACATTTAAAGTTCAGTGAAACACAGTAAATTATACTCAGACAATCAGTGACATAATTATTGGACCGATTGCTCAAAACATACAACTGACCCCCTTCCCCCTTTTCAATGTTGCTCATCTAGTGAGAAATTTCAGTAGCAACGGCTATGGTCTTATATGATGGCGCCAATAATTTTTATGGCCGATATAGCAACATTGAAACGGAAAGAATAGGGGGGTTTACATGTGAATTTTTACAACTGCACAAGATATCTTATTCATCTAAGTGTCCCAAATTTTAATGTCACAGATTGTAGCACTAAATTGAGCCCACGAGTGAATTGACATAACGTCATAATTAATAGTAGTACTCAGTGTTAACCATTATGCTAGATAAAAAAACTAAACCTACGAGTGCATATTAAAAATGCAATCAAATTTTATGCATGGGTTATTTTAGCTTATTCAATTTGGTTTTTATCAATATTCCCATGAGCAAAACAAACGTACTTTACAAAGATATTTTAATTTTTTAACAAGTGCTAGGGCATTCAAATGTTAACAATAGTTGATTTCAATAGTTTTTGGATTTTTTGGGACACCCTGTAGACCAACAGGACACCAAAGAATAGCACATCTGTGACCAATTCAAAATAATTAACTTTTAGTACACGGCAACTGCATTAGCCAATAGGAATGCTGATTTCTGATCATGTGATCGCACTCGTATGCGCCTCGCTCTGCTCTGGCACGAAGCGAGCATTTCTTGTTGGGCGTGCATGTAGTTGGTCGAAGTTAAATGGATTTCTTGCCCAAGTTCCGAAGTGAATTTGAAAAACAATTGCTCAAAGTCAGTCCTTGAGTAAAGTTGGAAGTCTGCATTGAGGTACGTCATGTTCAGATTTTGTTTAAACTGTTGTTATTTAGGCAAGCAAAGATCAATGCTTTGTTTTGAAATTTGCGACCGAAAGTCGCTTCGTTTTGTCAAGCCAAAAGTTGTTGAATTTTGCTTTGGTTTTTGATATATGTTTCATGTTTGTCTGTACCGAAATAGTTGAATGAGATATTCGTGGGTATATTTCGTTATTTAGAGCAATTAAGTTATGGCAAAATGGTTCAACCTCTTGGTCACTTACAGTTTAAAAGAACAAAACAAGCGACGACGCTTTCATCGAATGTGAAACATAACCTCGACAAGAAATATTGCTCCTCAGCCTCGAAGAAAACTCGAAGGCGTATGCTTTTGTACTTTGCACGAACTAAACATGCAAAAATCTTGTCGCGGAATCGACAGTGGCGCGTTTGGATGTATACTTTGTCTTTGAATTTTAAAACCTTTGTCTTGTTTAATCGTTGTTTTGAATTAGTGGAGAAATTAGTATTGAGCTTGTGTGAATGCAGTGATACTAAATTTGTTTTAAAATTTTTCATTTTGGACTGAAGACAAAGTAAATTATGTTTATAACTCCGTGGTCGTTATTAAGCTAATATCTGCTTTTGAGCTCGTATTTGAAACAAATTCAGCAAGAACTGTTGATTCTCAGCTGCAAAAGAACATTCGAAGGCGTGTATTTTTCTACTTTGCAAAAAAGATTTTTACGTTTCTCAGCCAAAATAAATGCTGTAGTCGGCTTTACGCTCGGCTATGATGTGTTCTTTGAATTGAAAAATTTTCGTCTTGTCGCTTTCGTCGTCTTGAAATGAGAGAGGTGCATGAGAGTTTCAGGGTGTTTGAATTAAGCTAATTTTGGTTTTAAATTTGTTGTTTTAGGGAGAAAATGAGAAAGTCTGGCCACGTGGTAGCAGACTCGTCATGCAACTAAGCAAGCAAGCGGCAACTTTCTAATTCCATTTGGAAACAAGAAAAAATTCAACAAATACTGTAGCTTCTCGACCTCAAAGAAAGCTCGAAAGTATGTATTATTATTGAGATCTCATAGTACATGTCGCTTTGCGTTCGCCAAAAAAAAAATGGCAGTTTTATTAAGCAATTTGTCGCTTTAATTGAAACTTTACAATTTTGGCTACAATTAATCGGGAATGTCTTTGATAAAGCATCTTTGGTATTACATTGAAGATTTTCATCATGTGCTAAATTTGGAAACATTTTCGAAATTTTTTATAACTTGGTCATGTCAGAAGCTCATTCATTTTGCGTTATACCAAGTATAGCACACTCGTTATGATGCATGAATGTACCGCTGGGGCCTAGCCACAGGAATAGGTGGGGTGTCAGGACCCCCAGTTTATAACCCTAACATAAACTCTAACACTTACCCAAATCCTAACCTTGTCTGGCCTGGTATTGTCTCCTTAGGTTCTCTTTGTTCAGAACAAGATTTATAATTTGTTCAAAACCAGGTAGAAATGCAGGTTGGGGGAGGCAACATACAAGGCAAATAAAATAACTTTAGTTTCTGTCAAATTATCTAATCGTCATGGCAATTTTAAAAAAAATCTACAGATATGTTTCTTAAAACATCTTAAGGAACGTTTTTATTTTTTACATTAATGCACAAAATGCATGAATACACTTATGGACATCTGTTACACAGGGTACCAGCGTGTACTAGATAATGGACCCCCCTCTTCCACTCGGCTGGAAACGCCCCTGATGTACCGGTCTTTGACAACTTCGCTGCCAATTTCATTCATCTACAACAATTTTTCTATAATTTTTATTTTCAGATTGATTGTGTGTGAATGAAAACATCTGACGCCGAAAGACAACCTCCGCCCTGATACTGCAGTAGGCAGTCGCGCTTTTTACACCTGCACAATTTTTGTTTTGATTGCCCGTTTTTGCAATTTTATTTTCACATGCATTCATAACACATGACCTTAAGGCTGTAAAAAATCTGTGTAAGTTGTATTGTACCATTTTACACCTGAGCAGCAACTACTCAATTATATTTTTTGCACTTCGATAGTAATTTGAAAAAGCAATTATTGTATTGGGAGCCTAACTAATATATAGCGGTCCTAATATTCACATGCGTAAAAAATAGGTACGTAGTGCATACATAGTGCAGGTCACGTGAGCAGTGGAATAGCAACTTTATTATTTTTCCAAGGTCTCTGCGAGGCGTTCATTCATTCGACATGAACAAGCAGTACATTTAAGAAGGCGCCACTTTTTTGGTGCACTGTTTGTGGGTGTCAGGTGGCTAAAGTGTTGTAGGTATTTTGAGGTGTCTAATAAAGTTGCAATACCATTTTCGATGCTGTTTCTGTGAACTGTGAAGGGCAGCTAGCTGAAATTTCCAGCTTCTTCAAATTTGGCAAGAATTATCTGCAAGGTGAAATAAGGTGAACAGTTACACAACTATTTTAAAACGCATATATAATTGGAAGTTGCATGCTGATATGTCAGAATGGTGCCTTGTAAATGGATGTTACACTAGGATTGCATTTCTTTAATCTGCATTGATTAGGTCTCTTAGGTCTTATTAAGGCGAGCACAAGTGAGAAAAACTCAAGTCAGCTAGGTTAAGGCACCAGGCGTGAAATCCATGCATCAGGCCCTCAGACGGACCCCAAACCTTTTTTCAGCCCGTCTGAAATTCTTCCACCTTCCCACAACGCTGTGGTGTGGATATCGTGGGCAAATGTTTCATTACTTCAATGAGTTGTTTGGTGGATATCTTGGGCATATGTGCACTAAATGGAATTGTAGGGTAGTCATGCAGTCGGGCAGCGTGTGTCTTTATGATACTGCAGCCTGTACACTGCAAAGATTGCTTCATACTGAAGAGAGAAGACTCTGTGAGGTTTGTGGGGAAATTTAAAAAAGGTTATGGGGGTGCCCTGCGGTTAGGAACTAGGTAAGCCCTTCATTAGCGGCAACAACATGGCGAAGTAACATGGCGAAATAATTTGTTACAATATGGCGGTTAATTTGGGACAACATTGTGAATTAGTAACAATTAGAAGTAAAATTTGATTACATAAGTTAAAAAGTTATAACATGCATATTATTGTAAGCTAGTTTGGCTTAGGTAAATACTAGGTCTGTAAATGAGGCCCAATTTTTCAATCATTTATATAATTTAAAGTAATTTATCATAATTTTAAAGTAATTCATTTGTGTAAGAATACGGTATATTTGAGTTTGTAACATAAATATTTTGGTGTAATTAGGAGAAGGGGGTGTCCCTGCGGCTCAAACTTTAAAATGGGGGGTGCCTGTGGTTAGGAATTTGGTAAGCATTCATTAGCGGCAACAATATGGCGAAGCAATAGGGCGAATTGATAATAATTGGAAATAAAATTTGATTACATATGTTAAAGCAATTTACATGCATAAATTGTAAGCTAGGATAGAGGTAAATATTACGTTTTATGTAAATAGATGTCCAATTATTGCATGCAATTTAATACATAAATTCATCAATATAATGGGCGGAGGGCTGAGGCTGCGGTTTGAGAGGGGTAACCCTGCGGTTAGGAATTATAGGTAAGCCGTTAACTAGCAGTAACATTATGGCGGTTAATTTGTTTCAACGAATTGACGCATTGGTCAATTACCAATTAACAATTAGAAATAAAATTTAACTACAAAATGCGTGTGCATAAAGTCGTAAGCTAGAGATAAGACTTTAGGTGCAATAAGTATGTTTGTCAATGGGGGGGGGGGGGGGGGTTACTGTAATATTTATTAATCTTAAAGTAAATTATTCATTTGTGCAAAAATACAGTATATTTAAGTTTGTAAGATAAATTTATTGGAGCAATAAATCTGTAATACAAGATGCTACGTAAAGCTTTTCGGTGATACGTCCATCTTTGTGTAAAATTACTCCTATATTGCAGTGTAAGATAAAAGTAAGAGGGGTACTTTGTAACTTAAAAATGAGAGAAACTTTTGTAAACCATTGCTAAATATATATTGAATCTTATGCGACAAAGAACAAACAAAAAAAACAGCGGCCGTGTTAGGAATGAATCTAATACTGTTCGTGAATTGGTTTCCCAGAAATTGCCTCGAACTTTTAGAATTGATTTTCACGCTATCGCATGTTTAAATCAAAGTCACCAGTTTTTAACTTTCATGCTAAAATATAGGAGTCAACCGTTTTTTTCTTCATGCTTATTGGAATTCCAAAATTGAAATTTTCAATGTTAAACTCAGTGTGCTTGAAGTTTCACTGGACAGTACTTAAAAAAAAATCTCCGGGACTTTTCGTCTGGCTGGTGCACATTGTAATTTACTTGTCTGCTGAAAGGCACGTTATTAAAAATCACTTAAAATTTCTCAAAGAATACTGTTTCACTCAGCGTTGCTAATGGCTCGCTCGTTTTCCTGTTTTGACAAAATTTCATGGGACCTTAATTGGCTTGTGAACAGTAATGTTTCATCTCTGGGTTAAACTCCCAGAACGCTGTCCCTTGAGTGATTACTAGATTTAGGTCTATGTGCATTCAACATAGGAACGGTTAATTTACAATAATCATCGTTCATTTTTCATGTTTGGATCACCTTTTTCAGGGAGCAACACACATTTTTCTTGTCCAGGAGCCGATTGTTAGCAAGTTAACTTAACTCAGTATAAACTCGAAATTAAAAACTAATTTTCTAAGCCAGTTGATGTGTTGCTATGCCAATAGACATGCTGTAGCCCCAGAATTCCTTTCGAATTCTACCCCTGTCGCATCTCCATACATATTTTACGGGAGAGTTTCTTGTGAAGGACTTCGTCGTGGAATGAAACCTTTACAGATTTCGTGGCGCATGATTATAATTTGCCAATCAGAGAAAACTTAACAATGTTGCTTTTGAATCTTGTGGTTTTTCTGGTACCTCACATGGGCGACTCACTGAAAAATAAAACCTTAATTTGTTATAAACTTACCATCATTATAAACTTGATAATATTCAGCAAGAAAAATAGAGCTTTGTACCCTTTTAGATATAATTAATTTGTGTTGTACTCGTATCAGGCTGTGCATATTTTTTGGTTTCTGAAATATATAATCTATCTTAGGTTCATTCACTTGGACCTAAGATTACGATAATGTAACAACGTCAAATTTTATTTTCTTTGTGCTGTGTCAGGAATATTCAACAGCCAAAAATCGCAGCACAAAAATACTTACAGTGAAGTTTTTACCATGTTTTTTTTTACTTCTTTTTTAACAATGATACCGTCGATAGGACTTTAAACACATTTTACTAACCAGTTAATTACTCTTCAAAGTCCTTCATTATATAACAAGCTTCACTGTCGGTGAAATGGCAGGCTGGATTGGCCGCCAAACATGTTAACATTACATGAAAACTTTCGGAGAAGAAAAGTGCCATCATTCTTCCATGTGTATTTTTTAATAATTTTTCGATCAATTATGACACAAAAACCATCAACATTGCTTTTAAAAGGTTGCATATTATTCACATTTGTAACTTACAAATATACAGTGTATTTACTATAAGCTGGAAATAATAGATACGTATACGCTAGTTAACTAAATGGCTAATTCATTCTTTACGTACTGAAAAGAAATTTTATTTTTTGGTTAGACTTCCAGCTTTTCATAAGATCTTATTACGTGCCCTGGGCGATGGTGTGGCAAGATCAAATGAGATATGAAAAGAAACAGGCTTGTATGGTGTGGAACATGTTCTTATAATTGTTCTCCATCCCATGCCGCGGCAATACATTTAGAGGTCAAAGCCAAGCCCCCTGCATGAATCCTCAGTTTATGAGGTTTCCTGAACCTTTTCTACGTCGACTTTTTAAATCAGACCTACAAAAATGGACAAAAACAAAGCAAAAAACAACAACACGTACTTTCGTCCACAAAAAAGATACCGCCGCGTCAGCGGGAAGTTGCATATCGCTAGATGGTTACCATTCCCTTTATACCATACTCCTGTCCCAGAACACCTCACGCGGGGATCATATGCCGCCAAAGAAAATATTAACTACTTGACTGCATGACATTTATTCGCCAGAAATATGCAACCCTATCACATGTTATTCTCATCCTAGTTGGCGAAATGACAACACTGATAATATTGTCAATCTTTGCACCCCAAAAGAAACTGCATGTCTGCAGTGTGCATAACATACAGACTACGTTTACACTACTCCGGATCGGTTTGAAAACGGGACAAAAAATTAAAAAAACGGGGTTTCGTGTTTACACCGCACTGGAGCGGTTTGTTCGAAAACGTCACTTTTACCGTAGCAACACGACCAGGCTTCCTAAACGTGGTCGAACGAAAAGGGAGCGCTGGCGTTCTATAAAAAAAAACGCCGTTATTCTTTAGTGTCGCTGGTAAATAAAACATCTCAGGTCTCAAAAGAGCAAACTCGAATGCTTTTCGTTTAGATTTCTTTGCTCTGTTCGAAATATTTTTGGTTTATAAGAGTGCTTGTAAACAAGTTAAAAAAACTGTAACGGTGTAGTGTAAACGCACGTAAACTCTACCGGTATTATATCGCTCCGGAGCAGTGTAGTTATTGTCAATTAATTTATTTTTGAGTTGGTTTTCTTTGATGTACCGCGGGTTGTATATAGGTTATTTACCTTGAATAAATAATTAGATCAAGGTTGTGCAAAAATCTCAACGAGTCTCGACTTAAATTGTTTGAAGTCCAAAGACTCTGTTAGAAAACCTCTTCAAAAATAAATTAAGTTGGTTAAATACCTCGAAAGTCGGGATGTATATCATTTACAGCCCTCGCACGTTGCGCGTCCTCGGGGGTTGTTATATGACATACATCCCTCCTTCTCGGTATTTAACTCTAACATAAACATACGCATTGTCGAGACCTCGACACTTGCACCCTTGTAGCTGCACAGGTCCTCTCGTAACCGGTCGCAGCTTAGATACTCGTATACTTTGGTGGCATACATATTAATATCGTTTCATTCGACTTTTTCAGTTTTATATTCACTGATCATATTGTCGACATTTTGCACTCCCAAAGTAGCTGCGTTCTACAGGGTGGTCCCCCCCCCCGCTAAAAAAAAAACGGAGTTCAAATTGATTGCTGTTGTCCAAATTGAAAACTTTATCATATAGAGCGACTATTTTTTAGTTTTATTGTTTGTTCATTTGCTTTTCGAACAAATAAATCACGAAAAACAATAAAAAATGAGATGAATGTTCAGCTCCAGATATGAAATCCAGATAGCAACTTTGAATACAGATTATGAACTTGTGATGTAATTGAAGCGTTATCTCAATTTTAAAAACCTCGAATCGCGATCGATTAATGTATCATAACTGTGACTCATTCGCTTAACTGAATTTCATAGACAACCTATTCAAAGAAAGCTAAATAAGTACACTTTTAAAGGAGAACAAACACCAGTTTCACTGCTAAGGAATCTTTTCAAAATTTAAAATTGAATGCAGAACTCCGCTTTTTTGGGACACCCTAGTTGTAAATGCGTATATGTAATGAATCTATGCAGATGAAATTTGAAAGTTTTATGTTTTGCCTCGTTGATTATACGTTACAAAGAAACGACTTGCATTCCTCAACTTTAACGAGAATATGCAAACAATACACTCAAACAACGCTAGGTTCTGGTAAAACAATTAGCCTTCTTTGGGATCTTGTTAGAGAAGTAGATACAAATATAATTTAATGAAACATGCTGTTGTCAGTTTCAACTGATTAAGTGGACATTTCTATAAATATTATATGGTTTATACTGACAATTTTGAGAGTCCTGAAGGGAGGGTCCTATTCTTGTTTTCCCAGCAAAACGTTTGACTAAATCCTATTATTTAAGTGCACAAATCCTGTCATTCCAGTGGTCGTCTTGCTCAAACTTTATTCCTATTTTATGTTGATTTTTCTGATCAATCGGTAGTTCCTGTGCAGTGAGTACGATTTTCCCCAGCCTAAAATAAGCAATTCCTAGCATTTCATAAATCTCAATTCTGTCTTTTCAATTTTCTTATATTAAAGTGTTTAGTTAGGTAGAATGTTCGTTATATTTATTCCAAGGAATATACGAAGGTACAACAAAATCATGGGATGACAAATTCGATCGACATTTAGAGCGAAGACCGTTTTGACGGGAAATCAAAAACGTTTACGTTGTTTTTGGTAGAGGAAGATACTGTTTTGCGTGTGTTTGATCATGCACTACCGAACAAGTAACGTTAATTTGAGACATAATCAACCCTTGGACACTTTTATTCTGATTCGTTTCATGACCAGGCTATGCACCAGACCACTGCCACCTCGAGCCTCTGCCCTCGGCTTTTCTTTCCAGGACTTTCTAGTTGCTCCAGATTGGTCCACTTGCTTGCGCACAGTGTCGGGTTTGTTCGTTGGCAGTCGGAAATATCCAAACTTTTCCTCCAAGCATGACTGCATGAACCACTGTCATGAACGAAGCTCTGAAACATTCAAGATATTTCCAGCAGTCCTTCTTTTATTTCAAGGTAATATGCTTTAGTTTTTGTCAGTATTTGTAGAAGAGCATCTAGATCTCATATGTAGATACGTTTGGTGGATAATCAGGGCGAATTTTGAAAAATATTTGAACATATAAAATTTGTATTTTGCACATGTGAATTCGACCTTGGTCTTCTATGATATCTGGTCGTTTTGTCCCCGTCCGTTTCGTCTTCGTCCGTTTCGTCCTCGTCCGTTTCGTCCCGTAACTGTTTTGCCCTATAGTAATTTGTTCTTTGATTTGTTGTTGTTCAAACCTTCTGAAAAACAGTTTGCAAAATATTTATCCAATCCACATATTAGCGAGGGTTGTAATATGGCCTATGGAATTAAGGTTACTGTTTACCGTCACCCGCCCGCTTGTGTTTTTGACACCCGCGTGAAATTTTAATTATTTGAATTTTTTTTCATTATTTAATTTTTTACCTAAAGCGTTTGATAAAAATATTTTGGGTAAAGACAACATAACTTATGCAATATCAAATTAAGATATATTTTCGGAATGTTTGGGTTCAAAATGAGACGCGCCACAGGATGTTGCTACGATTTGGTTTGATGCTTTCCAATTCGCAATATTGAATAAAATATTTTCTTCTTGCGGATTGGCTATTAAATTAGTGCATCATTGCAATAATTAATAATGAAAATTTTCTGCTGCAACTTTGCAAAGTTAAAGTGATGGTAAACAGTAACCTTAATTCCATAGGCCTATGAGGGAAAAACCCTGCCAACTTGCAATGCTAGACAATACTACAAACCTTGCTATACTAGACAATGTTTCTAAGATTTCTGATGTAATCTAGATTTCAAAAAATGTTCTAGATTTTTTATTTTGTCATTTAATATTTTAAAATGAATAAGTCGACGAAAGGCTTATGGGACAAAATGTTAATGGTAGTGGATGAAGCGGATGGGGGATGAAACAATCATAAATCATCTTCAATTTTGTGCGGTTGACAGCATGGACGATTAAAGAAATGATAGGAAACTTGTGGTTTCATGTGATTTTTTCTGCATGCTGAATTTGCTGATGGCATTATAACCTGGTTGCAAATTATGATATCACTAATTTAATTATGACTGCACTTTTTGCAAATAATACAGCTGAACATTTTATATAAAAAACAAATAAATTAGACTATGCCGTTCTATTATGAAATATCTAAGTAAGCCCAATTAATTTTGGCAAATATTTCAAGAACAGTTAAAACTGTATCCCAAATTTCAGTTCAATCAGTGGTTGTTTTGGGATGCCATTTTTGTAGCAACCAAAGTAAAAATTCAAAACAAAGCCCACAGTAATTAGCTCACGCCGTTGTGGTAACCCTGCCCCTGTGGATGAGCTAACTAAAAAAATAATATATGTGCATGGTGACTGGTATATATTGTTGTGTTGACCCTGCCCTTGTTGTGAAGCTATATAACATATATGCCTACAAAACAAAACTTAGAAATATCTGGTCAAATTTTTATTTGCTCATCATATATCTTGACATTTTTGTAGGTTTACAGTGCATTGGAAGTTTGATGAATGCTTATCCATGCAGTCGATCAGTCATGAGGAAATGAACACTGTTGATGAATAGTGTGGAGAAGGTCTTAATATTTTCATGTTTTATTTTCGATTGAAGTGCTTCAAGTATTGTTTGGGTGATTAGTCTGTCACACACAAGAGATTGCTATTTATTTTGGCGTCACAAAATTTGAATGCCTGTCAAATGTTAAGATCCTAGATAGTAGCACTAGCTGTAACTCCCTGAAGCTAACTGAAATCAGGGTTGGTAACTTGGCTTTTTTTGCAGCCAAATAACTCGATTTTAGCTTTTTTATGATTGACAGGAATTAATGTAAAAAACTGTTGATGTGCAAACACATTCATGTAATATGCACTATTTTACATATATACAGGGTGTATCGAAAAAAAGGTAATCGAACTTTGCAGTGCTCTAGCGCATTCATTGTACAATCTACAGAAATCATTCTTTCGCAGGCGGAAAGACCAGGCTTTTGGCTTTCGATTGTCATCCTTTTTTGTGAAATTTGAAGAAAGATTGGGCAAATACGAATCAAATGAAAATAGCCAGTCGAAATCGCATAGTTTCACCTCTGAGCATTATTAGGGCAGCGACTAAGAGAAGAAAATTTCATTAATCATTTACCTGTCACGAAAAACAATTAACATCACTAATAAAATGCCAGAAATTTACTACCTAAGCTAAAATTGGTCAATTAATTTTGTAATTTAATTCCCTAATGGGTTTAATTTCAACAGATTTTCAATAAACTCCCAACGGTGAAAATATCCGATTTCGACCGGCTATTTTCATTTGATTCGTATTTGCCCAATCTTTCTTCAAATTTCACAAAAATGATGACAATCAAAAGCTAAAAGCCTGGTCTTTCCGCCTGCGAAAGAATGATTTCTGTAGATTGTATAATGAATGCGCTAAAGCACTGCAAAGTTCGATTACCTTTTTTTGATACACCCTGCATTCAATATAACTTTTTTTACGCAAAAGTTGACGACTTACAAATTAGATTTACAGCAGTTACTCTAGAAATTAGCGGGACCAAATTTGACCAATGCATGTCAAAAACTTTGATAACATTTGGCTCTTTTTTAAGCTTTTTTGAAAAAGATTGGTCTTATTCAGTTAAATTTGGTATATTATTAATTTAAATGCCATTTAATTTTGTGCCTGTGCAGAAGCCTACCAACCCTGACTGAAATCCTTGATCAGAAGGTCTGTATGTATGTATGTTTAAATGTTGTGTGGTTTGACTAATTTCCTGTTCCATGGCCATTTTTTTATTTTTTTTGATCAGCTGACAAACTTGACAAAATTTTTATGCAAATGCAATTATGAAAACTATGAACATGTCTAACATGTCTGACATGGAACTGACATGTCATGTTTGTGACCGGAGAAGAATCTTTAACATGATTTCCACAATAAGTGGCTATGTTTATGTTTTGAAAAAAATGCAATTCTTTTATTCATTACCAATGTTGGATGTTAATGTTAACATTATTTCATTATTCCACAACGACTAGAAGATAGGTGATCAGTTTCTTTGTTAACCAATTCGATCATTACTTTATTGGACCACTTGTCATGGAAAGTGCTGTGTGCTTCAAAAACTTTAATCCTAGATATTTAGTCAAATAATGACGAACTGTATTTTATTAGGGTAAACTACTGTTTAGTTGAAATTAATTTTATTCGTGTTTGACCTAACATAAAAGCATTCAAAAGGTTCTTCTAAGCAGAGGTGTAGCCAGCCCAACTATCTAGTCCAGCTATGCAAATTTCCAATCATTATAATTTTCATTTCTTAAAAAATTGTTGTTTTCACGGTCAAGGAACATCAAAATATTTGCATAGTGGGACTAATTCGTCAGGCTAGCTACACTACTGCTCTAAGATGATATGTAAAACAATAAATTCTGGTGTCTTTGATCAACTTTTCTAGTTCACCTACAACTGGAATAATTTTTTTCTTAATGCTCCTTTTAGGAAAAACATCTTATGCCTCCTATCACAATTATTATATTCAACAATGGGCATATAATGCCAGAACAGATGATATTCATACTTAATGTATGACCAATTTCCCAACCTACTAAGCATGTTCTGCAAATCCAGTTTCATTTTTTGCTGGCTTTGATAAATTGATTGAATTCAGGATCAACAAATTGCTCTTTATTTAAAAACCTAACTATTTGTGTAAAAGAGTATTCTGTTTGTGAAAAAAATTATTATTACTAAAAGCATGATTGGTTTATTTTTAGGTCCTATTTGAAAAAACTCAAGTTGGCCTCAGTGATAAAACAATTGGGTTTGTCATTGTTTGACTTTATAATATTTTACTGACTTAACATAAAGGAGATTGAGGCAGTTTTATCAGAAACAATCCTCTAGAATTTCAATATGGCCATTAAATCCATTGTTGCTGAACATATAGTCTAGTCTGCTTAAGCATAAAAACAGTTATTTAAATTGATAAAAAAAGGCATTTTAAATACATTTTTTTGTTTTCTGGTTTACCATCTCAATCTTCTTTTGTATGTTTTGTTCTTTAAATTCATCTTTCAACTTTCAGTGTTGATCTGAAAGTTCATTTAAAAATCACAACAGTTTTAGTTCTGACATTATTTGATGAACTTTCAGAACAACTCAAGTACACAAAACGTAAAAGTTGAAATTAAAAATGCACATAATTTGCACTGCTTCATGCTAATTTATCTGTGAGACACTTTTCTAACAGAGCTTCCCTCCTTTAAGATGAACTACTTGAGGTCAAAATAACTGGTATATTATCTTTACTTCATTGCAAATTGGAACTTTTTTGGAATGGAGATGAATTGAAGCAGTTGAACTTTGTAAAAACAGTTGAAGTGGAAGAAACTTCTTTAACTAACATAAGATGGAGAACCACAACTAGACAGCTAAATTCTGTAGGCTATGTTTTGCATTGTAGCGAAGAAAAGATGTGATTGAGTGCTATTACATGGGAGCTCTAACAGTATTTCAACAAATCAAAAATTAACAGCAATGCTATATTTTCAGATTTTACTGATCTTAACATAACAAATTTAGTTTGTTGAATATCAGATTCTTTCTATTAAAAATAAATATAATAAGTAAATTAATATAGATCAGTTGCAGACTTTGATTTTATTAATAACATTTGTAAAATTACAAGATATTTTCTTTAATCTTCAAATTTTTTCCTGAATTTTTTATATTGTCTGGTTGTGGTAAGTTAGTCTTTGGCAATTAAAATTTCTATTCCATTCCATTCCATAGTTCTAGTTTGTAACCATAATAATATCATACGAAAACAGGTTCACATGGCTTTTTAACATGGTCCACAAGTAAAGATAAGTTTATACTTCAAAGAAATTTGTTTTTAACCTGACAATGTTGCCTTTCAAAATTAACTAAATTCAATTTCTTCAAAAGGATTCCATCTTCAGTTCTCATTTTTCAATACTAGACCAGTCTAAGTTATCTTTTTCGACTTTTTAGCTTGTTTTCTTTAAGACTGAAACTACAAGATTATAAAAGGCAACAAAGTTTGAAAGTCAGTAATTTGGCACGCATTTCTCTTGATTATTGATAGTTGCTGTACATTTTGAACTTTGACAAATCCTGGTCCACTACTAAGTAACTTCAGTAGTAGCTAGGCAGTCAGAGAGTTGTTTTTAGCTTTTGTTTCTGTGAAAAAATAGCATTTGAACCAATTAAGGTGGCTCGATAGTCAGAATTCATTAGAAATTTTATGTCTCTACGATTAAATGTTTTGTCGTGAATGCTTGAGCTTCATTTTAGTTCATTGCACAGCTCTATAGCACTGTTTGCTGTATTTAAAAAAGAATTTCTTAAAAGTTTGCATGAACATAGAAATCACGTTTCTTGTTGGAACTCGTTTCTAATTATAAGTTCATTTGCATAAACTCCACACCTTACCTATGACAACAATGTGTCTGGACATACGAACGGTAGGAGTACAAAACTTTTCCAATCATGAAGACAACTAGCAGAGCTATGCAATGAACTAAACTAAGCTTTACACGCGCACTGTAAAAGAATCTATGGCGAAAGAAGTATTATGTGCTATGAGTTAGACTATCGAGCCACCTTAAGAAAAACAAAATTATGAATGTCAATAAAGATTTTCAAAGATTATCTCAACCAAATTATCATAATTTGTGCAGAAAGCTTCTGTTCTTGTGCACACCAGAAGAAATAAGGTGTCAGAGGCTTTTTAATATTATTTGCTAAAGAAAAATTCATACATGTTGTGCAGTGAAATGGCTAAGGGATTTGTTTGTGAAAAAACGCCATGCTCTGCACAATATCCTAAAAGGTTTCGTTTTTATTCTATGTAGTTTTGGACTTTTTTATTTAGAAAATGAAATTTGCATATTTAACAATTCCACATTGTCAGGTTGGAAACACAATCAGAAAAAGATATGGCTCCGGCATTGAAATTTCACGCCCTTGTCAATTTCGTATTTTTTCATAAATAATTGTCTCTGTGATTTTTCGACGTGTGCAAGAGCTTTTTGAGTCACAAAAAAGTATTTCCTGGAGGAATCATGTGCCGTCTTTACATGTCGCAAAGAAATAAAAATTGGCTAGTAATTTGTGCACTTATTTTGTCTGACTTACACAAAACACAGCTGAAATGAAATTATGTATTTCTATCATCAACAATGCCTTTTAGCTCAGACGCTTAAAATGTGTTAGTCAATGCTCTGCCATAAAGTATTGAAGTATAAACATCTTGAAAAGATGCAGTTTTTAGGTCTTGTTCCTTCCCTCGCGTTTTTTCACTTGTGTTAAGCGCAGTATTTACTGTCGTGTTCTGCTTTCTTCTATTATTATTTGAATGAGTACAAATTTGTGGTAGTTAGTCTCTTTTTATTGTTATTCAAATTGTAATCTTTACAAATTCTTTTCAAATAAATTGTTTATAAAATTTACATGTGACTCCTTTTAATTAAAAATTCAATTCCCATGGGAATTGAGAAATTGAATAAAAAAAAATCCCCCTACCCCGGCCAGCTCCCCAAGTGCTACTTCCACCTAAGTAGAAGTACTTATACATATAGTACAAGTACTTCTACTTATTTACGGTGGAAATAGCACCCGGAAAGCTGGCCGGGGTAGCGAGGCGAAGAGAAGAGCAACCTTGCAAATGCTAATGCAAATTGCTAAGTTGATCTTCTCCAGAGAGCAACCGCGCATACCTAAAAAATGAAAACAACAAACATTAGTGACTTAAGTACTTAGCATGCAAATTTGATTCCCAAAGCCAAAATGACAGGTGCCCCCCTCTGATCCTACCAACTGCCTACCTGCCTCAGTTCTAAGCTGTCTTCCTCGGTCCTAAGCTTCTGCATTCCATTCGTTACCCTCACTTTCCTCACCATCGCACAGTCACTCACAGCTGAAAAACCCGCATGCACCACCACCACCCCAACTGCCACCCAAAGAGCGAAAATCAAAAGAATTAAAATTTTGGTAAAGTATGCATTTTAAATTATGCATTTTATTTGGATATTATAGGTCAAACGTAAACAGAAAAAGGTCGAATCTAAAAACATCAAATGTCGTACATAAAACAGGTGAGAATTCTACTTAAATTTCCTTGCAAAATATAAAAAACTCAGTACGCATTTTTTCGAGGAAATAATAATCATAGACTAATTTGAATGATGTTGAAACTTACGTGGAAGTGAAGATAGATTTTGTTTTTGGCATACTTTCAAAAATTTTAATTCCTTTAATAAACCTAGCCCCATGCAACTTACACACGGCTCACACCCTCTCAGTCCATACATTTAGCTAATAAATTACGTTATAAACAAAAAAGGAAAATAAAATGATAAATTACGTTATCTCTGGCTACTTAAACCCACTTAGACTGAGTATTTGATTGATCCTTCAAACGTAAAACCTTAGCTGAAAGGGCATGGGCTTTTCGTTGTGTTTACTGGTGTGAAGCAAATTTAATTCTGATACTTACCAAATTCTAAGGCTGGGTTAAATAAGCATGAGATATATGCGAAGATGAAAAGCATTTTAAAACGTAAAACTCAGTTTGAGTTGTTTTTACATTACGACTCATCTATAGGGATGTAAAGCCGTATTAACCGTAGTTGACATGAAACTTTTAATGTTCATATAGTTAGTACAGTTACTCTATATATTCCAAAAGCATCGAAATATTTTATAACTTTACCGCAATTCTCGTACTTATTTAACCGAAACACCTTTATTTGCATGGTACGTCGCAGCTGCTCTCAAACCACTTCCGTAATTTGCTTTAGTGCACACAAACAATGGCTTAATTGTCCAATTGTTTCTGTTTACCAAAACAAACCCGAAAGCATCAAGATACTTATCATATTAATAATCAAAGAGGATTGCATGCATTAGGTCAAGTCTCCATGAATTTAAATATCACCATGGAAACAAAGCATGTTGTATTCCTTTGGGAATTTAAAAAGGCCAAAAAAATATAAGCAATAATACTATTTTTACAATGAAGTAAGGAACAATAAAATAGTATACAAAAATCTCAAGTCTTATTTCCTTGTGTATTTTTAACCAATTTGCCGCTTTTTCTTTTTTCACAACGAGAAACGATTGTTTTGACGAGAAAAAATAAAATTTGATTTCTAAAGAATAAGTATTTTGTTTTCTACTAACTTGTAAATTACCACTACTTTCTATTACAATGTCGTATCTTCTCATTCTTGTGGATTGTCATTGTTTTGTGGTCAATGTCGTCCAGAATCGTTCAAGCTCACACCACATCGCCTTTCGAAATGAAATAATCGTATCCGTTAAATAATAATTCGATTTAATTATAAAATATTCTTAATATAAGCATCTTGTATTTATGTGGCTGATTTTGAATAGCAGACGAAATTACTGTTTCTATTAATATGTCAATTTGTATTCAAAATTGTAGGGTAATATTTTACGTTGAGCATTCTTGCCAACTATTCGCTAAAATTCAATCATTTACAATTGAAAGTTAGAAGCAAGGTGTAACTTTGAAGGTGGAGGGTGGTATTTTATTTGACAAGAAAGGGCTTCCCAACTTAATAAATACTGGAACGATAACTTCAGGTAAAAATCCCCATGTTCGAGCGAACAGTAAAGTTCAACAACCATATGTTGGGTGAACAATGAAGTTTAACGACCATACACAATTGTTGTACAGTATCATTTCCCCAAGCAATTTTCCCATTTTCAAAAATAATGTATTTAAAATCATAGAAGTTGATCAAGCATAGTATTACTTTTTATCTAAGTGAAGACACCAAACCTCGGTACATGCTTGGTGTCAACCCCGCCGACAGAAGCAATGGATATGGCAATAAATTTCAAAACAACGTCTTATTCGAAAGAATTTTAGGATTACCTGGACAACTATTATACAGTTTGCTTAAATGTTGTTTACTTCTCAAGACAATTTGATTTAAATTATCATATATAAGCCATCCGCTATCTTGGGCTATTTTGGATATGCATGTTACGTCACAAGCAGCGCCCTGCTTGAAATTATATTCGTGTCTATTTTCAACACTATATTAGTCTTGCAGCCAAAGCCCGGATCCTCCATAGGAGGATTTGCAAGGCCTGGGAAAAAGCCCAGAAGAATGCACAGAATTCGATCATTCCATTACTATCGGATCCAGTGCACTATGCAGGTGCGCAATATTTAAACAGGTTGAATATGGCTTATAAGCTTAAAAAATGGGACGTACAGGGGTTTGCCAAAAAAAAAGGAGCCCCCTTCAAAAATGGCTTACCTGATTAATAATGACTATAAATAAGGAGAATGTTAACAAAAGTTGTGTTTTTGTACTTCATAGGTACCTGTGTGTAAGTACAAGCATTAACTGCAATTCTTACTTAAATATTTATTAACAGATCTATTTAATGAGTTTTAAACCAAATTAAAGATGGCAATTTTGAACCTAAAATTCAGCAATATGATTAAAGTCTTTGCCAAAAATACGTTTAAATATTTAAAAATTACTCAATAATGTAGGTCGAAATGTGAAAGCACATTGTAGCGTAATAGGTATGTAATTATTTCATGTACACAATGGTGTCTGTGAAAGAATGCGCCACTAGAATGCGATTCATTTAGGCAGGTGCTTCTATTATCGGCAAAGTTAACTCCAAGGCCACACTTACTTTATATTTTAGTCAGTTGGTTGACCCATCGTGTGATGTATCAGTACATGATGTAGACATATAGTGATCCAAATGCTGTTTTAACAAGAAAAATGTGGGCCTTGGAGCAAGCAATCATCAACATTTGGTTTCTGATTTCTGGATTATTCTGATTTCTGAAGTAAAAATCTAACTCATGGTCGAGGAAAAAGCCACAAAACAATTTCCGCATGAAAGTAATAATTTGCATACATTTATCGACACATCCCACCTTGTCGTGTATGAACAATTAATGCAGAGAAGACACGTGGTGAAGAAATAATTCAACTACATTAGCAAGTTTCCAATTTAAAACCGCCATTTTGAATTAATTTTAAAAACTAACCAAATGCACCTGTCTTTCAAACATTTGAGTAAGAATTGCAATTATTGTTTGTACTTACACACAAGTACCTATGTAAGTACAAAAAGACAATTTTTGTTAACATTCTCCTTATTCATAGTCATTATAAACCAAGTAAGCCATTTTTGAAAGGGCTCTTTTTTTTGCAACTCCCTGTAGCTTAATTAGCACGTACGTAAGACGCTTGGACGTACTAGTGTCATTATACGAATAATACTGAAACAAAGTAATTATAAGATGTCTTTGTTGTCGTTGGCTTAATCTGTACATATCAATGATCTCAATATTACTTGTGCAAACTAACACTAAATTTCGTTTATATAACATTGCGTTATCTTTTATTCCGATCGGCCTGAAAATGATAGAGCTTTAGGTTCAGCTTTGCTTCTTGAATAATTAAAATTTCCCAGATTTTTATAATTATCTAACATTTCCCAAAGCCTCGTGCAAAGAGGATCGCGAGCTCTGGCCCTGACCTTGCAATTTAACCATTCACCATTTGGTTGAGGTATTACGTAGCTAACCCAGTTTGTGACGTCACTAATGACTACTAACTTCCCGACGAAGGGCCTTCGCTCGAAACGTCAAATTCTGTTTATATCGTTTCAAGTAGTGAAAGATCCTTTGTTTTGTGCTTTCGGCTGCAATACCCTCACTGGAAACGTTAGTTCGAGATGTTACTGTCTATTGCCATATCAATCTAATTGCAGAATTTGGCATGGGTTCACGAAGCAAATAATTTGAAAGTAGAACTGAGAAAGAAGTGACTTACTACTTTAAGTCTATCTTAGGATCGTCGTGGCTTCGATTGGTTTCGTTTCATCACGCTGTTTATGGTTTGATCTGGTTGCCACTCTCTCTTCGTAAAACATCACGTCGTCCAGTAGGTAACAAGCTCACTCGTATCCCGTTAGCCATCATAAAAAAAAAAGAAAATTAATGTTACAAAATATTTCAGAATATTGGAAACTAGGCGAAAATTTGATTGTAAATGACTTTGACAAACCGTACATTGTATTAGTATTTGCATCTTGACATCTGATGGACACGGCTAGTGGTTTAATTCTGGGTCGATATCAATTATTTTTCATCTTGTTCTGTCATTTGTTGCTGGTTGGTGTATTCACTTTGACATCCTTTAAAAAAATCAACAATTACGGTGTTTAGAAATCTGTTGACAAGATAAGCAAAGAGAGCTACCTTAAAAAGTATTAGAGAGGACTAAATAATTATGATCAGCGTTGCCTGTTTCAGAGGGTAGTCGACGAACAACACTCCTAAATCACTAAAACCCGCGGACAATTGAATGAATTCTTGGGAGTAATTTCCAGTCCCCTAACGTTCACGGTCAAATATATTTATGCATTTATATCAAACATTCTGTTTTGTTTTTTGAAGTGGGCAGTATATAATATTTTATTCAGGCAGACTTAAAGCCCAAGATATATTTTAAAGAAACTCAAAAAAGTATTTGACCACGCACGTTAGAAGACTAAAACGGGCGCTTAAGAATGCCAACAATTTCCTTAATATGGGTTCACACTTTTTTTATTACGTGAATGATTTGTAAGAAAATAAGAGTGTGATAAAATACCAAATGGTTTTCTGTTTAAGAAAGCGCCATGCATGCGCGCGGGAAGTGGCTCTGAGGTATTAGGCTCAATCCCCACTTTAGACTCGTGATACCCATGCAAGGAGTTAGTCAGAACCAGGGTAAATAGCTAAGGCTGTTAACGAGTAGGCGGAATTAAATTCATATAATCATTGATTGCCTTAGTAATCATATAATCATTGATTGCCTTAATCATTGGTGTGGTGTGAAGGAAGGGTGTACTACGCTAGGAGGGAAATTTAGGGAAAGAAGGCAACGAGGGGAGGTAAAGAAAGGGGACATTTCAAGTCGAGATTAAACTAGAGTCTGAATTGCAAGAATCATGAAATTCAGGCTTGCAGTTCAAATCAAAGGCAATTCAAAGGTCATACATGTAAACACTCGTTGATTCAGTATTCTCACATGACCCTAGCTCAGAATTGCCTTTGAATTTCAACTGGAAATCTGAATTTCGGTGTTTCATGATATAGAGTGCAGTGCATCATTCAACAGAAGAGGTTTTGAAAAGAAAGAAAGAAAGAAAGAAGAAAATAAAGTAAGTTATGATAAAGTTCATAAAAAATTATTGACGCAACCGATACTGCACTTGATACTTCATTATTATCGTAAACTCTATTAATCCAAGTAGAGTGGGTGTGGTCTTGATACATTATAATAATTATCATTATTATTATAAACTCTATTAATCCCCGTAAAGTGAGTGTGGTCTTACTGGATACGTGCATTGCCAAAAATGATTTTGATCATAAAAACAACGTTAAAGAAGGCGCTTTATAAACAGAGGGCTTAATTAATTTTTCCACGTAAATTACTGAATCGCTCGCGGTGGTGTGTGTGGAGGGGGGGGGGGGGTAATAGAGAAATTGCAACGATACTAAGTATATTCTTGGTTTGCACATGACGTCATTTCGTGTCACTGGGCGCCATCTTGGTTGACTCTGCAGATGACCTCAGCTGTTTACAGCGAAGTACTTGTGTCAATTTACTATTTCATCGTTAGTTTTAGCGTATCATGAATGATACTTTAAAGATGTATGGCTCGATAGGATCAGAAATAATGAATAAATACTTTGTGGTTGCCATGTGTTTCAAACGTCAACCAAGATGGCGTCGATTGCAAACTATCAATTGTCATATTTGGTTTCCTTACCACTAAATCCTCTTGAAGGTCGTTTTTGGCTGTGGTATGTCGCATCACAGTTGTCACGTGGTTGTCTCACAATATCTCTGGAATATCTATAATGTAAAGTTCAATATGCAAGATATGAAAAATAGAAACATTTCAAATGGCAGCAAATACTTTAATTTCCTAAAGAAAATTAACCAGTTGCATAGCTAAATGACGCAGAATATTGATAAAAAATTATTTTACCTGAAAAAAGTTCCGTTTTAATCGTGTCTCTGGTGTTCCATTCCGAACGGTTCTCTTACGGTTTAACTAGAGAAAGCAAGGGAAATATAAACTCAGTCATATTACATTAAGGTGAATTTTATTTAATTACAGAAAACTGAGATAACGACCTGGTGTGCTGGCCGGATTTTTATCAAAAAGGTAACATCTAATAACTAAAATATTTATCATTTAAATACGTAGAATTTTTAAAGAATACTTACGTGTTTAACGAATACCCAATATTGTTGACACCCCACTTCACTAGAACGATTTTAGTTGCATCTTTGAGATTGGAGAAGAAGACGACGCCATTTTGATTTTGAATTTCTTCGTCTACGGCAACATATGCTTGGAAATTTTTACCCCATTTCTTCATCATTTTGGTTCGATTTTCGTCCGCAAACTTTCATTCGTGTGTTTGCCATTTCTGTGTAATAAATTCGTATTATTCTCATTGTTTAAGGTACTTTCAAAACCCGTCGAAAACCTCGTCGTGGCAGACATATTTTCCTGAAGCTTTCTCTTTGACTGACCAGGAGCGAGTGACGTCAATGACATTGTCCGCCGCCGAATACCCGTATGTGTGGTAATTAAAACTCTATACACGAAGCTAAAATTTGCTTTTTATGGCCCAAATGAAGCGACTTCACCATTACTTTTAGCCCAGATGTCTCTTCTACGTATTTACTTCTAATTTACGTAGTCAATTCACCAAAAAAACGCCTGTAAGTGGCGTTTTTGTATATTTTTTTTTATTTGCATGATGATGAGCAAGGAAAAACTTGTTCGAGTTTTCATCGGCAAACATCTGTCCCTCCGTGGCCGAGAGGTAAAGGTAACTGTCTTTCTGATTGTCCACATCGTTTGACTTTGGTTTTGGGTGGATCGTTGACCGGCCAAGTCCAACTGAGGTGTTGGTGAAAATTTAATTCTTCACTCGTTCAGTTGGGAAGTCTGGTCAACGATCCACCCAAAACTGAAGTCAAAGCTGGGCGGTGAAGTACAGGAAAACACTAGACAGTACCGCGAGGCCAAGGAGGTAAACGTTGTTTGCCTGTTGTTTTTAACTAATATTTCAGCAAATTTCCTTAACGTGACTGGTGGGGACGGGCCTGTAGGGTTGGTGCCTTGATAACGTTCTCGCCGTTATTTCTCTTCGTTCAAGAAGACAAGTTGTCTTCGTCGAGAAATAGCGACGAGAGGACTTCAAGGCACCACTAAACCTCTACACTGTAAAAGTACAGTGTAGTGGTTTAGCTGACTAAACCTCTACACTGTGTCAATTACATATGGCTGACTTCTTCCCAAAGCTTACGGTGCAGGAAGCATGGATGCGCAAACATTTTAGAGCATTTAAAGCAAGTGTTTTCTTTCAGGGAAGAGTCAACACGACAATGCTTACTAAAATCAGAGCCGTGTAGTCATGTTTTAAGTTGTTTAGCTATGTTTAACGATATTTTATAGCTAGCAACTGTTGTCTATTTTTACTTTCCGTGGGCCTTTTTTCTTGATCGAGCTTTATATGCCATTACGTTCAGTATCCTTGATATAGGAGTCACTTGTTTGTGGCCTTGGGTTTAATTCCCAAACACTGAATGGCTGTCTTCAACTCTTTCAAGTAATGAGATAAGATTGAAACAAGATGGCACTATGTTGTCACGCTGTAACCAATTTGTCAACACGGAACACACGTTGAAACAACGACAGGCAAACACATGGTATATTCTTTTAGCCTTAACGCCGAACCTGCGATCCAATTTCTATCATGCAATGTTGTATACAAGCTGCGAGCGTCAAGCTTTCTCGTTGATAGGAAACTATTGATCCTAAGAATGACACACAAAAATACTGAGTTCATTACCAACATGAGGGAGAGTTTGCGACTCACAGCTTGCACATAACCATGCATTTTATAGATAATCACAAATAAACTGCAAAATAAACTATAGACATTGTTCTGAAACAAAACTATCACCCTTCAGGAAACAAGTTTTGCATACCTATCAACGAGAAAGATTGATGCTCACACCTTGTATATGACTAGGTATTTTATAGTTTATATTACAAGTAAACAGGAAAACAGTTTCCTATCAACGAGAAAGCCTGAAGCTCACAGATTGCATCAAAGTATATGCATGTCGTTGTCTTAAAACAAACCTATTTATTGCTCTTCAGGAATACAATTTCCTTGGCGCTCGCAGCTTTTTGTAAACATGCATTTTATACGTTGTATTAGATGTAAACTATTAAGTGATACAAATTGATTCGCAGGTTCGGCGTTAAGGCTACAAGAATACATGAGAGACCTTAAGATTGCCGTTTACGGAAAACGGCTAACCTCAAGAAATTCTTTTGTAATGAAATCAAAATCATGAACCGTGAAATGTTCAAGCCATAAGATTTATTATAAGAATCTAAAATGCTGCACTAAGGCACCTTGTATGATCACCGAAACGTTACAACTGATGTGAAACAATTTGGGGCATCCATCGCTTGACGTTCGAGTTGACGTTTGCAGTGAACGGCTGTGAGCTTGTCTAGCCGTCCAATTGTAAAATGCAAACGTCAAACGGCACACAAGTCAAACGTCAAGCTATGTGAGCAGAAAATCATTTAATATCAGCCGCCAAGTTTCTGTAGTTAAACAAGGTGTATCTATACGTAGTTTTCGGTATTTTGAATAAATCCTATATGTAAATACATTTCACCGTCAATGATTTTGTTTTTATTACAAACAAAGTGTCTGACGTTAGCCGTTTGCCGTAAACGACAATCTTAATGTCTCTAATAATATGTTTTTGCCTGTCGTTCTCTCGACGTGTGTTCCGTGTTGACAAATTGGTTACAGCGTGACAACGTAGTGCATCTGGTTGCAATGTTATCTCATTACCTGAAAGAGCCGAAGACTGCCATTCAGTGTTTGGGAATTAAACCCAAGGCCACAAACAAGTGACTCCTATATCATGGACACTGAACGTAATGGCATATAAAGGTCGATCAAGAAGAAAGGCCCACGGAAAGTAAAAAAAGGACAACAGTTGTTAGCTATGCAAACTTCGTCTTCCCTTCTTGCAAAGACCTTGCCATAAAAGATCGTTAAACATAGTTAAACAACTTAATACATGACTACACGGCTTTGACTTAGCGGTGAGCGTTGTCGTCTTCGACTCCTTCCTAAAAGAGAACACTTGTTTAAAGGCTTTAAAATGTTTGCGCGTCTTTGCGCATCCATGCTTCTTATACGGTAAGCTTCGGGAAGAAGTCAGCCATATGTAACTCGCACAGTGTAGTGTACGCTGTGGTTTCACAGTGTAATGGTTTAGTGGTGCCTTGAAGTCTTCTCGTCGCTAATAGCGACCTTTAGAAACAAGACGGCAGTATAACAGGACGGCGTTTCTTGTTCACGTGATCAGCTGTTGCAATAACTGCGCATGCGCAAAATCCTTCGCTTTGCCGTCTTGCTTCGTTCACAACGTGAATTCTTACTGTTTGCCGTCAGGTGGAGAACGTTGTCGCCTCAGTCCTACCGCGTTTCTATTGCCGTCCTATTCTACCGCCGTCTTGTTTCTAAAGGTCGCTATTTCTCGAGGAAGACAACTTGTCTTCTTGAACGAAGAGAAATGATGGCGAGAGAGAAGTATTCAATGCACCAACCCTACAGATCTGTCCCCAACAGTGAAGTTAAGGAAATTTGCTTAAATATTAGTTAAAAACACTAGAAGACTGGCCTCGCGGGGTACTGCCTAGTGTTTTTCTCCACTCCACGCGCAGCTTTGACTTGATTTTTGCCTCGATCGGGAACCAATCTGTCTAACTGAGCGAGTGAAGAATTAAATTTTCACCAACACCACAGTTGGACTTAATTGACCTGTGCACGATCAACCCAAAACTAAAGTCAAACGATGTAAGTCGGAAGATAGTTTTATCTTTACCTTTTGGCCACGGAGGGAAAGATGTTTGCCACTGAAAACTCGAACGAGTCTTTCCTTTCTCATCATCATGTAAATAAAAAATAATACAAAAACGCCCCTTAAAAGCGTTTTTTGGTGAATTAACTACGTACTAAACTAGAAGCAAATAAGTAGAAGAAACATCAGGGCTAAAAATAATGGTAAAATCGCTTCACCTGGGCCATAAAAAACACACTTTAGCCTTGTATATAGTCAATTACGACACCAGGCCGTAATCTCAATTTTCTGTAATTAAATAAAATTCACTTTAATGTAATATGACCGACAGTTCAAGCTACATTCTGTGAAGACATGCACGAGAGTTCAGGCTACATTCTGTTTTCCATTTCGCTTTGCTTTCAATAACAATGTGGGCTGCATGGTCAGAAGAGAGAGAGTGGATATGTTATATTACTATACCATTTTTGCTAACGCAGCAAACACATTGTTAGCGAGATTAATTGTTAAGCCTATAGTTTCCATTTAGTCGTGAATATATCGAAGTGACCGATGCGATAGAGTACGGACCTGACTGAGACAACATGTTAACGCTACAGCGTAGTAGAATGTTATTTAAGTCAAAGGACGATCTCTCTGAAGACAGTGTCGATGCCCCGGCTACTTCTAGCATCACAAACGTTGACGCAAAAGTGTGTTAAATTTTACTGTTACAGAACATGTCGTTTTAAAGCTGCCTTCTTCTTTTTCTTTTAGATTAACTTTAAAGTTTATAGGTGCATTATTTGTGTCCTTCAAAACGAAGACTTGCCGACCTGACGAAATGATTCTACTTAGTGATTTACTCATATTCACATGCAACTTCTAATGAGCTGCATGCCTATACATATGTAATATAATTGTACATCACGAGTAAACGTGGGTGTCAGCTTTCTATAGTTTAAAATTACGCGTAGTTACATCATATTCAGGACAGTTGAAAATTTTAATTGGTTAAAATAACTGTAACTGAAAAACTCACTAACGAAATCTATACATCATGTCTTTCATCCAGTTCCACCACGTATACCAGGCAGTCATGATGTTTCCCTAATTGAAGTAGTTTAGTACAATTGTACGATATATAATCCAAAGGAGGAAGCTTATATTTTTGCCGTGAAATTAAGAGTTCTATATATAGAGAAACATATTTGTACATTGGAGGTTATCTATCATGCTGAACCTAGGGACTTTGGATTGAAGTATAATAAAATTAAAGAGAGATATAGAAAAATTATGTTTTTTGGGGGGTGTTGAGTACCGGAACATTCAATATTCGTTCTATCGATTATCTAAAAAAACACAAGCATAGTAATTAAAGTTTCTAGGTTTGAAGCTAGTCACTGGTCTCAGGAAATGCCTTTTTAGAGGCCTAGATTTCATAATTTTTTAGGGGATTTTACTCGCATCTCCTAGGGGCTTGTGCAAGTATATAACTTTAATCAATAACTCGTGAATACACATCTCACTGCTATGATACATGGCTATTTATATTACATGGACAACATGCAGGATAGTACAGCTATGACGTACATCGGATATACATTATAAGATCATAGGCGTATCCAGACATAGGCTTGTCCAGGATACCACAAATCTAGCGTTGGAGTTCCTTCCTTATTTGATCGACTTTTGATTAACTCTGATTACATCAATGACATAAACACTACAGCCGACAGCGCCGCACCTGACCTCGAGGCAGCTCTGGAATGGGCAGTTCTAAATTTTTCTTGGGATAACCCCCAGATTATCATGACAAGTATCGAGAGAGAAGGCGAGATTTTTGCAATGAAAAATTAATGTTTCGTAGTATGATTTTGAAAAACTGAAGCAAACATTGACGTTCAAGAACAACCTCGTCCCGGGCCAGGGGGGGGGGGGAAGGGGTTGGGGTTAAAACTTTCAAGCTTTAAAACAGCGTGGTAAAACAGAAAATTCGGTATTCCAAATAAAATTTTTAAATAATTTTCTCAAGGAGGAAACATAAAATTCCTCGTGTATTGTACAAAAATCTGCTTGATATTATACCCGCCATGCAACAAGTCCAAGTTCTTATATGGCATTGGCCTATGCTTTATCAATTTAGGAATAGCAAAATGGTATTTCTAGCATGGGGGCTCTATAAAGTTTGCTTTTTCAAACAGCACTTATATTCTACATTGAAACTGAAAAGATTTATTTACATTTAGATGGGTAAATATATTTATATCCAGAAGGTAGAAAGATAAATGAAAAATTCCTGAAAACAATATTTTACGAACCTTCTCTCATCAAATGCACGTCATATATATATCCTTGATCAGTTCTAATAGAAAATATGTACAAACATATGCCAGCATTTAGTAGTGTTCATGCTACAATTTCAAACCATATTGTCAGGCCTTGGGTGTTTTGTCATGGGCTTTTCAGCGCGTTGTTGACGTGGTAAAATTGACGTTTTAATTGTGCTTAATATGTTTTGAAGCGAGTAATTCAATTTTCTAATTTTAGTAATTTACCACTTCTATAATTTTGAATGTAAATTAAATTCCGCAAGAATGCTGACTATTTTTTACAAGAGGTATTTGAAAGCATGAGGCGGTGTTACACCCTACACTTTGTCACTCGTAATAACCCTAAATAATGTCTTTAAAATTGTTATGCAAGTGCCGGTAAATAATTTGTTTAAAATAATTATGCAACTGCCATTTAATCCATGAAAAGGATATAAATCAATCCCAGACGTATCTCAGAGGAAAAGAGGTTTGTCACAACAGACTATCAAAGATGTAACAAAATTTGAAATAGCCAAAGTTCTCAAAGAGCCTTGAACATGACCACTGAAAAATCATGAGACATGTGACAGTCAGTCAACCGGGACATAATTAGCGTGCTCAGCCACAATTCGGCAAGTTAAAAATCGTCAATTGAATTAAATTTATTGAGAAATTGTGAAAACTCTACTACAGCATTACGCAAACAGAACATTAAAGTTTGTCGAAATTATCTCGGCAACTTAATTGTCCTATTGTCGTTAGAGCAATCACAACCAAGGCCACCTCTTAACGAAAAGGAATAAAGAGTCTAAGTTGTTAAAAAAGGTGAGAAAGTACATGAAAATGGATTTCTCTCATGTGATATTCACTGATGACTGAGTTCTATGCTATAGGGACGAGATGCGTTCGCTAGATGCTGGACCTCCTCCCACTGTTGTCCACCAGTTCGAGTATGTCATTTGCACGGTAGAAGAGCTGCAGTCATATTCTGGCCAGTCATGATTAAACAATTATTGGATGAGGCTGAGCGTGATATCAATATTTATATCAAGATTTCAGTGGCGGATCCAGCGTAGGTCAGAATAAATTACAGCAGCCCAATTTTAAATTCAAAATAACTTTATAACAATAGACCTTTTCTGAACTACAAAGCATGGTGCATTGTGGTTTAGATTCAGTACAAAATAATTAATTTATCATACCTTATATGGAATTGCTTGTACTGAAGCTATACCAGCATGCATCTTGTTCTCTTATTTCAAAAAAGGCCTATGTCATAGGTTATGAATTTCAAAAGAATAAAATCTAACCAATGAAATTGCTTTGAAGGTATTTTAAATGTAAATATATCCAAGAATGAGCTGTAGTAATTTATTTTGACCTATGCTAGATCCGCCGCCACTGCAAGATTTATCAACGTACTTTGACTGAGGTCTGGAAAATCTTCATGCGAAAGCTGAATTCAATAATTGCTTTATTATACAATTATAAAACTTTCCGTGCTTCAACATAAAACAATTTCAATACATTACAGATTTCTGCCTTGGTTTTTGTGCTTGGTTTTTGTGTTTGTACAAAAAACATATAAAAAAACGTAAAATAGTGATAACGATTAATTAATAGTTAGTTAATAATTAGTTTATTAGTTCTTTTCGGGAGAAATTTCTGTGTTTTGGCTTATTTGCAGAGCAAATTTGCAATTTAATGTTGCATTCCTCGACATACTTCACAAGCGGAGGCATAACTAAAGCAACAACAATTTTGTGAAGCATTGAGTTAAAACCTTTTCAGAAACGGGCGTGGTCGATGAATAAAAGAGCGTGGTCGGAACTCCAAAAGAGCTTAACTCCAGAGGCTGACCTCGAAGGGCTTATATAAGTCGAAGATTCCCAACTTCGAGGTCGAAGGATCACAAAAACACTCATTTTCCGAGGGTTCAGTTCTTGCGATACATGCTAAATTTCGAAGAAAACACAAACAAACAATGGACAAGATAAAAACCCTAGTTTATTTTATCTCAAAATATATTGATCTTTAAAAAATCGCGCGCATTATACATGTACGCCCCACTCCCAGTTTTATTTCAGGTTTACCGTTCAAACAACCCGTTTGAAAAATTGAGCTTTGGCACTTGGTATAAGTTATTAAATTTTTGGCCAATGTAGAGGTTATTCGACTCCTTTATTCATATTTATTTATGGAAGATTCCAGGATTCTTTGCAACTCTGACATCTAATAACATCGGTCCGTGTGGGTACGTCTGGTGAAAAATTCTTCATACGCTGTTTATGGAAGTGGCAGATACACAACTTTTGCTGGATATTTGATCTTATATCAATAAAGTACTGACAGTAAATAGGCTAAACGATTAAAATCTGAATACATCAGTGATTTACAGTTGATCGAACTAGAAATAGTAGATTTAAGTCTTCAATGTTTGTCAATTACATTATAATATTCATTAAACTCAATATTCACTTTTCGACTATACTTCTTCTCTTAATTGTTGTTGCAGGCGCAGTAAATTAGAATCAGCTTTTTAATTTACTTCTATCATCCTTTTTTAAGCTATGATCAATCAAATCTAGCGTCATTAGTGTTGAAGTTTATAGGGCTTTTTCTGGTACCTAATTGTATTACACAAGCACATACAGTTCGCAACTCTTAAAAATGCAATCTTGCCAGCTTTACGTAAAGATGTTCTTCTTTACATGCACAAATCGTATGATGTTTTCATAATTAGGACCCCAGCTTTACAGGTACCAAACAATTTTCTATATTCTCTTTATTTTATCAAATATTTAATATAGTTTTTCGCTGTATATTTTCTTTCTGTTGATGTGGTGGTTAGATTTAGCACATATTCCAGTCTTTTTTTAAACCTGACATTATTCGGATGAAATCCTCATGTTCAACAGCATACTATCACTAGTGCGACAAATAGATAAGGAACAGTTAACAAAATTGAGTCCGGATTTTGTTTTCTATATTGTGTGGTAATAATTTTGTAATTTTATGGTATCTTTAACTTTAATTAACTTTAACTTTAATCAAATTCCAAATGTACATTAAATTACAAAGATAACTCTAATGCAATTTGAGGCGAGCTTAAAACAGAATTCAAGACTCCTTAACATAAGCTCCATAATTATGTTAACTAATTATCCAACTATAGTAAATTAGATACAATATATATATATATATATATATATATATATATATATATATATATATATATATATATATATATATATATATATATATATATATATATATATATATATATATATATATATATATATATATATATATATATATATATATATATATATATATATATATATGTAATGAAGCCTACCTACTAAACGGCTCCACACTACTCTTTTTATTACAAAAAGGTTTTACAACAAAGATGTTTCAGAAAATTTATTCCTATAAAATTGGACTAGCCTATTACGAAAGACGACTAAATTACAAGATTCCCTTATCGCAAGTGGAAGGTTGTTCCAAAGACGACAAATACTTACGAAATACGAGTTCCTAGAAGCCTCGTTCCTACAAAAAGGAACCACCAAAGTTAAATGATCAACATTTCTAAGTGGCTTACAACAGGAACGAAAGGAGACATACTCTGATATATCAACTGAATGAATATTCTTTAAACATTTAAAGAAGAAGATGATATCATTTATTTCTCTTCGATATTGCAATGGAGGTACTTAAACGCTCATACTCAGAATCAACCTACTTAAACGCTCATACTCAGAATGATTAATCGCTGCCGATAATAAATCTAGTGGCACTCCTCTGCACTCTCTCTAGTCTTGTTATGTTTCTCTTAGTATAGGGTGACCATACCACCGAAGCATACTCAAGGCGAGACCTAGCCCAAGTTATATATAGTATTCGTTTTATACTAACATCAGCAATATCTCTACATGTACGATATTAATGGTTCAAATGCGTGAATACTGGAAAAATGCTGAAAAGCAGTAAGGACACACAGACGTACACAATTTTTTGTGGGAGAATGGGGTCGTAGGATTGAAGTACTCCAGCTTTATATTAGTCAGTTGAGCCCAATTAGACTCGTTACAGTTATACATATATATTCGTCCAGAGAGTATCTATAAGGCCCTGCAGGAGATAAAAGATGCTCAACGTGGGGTGATAATCCCTAGTGGGGTGATAATCCCCATAGAGCCATGTTAGACAGGGTGATAATCCCAACATCCAACATGTATTCCTAGATAGGGTGATAATCCCTTCTTCCAGCAATCAATCTGAACCTATGGGTGATAATCCCCTAGGTCAGTTTCTATAAATTAGTTTACTATTTACATAAATACAACTGAGTCTATGGGCTTGAAGGTGATATTTGGAGCACTTCATCCCCACAAATACGCGTAGTGTATTCCCCATAGACGAAGTCAGACCGCACAAAAATTTGTGTAAAGCAGAGAAAGTCGAGGGATTTTAGTAATTTTTGGTAGTGAACTCTATAATGTTGAACCAATAGCTTTAAGTAGACTCCCCATGTTCAGGTGAGGCCAAGATAGCGGAAATTAACGTTCAGCAGGTATAACTATTGTGAAGTTTTTTGTTTTTTTTAGTTATCGTTCCAGCTAAAACTTTAGTTAACTGGATTTGGATAATGATTTTAGGATACAATGAAATAGAATTAAAAGAAACCGGTGTTGGCGAGCATGGCTGACACTCCCGATAGTGTGGTTGTCGGTGTTTTGATATATCGTTCGTAGCAGTCGGATGACCACCTTCCCAGGGTTTTGATGAGCCACGAAGGCAATTTAGCTTTGGCTGCCGTTGTTGCAGCACCTATTCGGTAGCTGTGGCCGGCGTAATTTGAAGCTTTGAAACCAGACTTGATTAATAGTTTCCGTGTTTCGTTAATTAATGTTTGCTTGGTTAATGGTTTACCAGAGGCATGCACGAGTAATGGTCCCTGAGCATTGGGTCGTACGGCCAGATAACTTTTGATGGCTTTGACTGGGCATATGTCTGACATAGTACTGCCTATTGTAATGGTGTGTCCCAGGCGGAATGGGTCGGTTTTTGATTCTTTTATAAGAATTGTCATGAACTCAGAAGTTTCTGTGCCAACTGCAGATGAAAAAGTGATGCTATATAGGGTCAAGTGGATAGTTGGGTCAAATTTCGAATTGCAAGTTAGCTCCCCAAGTCGCAGGAAGCCAAAGAAGCCTAAGGTCATGGCGGCCCAGATCAGCAGGGAATCAAAGTTTGGTGTAGTTGGAATGGCTAAGAGCATACTAAAGAGCTTCAAATGGTGAATAGTGATGGGTAGCCGTACCCTAGTCTGATCCCCATGGCATCGTTTGATTCCCCTTAACACAAGTTGTAAACGGAGCATCTTGTGCAGGTTAAGCTGAAAACCATATCGAATATGTAGGTGGCGGACTGCTGCTAAGTATATTTTAATTGATGGATACTTGATTGTTTTTGCTAGGAATGCAGCAAATTCTGTCAGTAAGGATTCATTGGCAGGCATGCACTGTTGGAGTTGTTCTCGCTTATACAATTGTATGAATGAAATGAATCGCTTTTCGCCTGATGTGTAAGTTTGCTGTGTTGAAGGTGCAGTTGACAGTCTTATGTACTTCTGAATGTCATCATTTAAAGAGTCATGAGAATGTCTGGCAGTGAATGAGGATTGATGTCTGCATCGGGGGCCAGGTGTCGAAATCTCTGAAATTGAAAACGAGAAATAGCATCAGCTATACGTTTTGCTTGCCTGGGATATGAACTGCATCAAGATAAATGTTAAACTGCATTGTCAAGAGTGTCAAGTGTCGAAGTAAATCCATAGTCCTAGATGCATGTGAGCGTTTTGTGTTTATGATCTTAACGACTGCGTCATTGTCACAATGGAACTTAATTCGGTGATTGGACAGTAGTTTTCCCCATATTTGACATGCAGCAACTATTGCAAAGAGTTCCTGCCATGCAATGCTAATACCGGGATGATCTAATTTTTGATGTTTGGCCCAGGCTCCCTGAAACCAATCAAGTGTGTTTGAATCTTCCCAACTGGAGGAAAGGAAGAAATGGGCACCATTCCAGTAATCGATAAATGTTTCTTAACGTTTCTTGTGAGAGCTATCATGCGTTGCAAAAATGGACGACCAGGAGGCACTACTTTACATGCAAAATTCAAAGTGCCAATCAGGGATTGCAATTGTTTTAAGGTGCAGGATCGTTTTTGTTGAAAGTTTTCAAAAATTAATCTTAGCTTCTCCACTTTTTCAGGAGGTAGGCTAGCTTGCATTTTGACTGTGTCAAGCAAAATACCCATAAACTCAAGTATTTGTGAAGGGCCTTGTGTTTTCCCAGGGGCAACTGGGATTCTTATGCTCTCAAATATCGATAACATGCTATTTAGACTTTGTTGACATGCACTATCAGATGGAGTGAAATTAGTAGGTGGTTCAATCAGAAGGAAATCATCTAGAATATGGCATACGAATGAAATATGGCATTTGTTAAGCAGAATCCATTCAAGAGCATCAGCGAGTTGGTTGAAAATTGCAGGGGCACTACGTAGCCCAAAGGGAAGGACCTTATCATAATAGTACTTTCCCTCCCATTTCATGCCTAAAAGTTCATAGTCATCGGGGTGAACAGGTATTAACCTAAAAGCAGATACAATATCAGTTTTTGCAAGGAAAGAACCCGGACCAAACCGCTTGATACCCTCGATAGCATCATCTATAGTTACATATTGAAGGCTGAAATCTTCCTTAGAAATGCTGGAGTTAATGCTTGTGGACCCTGATTTAGGATAGGATAAGTGAAAAATAGTGCGGAATTTGTCAGAATTCTTTTTGGTACCAAGCCAATTGGTGAGATCTGAAAATTTTGAAACGGGGGAGTATCAAAAGGGCCAGCCATGCGGCCAAGTGAAACTTCATTCGCCAAATTTGATGAGACACTAGTTGGATTTGAAGAAGCAGTTGGCAAATTTTTTGAAAACCTGTGTGTCCGCTGCCCACGAAAACCTATGCGCGCACCTTGTCTAAAAATGTTACACAGCTCATAAACAAAGGAACTGTCTGGGTAGCCAGACAAAAGGTTGGTTAGCGTTTTAACACATATGGGGGTTGGAAGGGATGAAACGTTAATCTCGTTTTGATCTGGAGGGTTTGTGGCCTGATTTTCTTTTGTCGTCATCATGCTCTTGCTGTTTTGAGTTGAAGGCTGGGCATGCTCGACCAAAATGGGGGCCAGTACATTTGTTGCATACGTGCCGGTATTGGCACTGTTGCCTTGAACAGCAGCCTGTTCTGTTGAATTCATTACAAAAGCCTCCCCTTTCGCCCCCTGAGGAAACTCGACTTTGGGGTCCATTTGAAAAAAGGGGGTAACTTTGTGACAGTGTCTCGGGAGAAGTGGTAAAAATCATCAGCCATAGTTGCTGGTCAATTACTGACCAATCTAGGGTGAGGTTTAGAGCAGCTTTCCTTCGAAATTTGTGGTCATAAATGCACCAACCCAGACCACGATGGGTCTGAGCGGCATGTCGGATTAAGGTCATATACTGTAAGAGCTCTTGTGCCCGACTGGGGGAACTGGTGGGTAAAAACACTCATGTAAATAGTGAAGGCTGTTGTCCATTGTTCGATATCCGTGATTTTTGCCAATGAATTAGGAGCTTTTTTAGCCTTTATCACGGAATTTTCAAGTGTAAGGATCATAGATTCCTCAGAGTGCTGGACACTGGCGTTTTTCGGTAATAGTTTTGCAAGATCAAAAAACTCACCCGATTGTATCTGCTTGACGAATTGGACAGGAACTTCGTTGAAACCATTAGCATACGGCGCAGTGGTTGTCGAAGGCGGTACGGAACTTTCCATTTGTATTTCGATGCTCGGGACAGCAACATTGGTCGACGCTGTTTCAGATTGGGTTGTTGGTTGAGAGTGTTGCCGTTGAGAGATCGTGTTAGTCATGGCTTCGATGACAGTGCGTGCGGCGTTTGACGATATCTCAGCGATGGCTTGTTCGACGCTTCGGCTTACGAGACTTTGAATTTGCGTTAACCCAAAGTGGCGATTGATTTATATCACACCTTTTTGAAGTAAATGCATTGTCCCTTTAACTTAAATTTATGTTGTTCATAAATTGGCTTAAGAGCCTTAACATCTTATGGGCCTTGCCTGTAATAAAATCAACATGATCATTCCAACTCAAGTCCTGTCTAATCAATACACCAAAGATCCTTTTCAACAACCACTCTATCTAATCTGATTTTGTGGAAGATCATCCTAGATTTCTTATAGCAACGATTTTGGTTGATTGCTTCTTGTCATTCCTGAATGACATATAAATGTTGTATTGCTTAGAAAAAACTGTCGATGAGCATAACTTAAAGTGCTTATAAACCCAAAATGGGTTATTGGTGATTCAGATAGAGCTAAAAAAGTTAGTTAGTAAGTTATCATTTAGTTTTTTCGTTAAGCGTTTAGTTACGGAGATAACCGGGCTCAAAGAAGCCAGCTCGTTGAAAAAGTGCGCGCCTGTGGGAGACTGGATCCCAGGAACATGTTTATGTAGACTTTATATACAATTACATAGTAATTTTAGTCTCGAAGCTCAAAGATCAGCTATTTTTGCGTAAAAAAGTTGGAATGTCTTGCTCAAATTCATTCTCAAGTACACATAGCAAGGCTTCTACGAGCATGCCTCTTGAAATCGAAGATGAACAGAACGAAATTGAAATTTAATTGAAAAATCACACGATGAAGGCACTCAAGGTAGCCATGATGGCGAAAACTATTACATGGATCAATGGATGCTTACTCAGACGAGCCAATTGATGACGAAAATTGGCTTCAAGAGTATTACCGGAGGCGGGAAGGGGAAGCTGAAAAAGTTAAGGAATTACAACTTCGATGGAAAGAGAGTTAACCTGTAACATCATGGTAATTTTCGTACAATTTTTATTTTTTGCCATGCGCGTCACTTGGTATGTGTTTTAAATCATATGCGCAAATTAAATTTTCAACAAACTGAGGGTTGCCTTATTAATTAAACAGCATTGTCATTTACATTTCATAATTACAGTAAAGTGGGTTTATTTAAATTCATTCTACCATAGGTGCACTGGTAGCACTGGATTGTTGCAAAATGCCAAAGAATGCTGTTGTTGCCTGGAGATCGAAAATTGCTTACAGTTCATTGAAGTTTATTGTAAAGATGGTAAAGGAGCACTGAAATGTATAACAGATCACCCCGGTTTTCCAGCTGTTTGCCTCAACAAGTGGTCGTTAGAGATTGGGGCTGATAATTATAAAACTCGAGATGGTCAGCGTTACAGACAGAGTGGTTCAAAAGAAAGGTAGACTTATTACCATTCATTTTCTCTGAAGATGTAACTATTATGTAACATTGATATGTATTTTTCTAATATAGGTGTCTTCGAGGTGTTGCATATAGACAGTTCACACGGATGGTACATGGTCGGTTAAGGGATAAAAGAATACCATTGCCTTCTTGTGCATATACTGCTATTCGTTCCACTTTTAAGCTTGATCATGCATTTACTGGCTATGATGATATTGAAACAGATGACGAGAGTCAATAATTATCTTTAAATGGGTACAGACATGTTTTTAATATGCTAGCTCACTATTAGAAGTTCAAAGACTTAAGTATCTGAAGTATATAAAATCTTTTAACAGCCACAATAATTTCTGTTAATTATGTCTCTACACAGTTGCAAGTAAATGTTACATGTGCTCTGAGAAATAGCATCTTGCATAAAAATGAACAAACTTGTTTGACAATATTTTCTAGTTATACCACATTAAAATTAATTTTTCCCTCAACGTTAACTTGAATGAATTTGAATTTTATCATCATCCTGCTGCCCTCCCCCTACTAATTATTGATTCTATCGGCCACTCAAGAATCTTGAGCATCTCAAAATATACTGGGTCAAACAGTGTTATTATTAAGTTCTTCGTAAGTTTGCATGGTAAGCATCAATATCAGTTATTATTACCTAAAGTTTGTTTTCATAACCCAGCTTGACAAGATGCTATCTTGGGAGTATATTTTCCATTGACTGACAGGTTTTTACATTTAGAGAAATCTGTGTTGGATTAATGTGTGCATAATATATTATTATCTCATTAATAGATTACTGCCACACCATGGCATTGTGTGCTCAATTTGCTTATGGCAGCCATTTTATCTGGGACACCAAGATAAAAACTTTTTATAATCCATCTAATAACAAATCAATTTATTTGCAAATCTTTGCTTATTTAACCTTATTGTTACTGGTATGGAAGCAAACAAAGACTTTTTGATATTATTTTTAAGTTTTGACAAAATATAACAAAATGTAAACAATAACAAAAGCCTGCAATACTCTGGTGTGACAGTAACCTTTAAACAAGAAAAATATTTTTGGTAATGGCAAACAAGTGCTTCTGTAATATATACATTCCAAGTGCAATGCAGTGCAACTTTAGTTTGTTTTATTTCTTGGACAGGAAGCTACATTTTTGTGGCCTTTCATAGGCTTATTGCACATCTTGCATTTTGGTGCATTTCTTTTTGGTTTGGTGCTGGTAGTTGATGCGGCTGGAACTGTGCAAAATAACATATAAAGCATCAGTACTGGGTATAATACTCGAAACATTCTGGCGTAAAGTGTTTCGAGCAAACAACAGACGAACGTGTTGGCGTCCATTTATATCGCCTCCGTCGAACGAAGTCCATCCATTTCTTCCTTCGTTTTACTGCGTCGGATGAGCTTTCATCCCAAAATGGTACCTGGTACAAGAATATATCATTTTCCTTGTCTGTAGTATTAGAACACCCGTGAACAACGCATCTTTCAGGCATTTTTCCACAAAAAACTGCGGTGACACATGCATTCGCAATACAACGCGCCTAGTGACTGTGAAAATTGGTTCCTGGGACCCAGGCCTCTAAGCATAAAATTTGGATGCGCACTTTTTTTCCCAAATGTGGCCAAACTAGCACGTTTGACTGCATTTATCTCCACAACTAAACGCTCAACAAAAAAACTAAATTATAACTTACTAACTAACTTTTTTAGCTCTACTTGGATCACCAAAAAACCATTTTGGGTTTATAAGCACTTTAATTATATTGGTTTGGAAACTTATTTTCAAACTTTCTGTTTTTACGAGCATTTAACAGAAAAAAGGTATAAAAACAATGAATTATTTTGTATATTATCCTCATATCAATTTTACGAATTATACATTAAAATATAAGTCTTTCATAAATAAATATAAGACTGGTATTCCAACTGTTGTACTCTTTGGTAGAACAGTCTGAGAGCATATATAAATAACTAGTCATTTTTCAATTAATTGAATTTAATTAGCAAGATTTTTCATTTAGCACATTAAGCACTTAGGAATAATGTAGAAATATATAATGACATTATGTTGAATATGTTATTACCTGATGAAGGTACAGCATATAAGAAATCAAAAGTGGTACCATTCAAGTTGCGTTTTTAATTTGATTTAAAGTGTTTATGAAACGAAATTTTGTCCAACATTTTGTTGCGTGTCTTGGGAAGATCAGATAAAATAACAATACAATTTCTTTGGTAGAATTTTTGTAACTCCGTTTCTTGCCGAGATATTCAACTTTATAGGATAAGAAAAGAACATAACCACCGATGTCATACTGTATAATGAGTGACGGTTAGATTGCTTATGTAGTAGCACATAATAGTAAAAATAATAAAACTCTCTTCTCCCTTTTATATTTCAACAAAACCTTCTATCAAGGGAAGGAGACAGGGGGCTCCGTCCCCTGTACCTCTTCTTGTGTCTCCCATACCTTTTCGTGAATTGTCCCGTACCTCCCGCCCTTCAGTTCTATTAATTTGGCAATGTTGCTATATGACGGATGCAAATCGAATGGCATTTAGAGACATTAAAAATGACTAAAATGCCCCTTATTAGTCTCTTGAGTGAATAATGATAAAGTTTAATTCCAGTTAAAATAATACATGGTCAGAATTCTTTGGTTTTGCCTTTTGATGGTTTGCTTAAAAAGAGACTAAAAGTAATTAAAAAAGCTAACGTTCCTCATTCTTTTTCCGCATCACGCCCCTGCACGTACGACTCCCGCATCCCGCCCCTGCACGTACGACTCCCGCATCCCGCTCCATTTTCCGCCCTTATTCTTCCTGGTCCTCATCCCCTTCCTTCTCCGTTATCATTATGTATTTATATCTGAACTGGGAGCGACTAAATGGGATATATATTAGGACATTCATTTCATCGTCAGGCTCATGTGCCGGGTCTTTTGTAGATAGAGTGTCCCAGCATTTTTGAATTTCTGACATCTGGTAATATTGGAACAAACTATGCGCTCATGATGCCATCAAGTTGAATGACGTCTCGAAATGATCATCTGTTTAAAAATATTATGGACTATAGTGTTCATAGCGAAGCAAAATACATAACATTTGTTGGGCATCTGATCTCTTGTTAAAAGTGAATTTAAGATTAGGAGCACGAGCGACTAACTCAGAAGTATTGCCGATATTTTCTCTGTTTTCTATGTGTTATTTACCATTTCTTTGTTTAATAATGCAGTTACATCACTATTATTTCGCCAAATCACTTTTCAAGTAAATCAAATACACTTGAATTTCCTTATTTTCATCTTTTGTATCTTTGGTTTGTATTTGATACATAGGATACCGTTCAAAATCACGTCACCACAAGATACGAATGCACGATATTGAGATATCAGATGATTTATAATGAATATTAAATTAACTTTACTATCATGCATAACTAGCTTTAAGACATACCGGAACATGCCCAGATTATTAGACTCAACAATTACCACATCGTATTAAGCTTATAATAAGTTGTTCCAGTTATCGACCTATCGTAATAATCTCTCGGAGTGAAAGTTCCGATTGGTCCAAATTACCAATATTATACAGCATCATTAATGATATAAAATCTAAGACGTTGATAAACCTAGTACTTTGCCACTGTCTTTGGAAGTATAGAAATTTTCATTTTAATGGTGAGATCAACAACATATGCTTTTGATATTAACTTCCTCCGATGCAAAATGACCACCTAATCATGTGTACTCTGAAAGCAATATAAATTACTAGATGCATGATATTGATGGAAATTTATCACATTTTTTTAAAAAAACTGACTATTTTGGCGAAAAATTGAGTGAACTAAATGCAATGCAATATTTAGCATCTGGTTAACATCGACAACTACATTTCCGTTTCAGCAAAGGAGGGGCCTGGGTAACGATTGCATGATCACGATTTCATTTACTATTTCAATAATTTTGATATATTTCGTCCAATATATCATTCCCTATATTTCGTGTAACAAAAATCAGAATGGATATTATCAGTATTATCTAAATCTTGCGAAACACAGTCATAAATATAATAAGGGTGAGACGCTACGATTTATTTAAACAGCAACCTACAACACGACATTCAGGCCAAAACTTATTCTAATTCCTATAATATAACTGCATGCACTATGTTATGTACGAATTGTCATGTGGCTTCACTGCTTGGACATTAAAATTCTGGAAATTCCAAAAACGGAATTGGAAACGAAAATCTTTTTTCTACAAACTTATCACTGAAAGAAAACCACAACTGATCATATCTCAATGTTGATCAGACAAAATCCGCACGCACGTTTCTTCAAATTATCATTCATTATTCCAGCAATCGATTGCAATAATGTACGCTCCCTATATATGTTTATATCATCAATAAATACACACAATTACAAAATAAAAAGGAATGAAAATAAAGTCAAAGATGAATGTGGTAACGACAAAAGTTATAAGTGAAGTTTTGACAAGTCAAATTGGCTTTTGTTATTAGCATATCATTACAATTGTCATCTTGTTTGATGTACTCTGGAGACTAACCAAAAGAATAGAATTTCAGCGTGTTAGTAAGAAAATTATGAAATATCTACGGCCAAGCGTGTTCTTTCTATAATAGAAACCGTCCACAGTAGAAACTGCAAGCTAGTAGTATATTTTTAGTTTTAGTATAATTACGCAAGCAATGCGAATTGATAACAATGTTCCTTCACTGAATTACTACTATCTTATTTATTATCTTATTATGGATGTTGTTTCATGACAGAAACTGGAATTGATTGATATTATACTACTAAAATTTTACCATGGAGTAAATGTTAGTAGACGAATTTGCCTGGAAAATATTTTGACAATCTAACGAGAGTGTAATTGCGATCACTTTGATTGAAATCATGAACCATTATTTGCTACATGGACGCTTTGTGTCTGAAATATATTGGTTGTCTTAAGACATATGCATTCATATTGAAATCTCGATATCACACACAATCTCACTAAACAATATATTTTATGCAAACAGAAAACTAGTTGCTTTGTGTACATCTACATCCGTTGCAGCAAATGGAAACTGCTATTGTCCTCAACAGTTGACATGTGGGTGGAGCAAATCTGTGTGAAAGTGGGAGATGTGTAAGCAAAAATCGGGAAAAGTGTGTAGTCCAAGGATTAGAAAGCATAAATAGTTTTTATACAAATACTTTTAAACTCTACAATAATATTAGCATGTAAAACATACTTAAATAACATGACATATAACAGTCATTCTCCGGCCCTTTATCCAGTTGACATTTAACCTTGATCTTGCTGCCAGAAAGGTACACAAAGCTATGTTGAGCCGCGCTAAGTCAACATCCGTTGCAACACATAGGAGTTCCATTGCTCTGAGCAGTTGACACGTTGCTAGAATGTGAATATTTTAGTAGTGGGCACAGTGAAGTACGTCCAGGGGCTTACCGAGCTGATCGAGTGTGTGGGGAGTTTGACATCTCTCCACTTTCCAAACATGTTACTTTGCTTAACACAGAGTTCATGCCTGTCGATACAAAAGCGAGATTTGTCAGTGAATTGCTTAAAAATTCTCTGTAATTAACTTTTTCAAAAGAACTTACATGGTCAGTGATTAAAAAAGAGAAATACCCTTTGTCGCTACGTTCTGCTGATATTTTTGCCAGAGTTTATTTAGATAATTATTGTTATGCGTTGGTTAAGTTGAAGGAGTATTTAACAAGAAAATAAAGTCTAACTCATGTGCAAATATAGAAATAATAAAGAAACTGCAGACTGTGTCTGGATAGTGACCGTGTCTTGCAGCACGTCTGTATAATAAAGGAAGTTACCTAACGACCAACTGTACATGCAGGTTTTACCATTATAAAAGACATACTATTTTAATGGGGTGAGAGGTTTCAATTAATTATGTCCGTTTCTGGCTGCATCATTAAAGAGGAACTGAATACATAAAAGTACATTTTAATCGAATTGTTTGCGTTTTGGAGGCATCGAAGTAATTTGAAACCTAAACCGGTCTTGGTCTAAAACGGTCATCTTGCCCGCGCAGGCGTAGTAGACCTTGAATATCTCCCTAATCGGCACCCTGGCGGGCTTTAAGCGAACGTAATACAATGTGGCCTTCGGTTTAGTTCAAAACATCCGAGCCTGGAGAATTATTTTACAGTTACATGTATTGAGCTCTGGTATTCACTTAAATTTGCCTATTGCTAATTAACGTTGCCAGGTTCGGAAATGGAAACAAATAACACAAAAACATCGGACCTTTCGAGACTTTTGCGATCGAATGCCCTTTGGCTTTGCTTGATATGTAAAATTTTTTGCTTTAACGCGTACATATACATGAAGGGAAAGATTCTATGATTTAATTTACGTTAACGTTTTTACAATTGGCCGAGCTCTTCCCTCTAAGGGATCTATTATTACAATTACTTTAGTGGCGTCTTATCATAAATAACCGTGAACGACGTCAGTGATTTCATAAAATCACCTAAACTAGAAATGCTCCAAAATGCCAGCACAGAAGTATTTGTGGAACTAAGCATTTCAAAATATAGTTCTAAAAACGGGTCTGTGCTTGTTATTTAGAAGTAAATTTATCATAATTTTACACTAATTGTTCCTTAATAAGGCTAAGGATTGTAATTTGCTCCACTCACTTAACACCCTTCATCAAAATTTATTTGTTTTAACCTGTCCTAACCTCCCCCATTCATCAAAATTTATTTGTCTTTTAACCTGTTTTAAATTAATCTCATGCATCATTCTTTTTAATTTTAATTTTTATCAACAAACAAGTAGGCTGATGCAGATGTCATGGTTTCTGCATAACGGTATATTTTCTTGTCAAACCTGTCAGTTTTTATAAATAGGGGTTGCCTTCCAATGTTAGCTCATATCTCAACAGACTTTGGAGAAGCCCCAACCAGAAGAGAAATATTCATCGTTTGAAGAAAAAGAGAAGATGAAATCTAACAAATTCTTGTGGTTGGCTGTTGTTGTAATGTTTGAAATTGCAGTTTGTTGCTTTGCTGTTGACATCTTGCATTTACAAGACGAGCAACAAGATGATTCAAGTTTTATCCAGAAACGATCACTCAAATCTGGGGTGATTAGCTATCCAAATTTTGTGATCGAATGATTATTATCAAGAAACATGATGTGATATGAATATTTATTTGTACTTTCAGGGTTCCGAAATCAACTTGAATTTCCAGCGTGGTATGAGAGATTTCATTTTCAATGGAAAAGCTGCAATTAATGGACAACAGGTCAGCCAGTGCGTATTAAGTGTGCTGAATTTTTCAGATTTCGGCGTATTCCCTAGTAATAGATAATGAGGATGGTAAGTGGGAGAGATCACGTTTCATAGTAAAGCAGCTAGCGCTTCACGTTTTCAGATCAATATTTCAGATTTGTTTACAGATCTATATGAATATCACAGTTTGTTCACAGATCTATACCACATCTTATTTCTCTCAATGTGTACAATAATCACTAAAATACAGGAGCATTCCTGCAGTATCAAAAGCAGGAGGGAAGAACAATGTTTTACCCACGTCCTACGCACGCCTTTCGACGCAGGCGGGTCGGTGGGGGAGCGAGTGATTTGCGCGTGCGAAATTTGAAATGACCTGCGATCTTTTTCTCTGCCCGCAACCAGCCTCGTACCCAGGCGTCTCTTAGTGGTGCAGAGTAAAAGCGCACATATTATCTAAGTAATTTGATATTGCAAGATATAATCGTGCGAGGAATTATGGGGAGGACGCAATGAAAGACGCTTCCTCTCCCGCGTTCTCCCAAGCACCCTTGCGCGCTTAATCTGTAACTGATCTGGATATAAGATACTGGATTAACTGATATTTAAATTAAACTAAAAAGCGCCTGGGTACGAGGCTGGCTTGAAACCGGTAAACGCCAATCGTAATTCAAACTGGCTTTCTAAAATCCCGCTTTGAAATCGATTTCTTGGGAAGCGGCTTAACTAGCTAAATCAGTATAGTTATTACGTTATTTACCAATATAAAAGTTATTGTTTCACCATCAATTATCATAATTTACAGAAGATCCCAGCATTTTTTGCCACTCTGACATCTGGTGATATCGGACCGAACTACGCTCATGATGCCATCAAGTTTAATGACGTCTCTTAAACATTGGAAATGGTTACAATCCCAGCACTGGAAAGTTTACTGCACCTGTTGATGGTGTTTATCAAATCAGTTTCTCATATTTACAACGAAGTGGTTACCAGAGTCGTGTGCAATTAATGAAAGATGACATTATGTTTACTGAAGTGCACGCCAGCCACAAGAATTATGATCAGCTGAGTAAGACAGTTCTAATTCAACTAAAGAAAGGTCAGACCGTGTGGGTACGTCTGGTCAAACATTCTGTGTATGCTGTTTATGGCAGAGAAAGATACACAACATTTGCTGGATATCTGATCTCATACCAATAATTAAGTACTGACGGGAAAGAGGCTAGACCATACAAATATGCACACATTAGTGATTCACGTACAGCTAATTGAACAAGAAATACTAAAATCGTTGTCTTTTAATGCTGGTCAATTACATATATTATTTATCATACATAAACTCAATATTCCCATCTCGACTATAGTTCTAGCTTCTATATTGTTGTTGACTGTTGACTTCACGTCGATTGCATATACACAATAAATTAAACTCAACTTACTAATTTATACTTCTCTCGTCCTTTTTTAAGTTACTTTTGTGTTATAAGCAATTAAAAGCTAGCTTCATAAGCGTTGGCGTTCATTGTATGGTTCCAGTCATATCTTAACAATAGGAAACAAAAATCAACCTTCCAAATGTTTCATGCGGCATACTCCAAGGATCAAACCTTGGGCCATTATTATTTCTAATTTATATAAATGATTTGCCAAATAGTTTAGAAATAACTGAGCCTGCCATGTTTGCTGACGATACGAGTTTTACTGCAACTAGAGAAACTCCAGCTGAAATCCAAAATAAACTAAGGAGGGAAATCCAGAACGTTTCGACATGGTTAAGTGCAAACAAACTAACGTTAAACGAAGAAAAATCCAAGTATATGCCAATTGGCTCAGCAAAGCGTTTAAAACAGACCAAAAAATGACCCTATTATTAAAATTAAGGATCATGTAATCAGACGAGTTTATAACAAAAAAGTACTAGGCTTGGAGATAGACGATAAACTAAAATGGACAAAACATGTAGAAAAACAATCTAAAAAAATATCTCGTTCTATAGCAATGCTACGAAAAATCAAGCCTTACGTACCTCAAACAATGCAGGACCATAAGGTTATTGTAGCGTAGATTCATATTAATCTGACACTGCAGAGAACAACGAAAAATTCGTTGTCTCGTGCGGCATTTGAGCTCGCATCTTCGGGTTTCTAGACCGCCGCTTTACCTGTACATCAGTCATTGTACTACGTAAAAATGTCTTTACACGACGTAATTGACTTGAAAATGTTCGTTCCCCAGACGACGCGCTCATTGGGGCGAGGAGGTAAATCTGTAGCAGATGAAGGACGTTGGACAACACTAAATTCATCTGCACCAGTGCTTCCTCACTGCAAAATAGCGATGTGATTGTGTCAACAAATGTTACTTTCTTGACTACTGGAAGACGTTGTTTAACTATCCCTTTTAAAAGCTTTAACTCCCCATCAAGCTGATGAAATCAATATCCACTGTGTAGAGGCCTTTAAGTTTTTTTATGTTCCCGTGGTCAAAGTCTTGGCCTTTTGCAGCAGCAATCAGTACTGTCTCGATTTTTGACAACACTGAAAATGCTTTATTGATCGAACAGCTCATTTAGAGATACTAAACAAGTATCGATAGCTTCAACGCACTGGACTCTGTGTGAGTCTTCTGCACTTTGCTCGCATACATTGCTAAACTTCTCTAACTTCGTAGCAAGACCTGCAGCGCTACTACGAACAGACGTCACAGTTGCTTCTTTGGCGGTGCTCGGAATTGGCGCCTTGTAATTATTGATTATAGCGAAAATGGCTTTAGTTCTTACTGTCCATAGAGTGGGGCTGAGCAGATGGGGATTCTCGATATGTGCGCTGTTGTTCAACTTCTTGCCTAGATCTGATGCGATGCATCTAAGCGATGTTTTGGTATTGTGTAATTCACATTGACGAGGAGGGAAAAACAGCTAAATCTTGTACCAAATCCAATCTAGCACGAATAATTTTACTGGCTTTCATACAGTCGTTTGAAGCCAAATCGAGATTATGGTTAGCACAGTGAACTTAAAGTGCTCGAGGGTTTACTGACAATACTCTAGCTACAACTCCATTTTAGCACCCAGCCATATTTACAGCACAGTCATATGTCTGCCATCTAAGATTATCCATCTTCAAGTTGCATCGCATCAAAATATTTTCCAGAGAAGATTTTGTTGTTTCGGCATCAGTTTTTGAAACTGGCACATGCCAAGAAAATCTGCATGAATTGACAAATCTGCTGTGGATACTGTTCTTTGTTGCTTATGTCAATTGAAATTCATCTGAAATTATGCATGCTTAACAGTTTAGACTGCTGATTTACGTCTGCAACAATAGATCTCAACACTTTATTTCCCATCATGTTGATCAATTCATTGATAAAATCAGATCATGGTGGCTTAGATACTTCCCATCCTTTATCCAATCTAGTAATTCTGAGATATCTTCTGCTCTCATTTTCAGAATTTGAAATAAATTACTTTCGACATCAGTTTTTCCTGCACGCTCATTCCTTGGCGGGCTAGCTGATCATTAGCATTCTTCTCCTTGTTTCCTGGCTCTCCTTTAATTGGCTGGTCAAAGGTGCAGCAATACTACATCTCGTGTTGTCAAAACACAAGACTTTCTCGACAGCTTCCAGGTGAAATTCCGTTCGTGAGTGCTTTTTAAGTTTTTCTTGACATCTCGTCTAGTTTCCTAATTCACCAGAGAAAAAGGCTTCCTCCCCATTGTTAGAGAATGTGATAAGTTTATGCTTCCTAGCCTTTTTTGCAGAAAAAACAAGGATTGTACCTTTCGTCATGCAGTAAGTTGTCCACGGATATTTTGTGAAAATCGATGGCGGACAAGTATATGTCCTCTTAATGACTTTTCGTCTCCACGTTGCTTTCCTGATATGCGGTTAATGTCATTTTGATAATTTTGGTTTAATCTGCTGGAGCTACACAGGTGCATTTATTTTGTTTATGCGAATCGAAATATTTTATGCATAATTCTAAAACTGTTCATAATTTTATGTTCTTATAGCTATTTGTAATATGCATGTATTTGTAATGTTATAATTGAATATCATATATAGCTCTTGTTACTGTATCTATTTGTTATATTTAAATATATGTCATTTATAATAAATATATAACTATATATTTATATAAATGATTACTTCATATTCACTAATTCTTAAAATACGGCGGACGTATTTTAATACGACGTGACAACGAGGAAGCTCTGCCTTACAAGAACACCTTTTCGACGCGCTCATTTTCCGCTGCAGTTCAGGCAAGGCTGGCTTCGAGGTATTAGTTCAAGGATATGAAAAACAAAGTTTCTCAACAAACGTAGCCCTTGACATATCCACATGTAAATTTCATCAAACTGGCTACTGCTTAACTTAAGGCAGAAGAATTATTTTATAAAAAATAATAAAACGTCCACAGTATAATTTTTAATTATAAAAACAATAGATTTGGTCTTGGTCCATCACATGCAGAACAATATTTGCACTGACAATATCGACATTCAAAATGTTCCTGCAATACGTTATAGACACATTGCGCAGCCTAAGTCATACTTGAATCAACGTTCCATACATTTTAATGGCGACTCTTCGAAATACAGCAATTTTGATTCTCCCCGGGTAGTGTAACTGTTCGTGCTCGCTTGGGCTTCGTTCACAATTAAAATGACTCCACGCATCTTCGACACTATCATAACTAATTTGGAATTCCGGTTCAAAATTAGGTTCCACATTGCGGTTTTCGGGATCGCTATCACAATCACCACGGCCACATCAGACGTCCTAAATGCAGTCAGGTTTGTTGGAACTGTGGACGACAGCGATTGACTTCCTTTACTTTGGGCTTTTTTACCAATAAAATTAATTGATCTCGGATAATTGAGCGAATTGGCCAACTAGGCTGCATTTGCTTGGACTAATTCCCTTTCTTTTGGGAAACTCGGTCTTTTTTCTGCTTTTTTTCTTGCAGACGGTTGTCAATATTAGGAAATAAAACAATGTAGTTGTTCATCCCTGTATTTAATTTTTGCTAGCATTTGTACAGAGATACACTGAACAGTAATTATAAGTGAGTTGCCAAGTTCTTCTCCACTTGTGACGTCAGATGCATAAATTAGCGTGTGTCATTATATTCCAAATAAAACAACATGGCGAGCACTTGCTTTATTATAAGTTACTAAAGGAGGGGGGATTTTACGTGATCCGTGATCATAGTGTTGCATGTAATTGTCCAAAAATCAAAATAAATTTAAAAGCCTTAATCTCAAAAAGATATACATACAATGATATACGTATGATATACACAAATCCTTTGCAGCCTGATGGAAATATCTACCAAAACGTAAATCTTAATGGAAGTTTGAATTTTACTACAGCTTGCATATCAAAAGCTTGGATGAAAAAAAATGGAGCGACTGAAATCTTGCTAATATACTTATTTTCGGAGGGAAGCCACAACTTATACGAATGATTAATTTAATTAGTCGATAGCTAACGTACGCGTTTTGCACAAATTATCATTAAATTATAGTTCCAGCAGTTCATTACAGTAATGTATAATGTAAAAACGGAGATGTCAAATTTATAATGTGCATTATTTTCTGTTATAGGCACATATTACAATAATTGTCCTCTTGTTTAATATCTTCTGCTGGAGAGTAACCAATTTTAGCGTGCTAGTGGGAAAATTATAATATACCTAATATACGGATAAGCACGCTCTATTAGCAATAACCGTCTGGTTGTGTCTGTTAATTGCTACTTGTTTCTAGATATAATAGCAATGACCAATGTCTAGATTTATCTATAATTTTAGTGTTGGTGAAGATTAGATCTGTTAAGGAACAATTAATGCTAGTATCATCATAAGGTGTTATTTGCAGAATGTTTTTGATGTAGTTAATTCATTGCAAGTAATTATGTGATTATATGTTTCAGAAGTATTCTGGGAGGAGTGTTCTTAAATTCTTGCGTATAAGCAACGGTCAGTTTTTCCAATGCAGTTCGCGTTGCAACCTGGACATGTAAATTCAAAAACAATGGAGCTTTTGTATTGTTTATGTGTGGGATCTTTCAGTGAAACGAAGGAGCCTGCGTCAGTTGCTTGCCAATTAATGATAATTTTGCATTGTGATTTTAGAAGGGTGTTGTTTTGCGGATAAAGCTACTCGTTAGTCTAGTTCCATGTTTTCCAATGAATAGTAGCGGAATCCGAATTTTCTTCAAATTAGGGTTATTGTCGGTACTCACATTTTCTGTATTGAGATTATCAGTAGTGGTTGAAGGAGAGAATAGGGAGATAAGTTTTCTGGTTAGTCTGCATGCGTAACCATTCCATGACATAAATTGTTTGATGTTGTTGATCTCTTTTTGTAAAAGTTCATCGTTGCTACAGATTTTGTGGGCACGATGAATAAGTGCACGTATCCAGGCAATCTTTCTTGACCATGGAGTATAATCTGAGAAATGTTGATATTGTCCAGTGTGAGTTTGTTTGCGGTAGACTGTTGTACCATTGGGGAGGATTTGTATGTCCAAGAAGCGCATGTCATTATCGGGAAAATGGGTCAATAGTAAATTGTATTTGGGGATGAAAAGAGTTAAATTGTTTTAGAATTCTGTCCAAGTCACAAGGTTTAGCTAAGACTATAGTGTCGTCAACATATCGTTTATAGAAAGCAATAGTACCATTGTTAAATAGTGGTTTAATGATAATGTTTTCAAATTCTGTCATAATGATGTTAGCGAATGTCCTATGGCGAATGTCGGTCCTAATGGCGAATAATTACCGTTATTAGAGAAGATAGTTTTAGTACAAGAATCTAGTAAAAGTTTCCTAAGCGATCTGCGGGGGAGATTAGTTGATATTAGTTTGGAATCCTATTTTCGTTGTAAAATAATATTAATAGTTTTAATTTATGGTATGTTAGTAAAGACAGATTTTACGTCAAATCATACGAATCTAAATCCGTCATCAAACAATTTCTTAGGTATTTTGTTGATATGTGAAACCACGTCAAAAGTATCTTTGATTGTAAGCTCATTAGTTGTTAAAGGATTTAAAAGGTTAGTTAGGTATTTAGCGACAGGTTGGTAAGCAGTGCCAGTTGTATCAATAATAGGTCTGAATGGGGGAGGATTGTCATAAGATTTATGAATTTTGGGTAGACCGTGGGCTCTAGCAGGTTTAGTTCAGATATATATATATACTCATGTTTTGGTATTCAGATTCAGTCGTTTCATTACGTTTTAGTGATGTTCGTAGGTACGTTTGGAGGGTTGTCAGTTGTGTTAAACAAGAATTCACGTTCGAAAATGTATAGTTGCGTCAGAGAAAAGATCAGTCATACAATGTCTGTAATCGTGAATTTTCATGAGAAAAACATAATTAACAATGGTACTATATTGCTTTCTATCAACGATATGTTGACGACACTATAGTCTTAGCTAAACCTTGTGACTTGGACAGAATTCTAAAACAATTTAACTCTTTTCATCCTCAAATACAATTTACTATTGACCAATTTTCTAATAATAACATACACTTCTTGGACGTACAAATCCTCCCCAATGGTACAACAGTCTACCGCAAACAAACTCACACTAGACAATGTCAAGTACACTTCTCCAGTTATAATCCATGGTCAAGAAAGATTGCTTGGATACGTGCACTTATTCATCGTGCCCACAAAATCTGTTGCAACGATGAACTTTTACAAAAAGAGATCAACGACATCAAACAACTTAAGTCATGGAATGGTTATCCACGCAGACTAACCAGAAAACTTATCTCCTTATTCTCTCCTTCAACCACTACTGATAATATCAATACAGAAAATGTGAACAATGCCGACAATAACCCTAATTTGAAGAAAATTCGGATCCCGCTACCATATATTGGAAAACATGGAACTAGACTAACGAACAGCTTTATCCGCAAAATGACACCTCTTCTAAAATCACAATGCAAAATCATCATTAATTGGCAAACAACTGACGCAGGCTTATTTCTTTCACTTAAAGATCCCACACCTAAACAATACAAAAGCTACATTGTTTATGAATTTAAATGTACAGGTTGCAACGCGAACTACATTGGAAAAACCGACCGTTGCTTGCACACAAGAAGTAAAGAACACTTCTCCCAGAACACTTCTTAAATATATAATCACATAATTACTTGCAATAAATTTAACTATATCAAAAACATTCTGCAAATAACACCTTATGATGATACTAGCATTGATTGTTCACTAACAGATCTAATCTTCACTAACACTAAAATTATAGATAAATCTAGACATTGGTCATTGCTGTTATCTAGAATCAGTAGCAATTAAAAGACCCAAGCCTATTTGAATCACGGGACAAAGGTCCCAAAAGAACTTTTAATATTTGGCTAGTATATGTCATGTTTCTTCACTGTATTTATATATTCTGTAATATGTAATAAGATCATCATTTCATTCCTGATGATGACTAAAGAATAGTCGAAACGTAGGAATAAAACTTTATCACGTTGTCAATTTTTGGAGTTTCCGTTGTATTGTAAGTAGTCTATTTTTGGTTTTCTGATTTCCTGGACAATGCATAATTTCCCACATGCACGTTTCAGCTAATTTAAAGGAATAATAATTGATAATCCCCAAAAATACGTATTATCAATTTTATTATTAATTTCTTTAGTAAATAATGGTCTTGATTGGTTTTGGGTCCAGTAAATATGAGGTATTATTTACTAGCTGGCACTTTTTTTTAAAATGGCTGCCAATGAAAGCCGTTTTGTACTTTCGCCAAAATTAACAAATGGAGAAAAATTGCATTAATACAAAGTAAAAGAATATAAACAAACTTTGATGTTGAACTATCTTAAGGCAGTAGATTATCTGCAAATAATATATTAAATGCTTTTTTCACTATTTAATAAAATACAAATAAACAGTCTTTACTTTGTCAGACTGCTCCTAAATTTCAGTGCAGTTAGAGCATTTGTAACTTCTCAAAAATGTAGTTCCAAAAACGCGTCTGTGCTTGCTATTTAGAAGTAAATTTATCATAATTTTAAAGTAATTGTTCTTTAATAAGAATGTAATCACAATCGTCATTCAAGCTGTTATTCTTATATATTAGTTTCTTTTTATTATATAAAATAAATGAGCATAAAAAACATAAACATCGTTTCGTTAGATAGTACAGTTATTATAGTTTTCAATGTTAAAGTCATTTCAATACTGTAAATTTAGCTCGCAAATTGCTCGCAGCATTTTTTGCAACCTTAACATTTGCTGATATCGGACCAAACTACGCTCATTAAATGGTTACAATCCCAGTAGTGGAAAGATTATTGCACCTGTTGATGGTGTTTTTCAAATCAGTTTTTCATATCTACAAAAAATGGTTGCCAGATTTATATATAGCTTTCCTTAACACGCTAACCATAACAGTTATGATCAGCTGAGTAAGACCGTTCTTATATATTCAACTAAACAAAAGTCAGACCATGTGGGTCCGTTTCTACAAAAGTTTTTCATATGCTGTCTATGGCACAAACAGATACATAACGTTTGGAGGATATTAGATCTCTTACTTATGAACTCACAAAAATAAGACGCATGAAGGATTGAGCATAAATGTCTCAAACGAGAAATCGTATTAAAAAGTTGTGCTGCTAGTATTCTATTTGAGTTCATTTGTGTGTTATTGGTCATGCTGAAGAGGCTGTTACTGCTTAGATCAGACAGGTTACTTGGTTACCATGCTCATTGGTGCCACTAGTATTTTTCTCCTTGACAAGAGACAAATCTGAATACCCTAATACAAGTTTGTAGCAAAAAATTGATGAATTCAATTATACTTTCAAATTTACTTAATACACAAGTTTTGAAGTAAAATTAGTTGGCCAGGTTACGTTCATTCATATGCCGTGAACATCTCATATCCGTGTACAATTGTAAAACCATATTGAACTTTAGTAAAGTTATTGGCGTTAGTAAAGTATTGCAAAATATTGGCATTAGTAATTTCGGGTCCGCGATGCTTTGGTAAATATTTTTCAAAGGCAAATCACGAAATTTCTGTAGCGCAGTCCTTGCGACTTCGTGTTAACAGCACTGACAGGAGAAATATGAAATTGAATTATTATCCAGATTCCAATATGTGTTCGGTTTGGAAATATATATATATTTAGTTACCTAGATATTTTATACCTGTAACCGTTCTGAAACTGGAACTATATTTTATAGTACACGTACTTCAAAATGGTACTGTTGGTATATGGTACTGTTCTTGGTTCTTATTTCAATCGGAATATGGAAGTTTAATTCAATATTTATGACCGACGAGGAAAAGATTAAGGACTTACTAACTAAGTGTGAGTTCTGTACGGGAAAGTATTGCCTGAGGTTTTTCGTAACGACGAAGGAGCGAGGTCTGTGCGATAAAAACTTTAGGCAATACTTTCCCGTACAGACCGAGCAAACGAGGTTAATACGAGATTTATTATATGGCTTTGTGTTGGATCGCAATTTTTGTGACTTTATAGAAAAGACCGAAAAACACATTCGCTGCCAAACGTGCAGCCGCATTTATTTGGGTCATTTGCTTGTTCAGGATAGTAAAATTCGCTCGGGGAGTGATTTTCGTCGTCATTATACGGCATGATAAGTTTTAATTTCCTTTAAAAATTTAATTGTGCAATGTTTACACGAGCGGGCAAGATGAATTTCTTGAGTGGGCAAGATGACTTTTGTCCGGACCGCTAATCAACCAATCAGCGTGCGTCATTTGTCTCATGAGCCATATAATAAATATAATTATGCTAAATTCCTATACATATTTGTTTTACATATTTTATATATATATATATATATATATATATATATATATATATATATATATATATATATATATATATATATATATATATGTATATATATATATATATACATATATATATATATATATATATATATATATATATATATATATATATATATATATATATATATATATATATATATATATATATATATATATATATATGTATATATATATATATACATATATGTATATATATATATATATATATATATATATATATATATATATATATATATATATATATATATATATATATATATATATATATATATATATATATATATATATATATATATATATATATATATATATATATATATATATATATATATATATATATATATATATATATATATATATATATATATGTAGCCTGTTTTATTATAGAAATGTCTTCGTCCGAAATGTCAGCCAAATTGGAGGCCCAAGATAATGCTTGGTCCAGTAAATTTTCTGAAATTGACGGGTAAAAGTCGACTATGTCAAACGAAATGAAAGAATGCCTAGTTTTTTCCTCGATGCTGCCAAACCATTCTATAACGTTTTGCGTGTTTCTCCATTGCGTGTTTCTCCGTTTCTTCTCAAAATAGACCGAAGTTTTGTGTTTAATTTGTCCAAAATTGATTTACTAATTTTTCCGGAATCGCTATTCTATATATAGATAAAACTAGAAATATATATGAAACCTCGCTCGACACATACAACAAGCTCTTGCACGACAATATTACAAAAACATATAAACACGGATCTGAGGAAAACATTTCGGAAATAAACAACGAACTAAATCATATCGCAAATAGACTTTCGATTGGCAACCGGATTGAACGCATGAAAAAACGCGAAGCTTTTATTTCTCTCAAAGATCACAAGGAAAATTTTCAGAACAACCCAAAATGCCAGCTCATTAACCCAGCAAAAAGCGATTCCGGAAAATTTAGTAAATCAATTTTGGACAAATCAAACACAAAACTTCAGTCTATTTTGAACGTAAACCAATGGAGAAACACGCAAAACGTTATAGAATGGTTTGGCAGCATCGAGGAAAAAACTAGGCATTCTTTCATTTCGTTTGACATAGTCGACTTTTACCCGTCAATTTCAGAAAATTTACTGGACCAAGCATTATCTTGGGCCTCCAATTTGGCTGACATTTCGGACGAAGACATTTCTATAATAAAACACGCTAGAAAATCACTCCTTTTCAATCACGGAAGACCGTGGATCAAAAACAACAATAGCAACTTGTTTGATGTTACCATGGGTAGCTATGACAGGGCAGAAATTTGCGAACTAGTAGGCCTTTTCATCTTAAACCATTTAGGAAAAAAGTTTGGCAAGAAAAACATCGGCTTGTACAGGGACGACGGTTTGGCTATTATTAAAAACAGATCAGCACGTTTGGCAGACAAAACCAGGAAAGAGCTACATAAACTTTTCGAACAGTTTGGCCTAAAAATAACAGCAGAATCAAATTTACACGTGGTAAACTTTCTAGATGTAACTTTCGACCTTTCTACCGGAAAATATAAACCTTCTAGGAAGCCCAATGACGATCCGTTATACATACACAAGCACTCTAACCACCCACCTAGCATTTTAAGGCAACTTCCAGCATCTATCAACAAGCGCATTTCAACGCTGTCATCTGACAAACAAGTATTCGACGATGCAGTGCAAACATATCAAAACGCACTAGGGTATAGCAACTTCAGCCACAAGCTGGAATACATGCTACATGTAGCACAGCAGCCACGCAGGAACAGACAACGCAACATTATTTGGTTTAACCCTCCATTTAGCAAAAATGTCCAGACAAACATCGCACGCAGTTTCCTCAAACTTGTAGACACGCACTTTCCAATAGGCAACAAGTTACACAAAATTTTTAATAGGAACACTGTTAAGGTCAGTTACAGCTGCATGAGTAACGTTAAGGCAATTATCACAAGCCACAACACACGCATTATTAGAAAAAGCCAACCACAAGACATTAGCGCAGAGACCTGTAACTGTAGGAACAAGCACGCATGCCCACTGCAGAACAAGTGCATCAGTAAGGACATCGTATACAAAGCAACAATTAGCACAGGCAACACACAGGACACAAAGCACTACATTGGCATGACCTCAAACACATTCAAAGAGCGATACAGGAATCATATTAAATCTTTCACACATAAAAAATATTCGAACGAAACGGAACTTTCGAAACACGTTTGGCACTTAAAGCAAAACAAAACAGATTTCACCATAAAATGGTCCATAATAAAAAAGTCTATTTCTTACACGGGAGGATCCAAAAGATGTAATTTATGTTTGGACGAAAAAATTACTATTTTGAAAGAAAAAAACAATTGCTTGCTTAATAAAAGATCGGAAATAGTTTCGGCCTGCCAACACAAAAGCAGATTTTAGGTAAACAATCTAAACAAAGATAGGAATGCATGCTATTCAATCACCCACGCGCCCACGTTTCCTCCTTGAGCATAAAAGAAGCTCGCACATGTTCGAAATTTGTCTACCACCTGAAGATTCCCTCTGGATGAAACAGACTGTAGTGGTAAGTTTTTGAGGTATTTTGCACAATTATACATTTCGCTCTGTCTATACGTCATTGAGCACTCTTTTGTATTTCGCTAACCAAAACTAGCACATTATATATATATATATATATATATATATATATATATATATATATATATATATATATATATATATATATATATATATATATATATATATATATATATATATATATATATATATATATATATTTATATATATAGTGAATTTCAGGCAAGTAATCATGTAAACATGCATGTTTTATAACTCATGAAAAAAGGGAAAATGACCCGGGTATCCTCGTTTCTCCGCGCCTTCAACCCGCTACCCCATGCACTGTATACCCAAGCCCTGCTTGCTACCAGCACGTTAAGTAGCCAAGAAATTGGCTAGAGCGTTGATAGTACGATGTAAACATTCCTTCATCCAGAAGGAATCTTCAAGTGGCATATATACAATTAGTTATTTTCCAGCATCATGTGTCTGCCGTCGCAGGCATTGTCATTTTCAACATGATAATTAATAATAGTTTTATTTAAATGCAACAAACATGCATGCATAACCAGCATGATATTATCCCACGTCCCAACCTGTCATAGATATTTTAGTTAATCTCATTCAGTAATGTCGATCATTTTTGCCTACTTATCATGCAGTTGGTTATTTTTAGTAAAGTTATTTTAAGTAGAGAAGTAAAGAAGTACTATTGAAGGCGTTTCAGCAAAACGATACAGATGTCATGGTTTTGCATAAAGGTATTGTCTTCAGAGACTTGACAGGTATTATAAATATTGGTGGCCCTCTAAACTTAATTCAGATCTAAACAAGCCCAGCCCTGGATCAAAAGCGAATCAACAGAAAATATCTGAAGAAAGAAAAAGATGGCATTCAACAAATTCTCGTGGTTGGCTGTTGCTGTAATGTTTGACATTGCAGTTTGTTGCTTTGCTGTTGACATCTTGCATTTACAAGACGAGCAACAAGATGATTCGAGTTCTATCGAGAAACGATCACTCAAATCTGGGGTAAGCTAGTTAAATGAATTGTGCTCAGGAGCGGACTGGGCTGTCGGACATTCGGGTCTGGAGCGAGCGAGGCTCGGAAAATTTTAGGAGGCCGGAATTCGTCAGATTTGCAATAACAGTAATCTATTTATCTCAAAATTATCTATATTAGGGAACTTTTACGTTTATATACGTTTCGCATGATCGCTTCAAAAGTTGTCGTTAATGTCATATTATAATAGAATTCACGTATATTATTTTAAGCGAAGAAAATAATGATTTTAAAAACTATATATTTGTACCCTTGTACAAGTGCGCGGATTTTACTCTGACCGAGGCTGGAAAATTTCCAGTCCTCCCCTGATTGTACTAGTAACTCGCGCTATCAGACAATATAATGATTCACTACATAAGCAAAAAACATACAATACCAATATTTGCCTTGTATATTTTCAGGGTTCCGAAATCAACTTGACCTTCCAGCATGGTATGAGAGATTTCATTTTAAATGGAAAAGCAGGATTTCATAAACAACAGGTCAGTGTTGTAATTTTCAAAAAACTCGCAAATACCATAGTTTATACCAAATATTGCTTTACATTCCTTTCCGAAAGCAATCAATACAGCTAATGTTTTGTTGTCCAATATCCGATGCGAGGAGCTAGTTACTAAGTGTTCAGTGTGGCTTTATAATTATAAAGGGGGGAGCGTTTCGCGTTTCGTTATAAGAGTCTGCACCAAGACTATTAGAATAGGCTTTCGACAAGCTTTTGCCTTAATATATACCTTTACATAGTTCTACAATGAATCCACTATTGTTTTACAGAGTATCCCAGCATTCTTTGCAACTCTTACGTCTGGTAATATCGGACCGAACTACGCTCATGATGCCATCAAGTTTAATGACGTCTCATTAAACATTGGAAATGGTTACAATCCCAGCACTGGAAAGTTTACTGCACCTGCTGATGGTGTTTACCAAATCAGTTTGTCGTATTTACAAAAAAATGGTTACAGAAGCCATGTTCAATTAATTAAAGATGGGAATATGTATACTGAATTACACGCCAACCACAAGAATTATGATCAGCTGAGTAAGACAGTTCTTATTCAACTAAAGAAAGGTCAGACGGTGTGGGTACGTCTGGTCAAAAGTTCAGGCTATGCTGTTCATGGCGGAGGCAAATACACAACATTTTCTGGATATCTGATTTCCAGTTAGTAAACTCAGTCTGTGGAGAGCTGTAATATCACAGTTAGTAGAACACGTGAATGATTTAGAATTGAAAACGATTAATACAGTGTATCTCTCATGCACAGTAGAAAATGTTATTATTATCATTCTAATAAAGAGTTTCTCAAGTGTCTATTCCACTTGTTCTATTAATTTTAAACTCTATACAACATCGCCAGATATTCGAGACGTGCTAATTGCGCATGCGCTTAAGTAGCAACGCAAACATAAAAAATAAACATGAAATTGTCTACAACATTTCTCAAAAAAGTAAAATAAAAGGTTCCCAACAAAAAAAATCATACTTGTACAGTTCATTCCTAGTTCAATACGATTAGATGGTCATTTTAAACGATATTTGAAGTTTTTATTCGACATTAGTACAGCTCCAAAACAAACACCATTCGCAAGTAACGGAGTTGCTTTACTAGCCTTTAAAAATATGAACGAAATTGTCGAGAAACCCCGTGTTCTAAAGCAGTTGAGAGCAATAAGCCAGTTACTTAGCATCATTTGTCCATTTGTACAGTTCGTATAACAGACTTGAAATATTGAACTACATAAGACTACCTCCATTATACATCAATTATACGTAAGACTACCACAATTATACATCGATAAACAGTTCCATTTTGTTGACAAAAAACGGTCTTTTTAGGTTAAAATTGCCATTGCAGGCTTGTTCAAAAATACTGCAATATCTTCTTTCTGAATAACAAATATTTTGAAAAATATTCGTTGCTAGAAGTTGAGAAACATACCAAATTGAAGCTTGAAAAAAGAGCTTTCTAACTGACGGCAGTGTTGCTGGCAGCGGTCATTCCTTTGTTCAAACGTCATGAAAACTTGACGAATTTCATGCAATTATCTAGCGCTCGAGCGCTAAACCGGGAAATTGAAAATGGCTTTATGGCTCCAAATGCAAAGCAACTAGATAAAATTACTGGCATAAAAGTTAAAACGGATATAATTGTTAACACCGACCATTGCCTAAATTTTGTTAAGAAAACAGATGTTCAGTTAATAACGTTTTAGCGTATAACCGCTGTTCAAGTTTGGGCTCAATGTCTCGAATTTCTGGCGATGCGAACGAGCATGCTAGCCAGTTGGGGTGCAGGATGTAATCAAGGGTGAGTTAACAAGTTTATGCAGGATTTTCTGAGACACCCGGTCGTGAAAAATAAAAAAACGGTGTTAGCAGTGGTTTAGTGATCGCTTGTGAAGAATAAGTAACTTTCAACAATAAGAAATGGTTAGTGCATGCATAAACTACCAATCAAATACGATTTCACACAGTGAAGGTGCCTGAAAAAATAATTATTATTAAGAGTATCAAAGTTCTAACTTTAATGGGTACAGCAGGTACATATTTTTGGCATTCTCACGTGGAAGATCACATCACCAAAAAATGACAAAAAATTGGCATGAAAATAAAACATCCCAAACAATTAAGGGACTGTCAATGTCTACACATCTATGAATTTGGTAAGTGGTTATCTCATACGTACTCATACTTTTTTATGAAAACATCACATCAAACATCACAGAATACTTTTTTGTTATTTTAGGCGAACAAAGATGTCTAGTAAAGACATCACATAAATAATTCTTCCCTAATTTTAACAGCAAGTTTTCTTGGCAGCTTTTGCGATATGTCTGCTAAGAGTAGCCTATCCACAGTGACGTCTGAAATCCTGAAGTCCGGCGCAGTTTGGACAAAGTTCAGTACTAGTGAGGTGTTTGGATTTGCATCCAGATTTTAAAAATATTTTAAAATATGACTCAAACGGTTTCAAACGAACGTTTCAAATTTGATTAGCAGATTTATTTGAACAAAATATAATTTTTTACATTCCAAAGTGGGCTATTTTACCGTAATTCGTTTGTGTGAAATAGTAATTTGTTTGTGCACAGCACGGGGACGAAGAGACTTCTATACTTCTATCGATTTTAAAACTAAGAAAAATTTTATATTATTATATACATTCAATTACTCAAACTAAATTACGATTCACTTTTAAATTTTATTAGGTCACAAGTTGTCTTCATGGAATATATATGTGTTTTTTATAAACAAAATAATTATCATGTGTGTCAATTGTGTACTTTTGACCTTTAAATTTTATATCAGTAGTATTAAAATAGGTGTAAGATTTCTCAACGGCCTTCTCAAATTTCATATCTATAATATTCGAATTACATAGTTATGGTTAGCGCATACCCAACCTCGTTCCCAGGGTGTTTTCCGAACGAGGTTGGCGCATACCGTTTCGTAATTGATTCCAGGTTTATCTATGTTAGTATTATTGGGAATATTTGTCAAGTCACCGAGAACAATCCGTGTTATCATTTTGCAAAATTGTAAGCTTGTCTACTGTTTGAAATTTGAATTGCGTATTTGTTTGTTTAGCTATAATTCAATTAACTTTTTAACTTATTAACCGACAAATTGTAAACGAAAAAGTAGATAAAAATAGCTTTGACACGCATTTCCGAACTGCGATCGGAAATCTCCGTGTGGACAGGTTACTCTTGGGAAACATCGAGGCTGATCGAGTGATTACGAGACCGGTGTTTCAACTTTCTATTATTTCCTGTTAATTATACTATTTAGCTCTTGTGCGCCCGCATTACTTACCTTTTGAGGCTTTTGAAGTACTTCATATAGATCATATTTTTTTGTTCATCCATTCATAATATTTTATATCGATATGTTTGCGGAGAAATTGATGCAAATATTTTAAAGTAAGTTTATTAGTTTGATTATTTTACACTTGTATAATACTTGGGCTTCCTGTGGAGCTGATCGGGCAAATGGCAGCCTTACACGCGCGTGTCCCGCACCGTCGTTAAACCAAAGCACCAGAGACGAGGCTGGGCATGTGACATATAACCCTCTGTGGATTACGTCGAAATACCAAATCCATTTTATCGCCGTTACAGAGTTTTAGCATAGTCCAGGGCAATTGCTGAGTGACAATGAATCAATCTTCACTCTATCGGGGAACCATTAGATTTCGGCCTTATATTGTAGCTTTATAAGAAACGTAGCGTATTCTGGTGTGCTTTATCTGATATCTGTACTTTTGGGAATCAGATCAATTTTAAAAGTGACATTGAGTAGCAGCATGACAGAGAGATTCGGAGTAATAATTTTAAGCTTTTTTTCATGCACAAGTACACAACCAAATTTTCTTTGGCAAATTTCATGCGCCAGTAAATGTTTTTTAATCTGTAAATTACGAATATTCGACAAATTTGTCAAAAATTCCTAATTTTTAAGGTGAAAAAATGAAGGCAACTGAGCATCACAGGTCTTTTGAAGCTCCTGAGAAATTTACCTATAAACTGAACTATTTCACAGGATTGCATAGAATTATAGAAGGCAATACATCCAAAGGAATTAAGTTGCTGATGTTGCAACTTGTTAATTCGATAAGACCGCTGAGCTACAGTAAAGGCCATATTATATGAGCTCATTAAGCTGCATGCCATAGCAACGAAATTAAGTATCATATAAACAATATAAAATTATAATATGTTTACCCAATTCGCCATAAGCGGCTCAAACAACGACTTGTATGCCTATGAATAGATAGGTTTGAAAACTGTTGCTATGTAATCTTGACATGGCAGAAAATAGAAGTCTAGATAATTGTGTGGAACCAGCGACTGTATCTTTGAGGGTTACAGATAGTTTAACATCGAGTCAAGGTAAACATATCTTGCTTAAATCAGTTCAAGATTATCTACTTCGTGTACACTGTCATTCAGCGATTTTTTCAGAAAAAAATATAGAAATCATATTAGAAATCAACAAACTGAATTCAATAACGTGTAAATATTTCGGGCAATGCTATAATATATATGCAAACTTACGAAAGCATGTGGCACTCGCACTGTCGCAATACCACATTGATGACATGATGTTCATTGTGATGATTGTGCTTCAAAACGTTAATGTCTGAATGACGGCGTTGGTTTATACTATATCTTGATGGCTTACTTAGCTTAATGATTACAGTGGGGCAGCACAAGCACATACATGTACTCTCTAAATTCTATTAGGGTTTTAGGCCGTAATCAATCCTGCAAGTCATGATGCTACTAGGCTGTCACGACCTTCGCTATAAATGGACGTTATGTATAATTATCATATTATTCTTTATATTGTAATGATTATAATAAGTACTTAAGCTAAACATGAAAATCTATATCACGTTTCTTTAGATAGAGATCTCCTTTCTTTCAATATTCACTATAATCCTCTAATATGCATCGAAAGGCACTCCGAAGATATTTATACACAAATTTCAACAATCGAGTCGCAGTTCACAAACTGATATCTATTATTCTCACGTCACGTCACGGAGCACTTTTAGTGAGAATCACGCCGCACGGCAAACAAATAACAACCAATCACGGCTAGCCACCCTCTTATAAGTTTGCTTTATTTTGTCGGTGCAACTGCATTTATACTCTTGCTAATCTAATATACATCACATTTCCAGCTCTGTATCGCTTCATTTTCAGGCTATTTTTTTTTTCGTTAACAAATGTCTAAATTACGGTTGATTTCTGATTCTATAAATTGAATCAGTTAGTTGATTCGGGCGTCGCCCTCGCGTTAGCTATCAAGATAATATCATAGAAATCTCGAGTTCGTGAAGTGGCTTTGAAATAAATCACCCGTGATCAAAAAGGCTTAGGTTGAATGTTGCCGTATTAACATGTTTTTTTTTCATCATTACTGTGTGCAATCCATCAATTGTAGGTAGAATATCGACGACAAGCAGTGAGCTGAAAAAGAATGCCGATAAAGGACTTCATACTGTCTACGCACTGACGTTCCAGGGTTTGCCCAGTTCTAGATCTCAGCCTCAAAGGTAGAGTTTTTGACCAACTGGAACTTTTTTCCAGTTTGGCCTCGTTTAACGGTACCCGTGAAAGATCAGTTTGTATCATTCCGGAAAAATAACGGACTCGTCCCACTGAGTTTCCTGTTTAAAAGCCAATTGTAAAAGCGAAAAAGAAAATATGAATCCTTTGAATAGAAATATATTGTTTGCATTTTCTACAACACTATTATTAAATATTTCTGCTCTGGAGATGGTGAACATGGCTTTTACCGGTGGTAAAAGCTAATTTCCATCGATATTGAAAACGAAAATTTATGCAATTGACTTTTTTGAAGTAGCTTGTTGTGTTTGTTTGGCCATATTTTTGTAACTGAGTGAAAAAGATTCCTGCAGAAATGTCAGACCATTGTGTGGAACCAAGATAATTGCCAATTTGTAAACAAGGTTCCGAGCAATAACCAAGGAAATCCGAACAAAGTCGGAAAGAATTCATCCCTACTCTGTCTGTACAGTGTAAACTGAGAGCCAATGTGGCATAAATATTTGTATCCAAAAACTTACCCGGCCTTAGAAAGTATATTAACCAAATTGTTAAAAATGGGTTCTAGTCCCTTCTGTGTATCGGTTTTGCTCATAACTAAAAGGAAATGCAAAGTGTCCAAATTTCCCATCTTTTGAACTCCTTTTGAATTGAAACACTAGTTTTACATTTACTTACAAGCAAAGCGAAGAAGAACAGCATCAGATACTTAGCTATAATAAATCATGTTTTCATGAGATGTAAACAAAGCGTTTGTTTACATTAATTAAGGACTGTAACCCTTCTTTTACCATATTTCGCATTAATATACAAGGAGTCCTAAAAAACGGAATAATTAAAAAATCAATTATGTATTCTTCACGAATTCTTTGTCATTTTAAACTGAATATATATTATTAAAGGCGCTGTTACACTACTATGCAACCTGTCTCGCAACGAAATTATCTTAAAAAATGGAGTTTCATGATCAGAGATGTTACACGGTGCAACGTTTCTTGCAACTTGGCAATCTCAATAGAGACTGGGATTAGCGATTTAACAGCGAGTTTCTATTGCCTGCTCAACAGAAATATTGCGAGACAAATTGCAAGAGGAATGTTGCACTGTACAAAGGCTAGAAAATACATTGCAGCGTTGCGGCAGTCATTGCGAAAAGTGGAATCTGATTTTACTTCGTGCAATGCGTCTTGCAACAAAAATGTTGTGACTCCATCTACAGCTTGCAATTTCATTCGCAAGTAGCCCATTCGGTCCGTATGGCGTCGGAAGCAATTAGTATGCAGGATTATAGCGGCGGAAGAGACGTCATTAGGTTACCGTGATGTGGTAACGTGGTGGGGTAATTTTAATGGTGGAGTAATGATGACAGAGAAGATACACAAAACATTTGTTTGAATTATATATATTAAAGTTTTTTGCAATAACTGAGTAAAACAATGATTTTTACAACAAAAGTATATAACTGTTCGGATAAACTGATTGTTTAAATTACGAGTAATGACTGTTCAGATATTCGACAATGTTCAATAGAATAATGTTCGGTTAAAGTAGGTGCTCATATTTAGTTGTTCATTACACATGTACCCAGAGACAATTGCAACCAATGAGAGTGATCGTAGCTAATTAGTTGGAGCAGGGCCGTAAGGTCTGTTACGCATGAGCTTTTGTGTGGCAGCAGTTTGTGCAAGTACAATTGAGATTTTCGGTGTTTTCTTGTAAAAAAAGAAAGTATGTTTCTTCGTAATGATATGTTGTTCTACAATAGGCGCAGCGCACTGTTGTTCAGTATGATGCCTAAGTTTTGAAACATTCTGTATGGGTGTGGTGTCCGCAACGCGGTAGTTTAAACACCAGAAATTCCCCTATCGTTATTTTTTTTGAACAGAAGTGACATAAATTTGACAGAAATGGTAATCTAGACTTCGGTATCAACATCTCATACCGAATCATTGTAGAAAAACATATCAATACGATGCTTCCTTTCCTTACAAGAAAACACCGAAAACTCAATTGTACAAACAGCTGCCGCACAAAAGTTCATTCAGAATGCACCACAGACCTCACGGCCCTGCTCTCACTCCTAATCTACGATCACTCCCTGGAATGTTGACAACTCACTGGTTGTAACTGTCTCTCGGTACATGTGTAATAAACAACTAAATAAACAACTACTTTTTTCATAGTTTAAACAATCAGTTTATCCGAACAGTTATATACTTTTATTGTAATTTTTTTACTGAGCTATTGTGAAAAAACTTTAGAATATGTATTTCAAACAAATATTTTGTGTGCTTCTCACTCATTTCATAACCACTAACGTTCCCCCATCATGTTAACCTGATGACGTCACTTTCGCCGCCATCATCTTGCATACTAATTGCCTCCGCCGCCATACGCACCGGATAGGCTACTCTTGCAACTTGTATCGCAACAAAATTGCGAGACAAGTTGCTGCGCAAGTTGTATTTAATACGTCATATGATGTTCCTCTTTTTTGGGACAACCTGTGTTCATGTGTGGACACCATATGTGTAAATATGTATGTGTAGCCTATGAGGACTAAGTAAATTCAAAGCTACTCTGCTTTATTAAAGGGCTGAAACAAGTGATCATCTTCCTACTGGTTGGCCATTTGAAACTACCCACTATACCTCAACCTTTACACCAAAACAATGTAGTAGATTAAACATACAACCAGTATCTGTGCACCGTAAAAATAATCCTCATCCAATCGTCTTTGATCCTTGGAAACACCCTAGCATGGTAAGTATTTTCAGGCTCAGGTTCGTCAACAAAAGCTACGATTGCAGCTGAGAAACTTTATAAAATACAAAGCATTGCATGGTCACCCCGAACAAAAATCCATATTTTGTATATTCATTTCGTGTAATTAATTAGATTTTAATCAGTTCATTTGTATGGGAACAAAAGGAAATTCGTTGCTAACTTACAAATGCGAATGTTGTAAAAAATTT